>VXAL01016292.1:0-17823 GCA_013399475.1 Chauna torquata | reverse complement strand
TAGCGGGGCACCACCCCTGGTAAAGAAGACATATTGGTAGTATTGGTGGTAGAAGACATGTTGCTTAGACATCTCTGGAGTTCTTTGTTCTACAATTGGGCACATGCTAGGTAAATGCGTTTGCAATAGCTAAATAAACCTGCTTGGTCATTTTCATCTGTGGGGAGTATGATTTGGGTCAGTGAAAGATATCCAAACACTGGAAAGGTAGAGGGGCAAAGGACTAGGTCAAAAGACATCTTAAAGAGACCATTCAGAGTAGTAACTGGATTGCCCTTCAGGCACATCTTATTCACTCTTGCTGGCATGATGCAGAGCCAGACAGTTAATTTTCATGCTTTTGGATCACCCCTCAGGGTCAAGCATTTCAGTTTTACATATTTCAATATTGCAGAGTACAGAGGTGCCCAAGATTTTGCCTACAATCGTGTCACATTCTCAATATGAAAAATCTCCCTTCAGCTAAGTGGAGTTTTACTGTTGAAGAACTAAAGATTTAGGTTCTGCACTCTGGGTCTTACTCTGTAATAATATTTTAGGCTTTCATTGCCATAGAAGTCATACAATTAAACGGAGAATTCCATTGGCTTCCTAAATTACTGAGATTGAGGTTCAGATCATTCTCTGTTACATTTCATCAACAGGTTTGAAATAGGCTTTATCTTTGAAACCGACTGTATCAGTCAGGTCTGCATTAATAGCCTTTAAGTGAATAATTTTTGACAAAAAAAAATAATAGATTTATAGCCCTACAGATGAAATAATGGATCAGGGAAAAAAAAAAAAAACCTCTAAAAATCACAGGTCAATTTAGGAACAACCAGATTTTCACATATATTTTAAAAGAAGGGACAAATTATAGTTTATATACAGAAAAAATTTAGAGAAGTTTGCATAGTGCAATAAAGAGATCTTCTGCAGCCCCCTTTCTCACATATGTACATTGTTCTTAGCATCTTTTACTAGACTGGGACAAGGTTAATATTCTCATTCTCCTTAACGTAATACTGTAATGACAAAATCATGCTGAAAGAGCCTTGAACTTTGATAATTATGCTTTAAATTAAATGGTATCTGTCCTCCAAGTTGTGTATCATTTGATCCATGAAGGATCAATCTGTTTCAGAATAATTAAAAAATAAAAAGAAATATTTATTCTTCAACTTCAGAGCAATTTCCATCACATTTCTCTAACTTTCTGGAACGCTGAAAACAAAAAATTTGCATTTTTGCTTTCTCTACTTTATTTCTATTTCGTATTTTATTCTGGTAGTTTTTTTCTCTCCCACATACATCTCACAAAATCTTTCATTTCCTTATTTCCCACATATCTTTAGCCTTCCTCTCTCTCTCTTTTTTTTTTTTTCTCATGTTCTTCCAGATGTCTTGATCTGCCCTCCCAATTCAGTTTTTGCTCTATTATAATCTCATTTTCAGCTTTTCTGCTTCAATATTCCTATGCTCAACATCAGTCTTTAATGATTACGTATGTATTTAATAGGTATATCTCAAGAAACTATACTTTGTCTTCCATTGCTTTTTGTTTGTCTTTAATATATAGTGATCATAGCTGTAAAATTTAGCTTCCTTGGCTTCATTTTTGCTTTCTTTGTCATACATTGTAGTGGTATTTTTACAAAGACAGGCAGTCACAGGAAGTGTGCAATTAGGACAGCTATGGTAAACATAAGTAGGCCAGCTTCTACTTCTTCCTCTACACTGTCTCTAGACCACCACAAGATCTGTGAAAATTCTCCAGTTGCCCCTGTTAACCACTGTCAGATTTCTGCATTTCTTTTCCCATCAACACCATATTTTATGCTTTATTGGCTTTTTTTTTTTTTTTTTTTTTTTTTTTTTTTATGGCCCCAGTATTTTTTTTAAGGCCACAGTATTATTTTTACTCTTGCCACATATTCTGATCTTATACTTTTTCCTCTAATACTGTGGGTTTTTTGGGTGGGCATTGAATCTCTATCTCAGTAGCCCACAAGCATGCAGTTCAGCTGACCATTTGTGTATGTGTGGGCAGGCAGAGGCACACTGTTAAATACAAGAACATACAAGTGAAATGTAGTAGACTCACACACACGTCGCCCCTGATGAGATGTCCAAATGCTCAGAATAAAATTATCCTAAATTGAAAAGGCAAATCATTAAGTGTAGTTATAGTCTCAACAACAACAAAATTCTCTGTGCAAAGTCTCCCATTCCAGCTTCCAGCCTAGGGTGTTCATGGAGGTCCTTCTGTGTCCAAAAAGCATAACTCCCACCAGAGCTGAAGGTCCTCAAGGAGAGTGATCCTGCATTTTTATAACATCCAGTTTTCCCTATCATGACATTTTATATTTTCCAGTAAATAAATTTTCCCGGGTAAAATCCAGCTGATTATTCTAATTTTTTGTTTTGTTTTGTTTTAATTTACTGTTTCTGTCACTGATATTTGAGATTGTAATTTACTATGTGGGTAGAAATACGACAGAAAACATAAATGAGAGGGATGATCAGAACTGGGTCAGTCTCTAAAGCCACATGAAGATGCTTCATATTCTTACATCAGATGAGTAAAGTGTAGATAAGCAATCATAGCACTGAAAACTTTGATTAAGGAAAACTTATTTCTTGTTTCTTCCCTCTTTGCTGTCATTGTCAAGAATAATGCCACCATCCCTCGAGTACATAGTTTCCAAATATGAATTATCAATTACCTTTATTTAAAAGTTTATTTATTTTTTGCACACAAGCAGTACAGAATATATGTCTCTACATATATTCTGCATTTTCACATGGTAAGGTAAGTCACTGTCATTAATGGATCCTACTCAGCATATGTCAATTTCATCATTCGGAAATAAATGAGTATACAGACTTTTCTGAGATCCTTTTGGTCATCTACACTCCCTTTGAACCAAAACACTTGTCAGCTTTCTTCTGTGAGACATCATCTGAGGATGTGATCATATAGGAGATAATTTTGCCAATATTTTCAGCTAAACGGAATAAGCCTCCAGAAAAAGATCAAAATGCCTCACCTATCAAATTCTGAAAAGCATAGCTTTTGAAACTTTCATCTTGAATATTAAACTTCTGTCGCTGGTCATTTGAGAACACTTTATGTTGAATATTTGGAGTATACAACTTCCACATCTGCTTGAACATCAAAACATTTCCTAACACTAATTAAGCACAAATGTTTATTTTATTCCACATGAGTGAAGTGGAATAGACTTTGCTAAGAGCTATGTGATTCCTCTAAACCTCTTGAACACTTTGCTGTGATTGATGTATTTTTCTGGGGAAAATAAATGTGACTATTCACTTTTCTAGACAAGTATACACGTGAAGTGTATACAGCACTTGAAAGAAAAGAAAAGAAAATGTAGAAACCTAGGGATTACAGTGTCTGCAACTTTACACCTGAATAAAGATAAATAGGTCTTACATTATGGACACTTATTCTCAGTAAGTGATAATGAAACTTTGCTGTTTTTCTCTGCTATCTGGCCATCTACAAGAGAGGATTTGTTTTAAAAGTGTGAGGTACACCCCCAAAAAGCAGGACTGAACCATATATCTGGAGAATGCTAGAAAGGTTACACTAATTCCTTACTTCCTACAATTTAGAGAGAGGTAAGCCTGGGAGCATTTCTTCTTTCACATATAGTTGTGAGCTAAATGGATGGCTTAATATATTGCGTTTTCACTGAGCAAATATTGAGGTATGATTACATTATTTTGACATTAAGGAGCCTGAAAATTGAAAATCATGTTTGATCAGGTAATAGTTGCATAATATCTGGCAACTTGAAAAGGTTTGATTAAGATTTTATTGACTTTTCAGCATCAAATATTACCTTTGAAGAGATGTTCTGTCATTTCTCAGGCAATATCATAAATTTCATAATGATACTTTGTAAAATATAGCTAACAGCTGAGACAACCTGTAGAGCTTCTGCTGTCCCAGATTGTCAGTTTTCTTCTGTTGTGGTTTAGCCCCGGTAGGCAGCTAAGTGCCACACAGCCACTCGCTCACTCTCCCCAGGTGGGATGGGGAGAGAATCAGAAAGGTAAAAGTGCGAGAACTCATGGGTTGAGATAAAGACAGTTTACCAGATAAAGCAAAAGCAGCGCGTGCAAGCAAAGCAAAACAAGGAATTCTTTCGCTACTTCCCATGGGCAGGCAGGTGTTCAGCCACTGCCAGGAGAGCAGGGCTCGTCACACGTAATGGTTTCTTGGGAAGACAAACACCATCACTCCCAACGTCCCCCCTTCCTCCTTCTTTACCCCAGCTTTTATGGCTGAGCATGATGTCATATGGTGTGGAATATCTCTTTGGTCCGTCTGGGTCACCTGCCCTGGCTATATCTCCTCCCAGCTCCTTGTGCACCCCCAGCCTCCTCACTGACAGGGCAGCACAAGAAGCAAAAAAGTCCTTGGCTCTATGTAAATACTGCTCTGCAACAACCAAAACCATCGCCACTATTTTCATCAAAAATCTAAAACACAGCATTGTGTGAGCCTCTACGAAGAAAATTAACTCTGTCACAACCAAAACCATGACATCTTCTTTCAGGGACGATAGTCACCCAAACCTTCTCTGATTTACCTCTCCAGCTGAAGCATTATTGGGTACAAACACCTGGAAGTGCATTGTAGACCAGATCAGAGACCCATCCAAGCAGTGTCATATTAGGCAATGAGTTACTCCAAAGCTCAAAAGCAGTAGCCAGATGATTTAAAACATTAGTGCCTAAATTCCAGTAACTTCTGCACAATAATAATGCTCAAGTAATAGCCTGTGCTTTTTAGTAAATCTAGTTTATACCTATATAAGCTCACAAGGATTGCTTGAAGACTTCAGGCATTTGCTTTGAAAGAAAGGACAAGGACTTGGCCACAGAAAAATAATAGAATCGCTTACCCTTTTCTTTTTCATATCTCGGAGTTGGTTGAGATACCAGAAGAAAAAAAAAGGCAAACAAAAACACTTTGTACTCTTATGCATACATATGCTAATTAAGAACAAATTGAATAAGTATGCTTCCTCAGCACTCTATAATGATGCCCAAGCCTTTTTTGTGTGTGAGAACAGTTTTAAAAAACTACTATGTGGACCTCAAACTTGTCATATCTCTAATTAAGAAATGCTATATTTGTTCATTTGTGGTTGCATTTTCTCTCTTTCACTTCTCTATCTTCAGCCTGCTTTTAGCTTCATTAGTCATCCTTAAGTGGTTGTTCAATCAAAAATGGCATATTTTATGATTACAAGTGTCTTACAAAGTCAAGAGCATTTATTCTGTACTCTCTTACCCAGAGATTAATGCATCATGAAAGACGTATTACTTGTAAAACAAAAAAAATCATCAACATCATAATACCTTTGTTCCAGAAATTTTTCGTAAAGCAGATTTATGGGAAATCTGCCACAAAATAAAATGCCATACTTCCTTCCCCTGCCTACCACAGGCTGATTTCAACAAATAAAGCATGGAGAGGCATTCAGGTTACTTGTTTTTCCCGTTCTAAGACGAAATTTCTGGAAAAAAAAAATGAAGGAAGAGAAACCACTCCACAGGTGTTTGGTCAGTGGTACTTGAAAGGTGGGATTCCAAAGGCTGCTATTCAGCTCACATCTACACTCACTACCAGTCCTGTGTGTAAACACACAGCCCAGCAAAACCCTGTTGTTATTGCTAGTGACATGGCATAAGCTTTGTACCAAGTCCAAGGCTTGCCACAGGCTTGCTCCATCTGAGCTTTTCTGCCTTCTGCTTTGCTTTGACTGGTTTTGTGGTGACAGCAATTTCTCTGACCAAGTATCTACAGCTAATTTCTTCTAACACTTATTTATCCTTTATGTAGCATGAGATAATATTCTGACCTCGTGCAGAGAAGTACAGGCCTGGTACAACAGCAGAAGCCTCACAGCGAGGAGGCACAGGATGTGGCATAGGACACTGGGGTGAGCGATGGGACACTGTCTTGGCCCTGGAGAACCCACAGCTACAAACCACTCACCAGTGGCTAGTTCAAAAATGCAGACCTGGTGCTGGAAAAAAATCTGATTTTAGGGGTAACTGAGAAATAGTGTCCAACATACACAAAGGCATATGCATATAGTAAATTTGGAAGTAAACAGAAGCTGCAGACTTCTGAAGAAAATCAAGATGTAAAGATGTGTTAGCAAACAAAAATGGCCACAGGCGGATCCTAGAATGAGAAAGAAAAAGTCACAAACTGGAACGCTGCATTTATCCTGGTGAAAGACTCCAGAAACTGACAACTCCCCTGAACACACCATCAACCATGAGAACCACTTAAGGACCCAAAGGAGAAGTGGAAGGATGAGCAGAGGAAAAGCAGAAAATACATATCCATATTACAACATAAATTGTGTTGTTACTATTACTGAGATTTTCTTCCCTGTACTCTAACTGTATTATTATTCTTTTTCTGTAGTAGTGACATCTAACTTAATAATGATTCTTGAATTAAGACTTTGGGTTTCAGTGAAGCTAACAATGAATTCAATAATGAAGACACATGAACAATGTAACAATGAAAAGTGATATGTAAAATGTGTTTCCTCTTGGTCTATAAACAAGATTTTGAAAGTAAATTATGTTTTGACCTGACATTTGTGCCATCACATTTCTCAACTAGATGAGAATTCAGACAATTTGGACAGTGGTAGAGGTGTTCCCAGGAGACTAGACAATTAAGAACGATGAAATGGGAACCACACAGACAAACTAAGGCAAAGAATTTTCATAGGAAGACTCAGCCACTGCCAAGACTCTTTATATATATATATATATATATAAAATATATAAAATTACCTGTTTCCTTACATTTTGTTATTATTTTTTTTATACTGTCTATCAAGCAACATTTGAATTAATGTTAAAAGGGATCTTCTTAGAACTGGTAAGTCAAAATTATATCTACGACACATTCCAGTTATGAGCACTGACATTGGTTTGCTTTCTCCTCACATGCATGACCTGATCACAATATTACTTTGAGCACTGAAATAGACCTTTTTTTAATTTTTTTTTTTTATTATTATTTTTTCCTGTTGGAGTAAGACAGAGAAGCAGAATGGAGAGCTGGTCGAACAGCCATCACAATGTAATTCACCATTTTTTGTACAGAGCTGGCAAGTGGCCTGGCTGATAAATTCAAGCTTTTATATGTTGGCGCCCTCTGCTAAAGCAGGTTAATGTGGACTGAAATATGTTTTAATGATCATTGCTTGGAGATGCTCCTTCCTTTTGAAGTTACCTTCAAATTTCTAGCCCATTGATTAAGGCTTTTGTTTTGTTTTGTTTTCTAAATGCTTGTAGCCAAAGATGTCATTGCCATCAGGCAGAAGATTTCTGTCACTGAACGTATCGGATTCAGTATTTCAAAATCTTTAGGATCAGTTACAGTAGTACCTCGAGAAGGAAGACTGATTTTCAGTCCTATTTATAGCCTGTCACACTGCTATAGACATCCAAACTATCCTCAAGGAAAAATTATTTATCTCCTTTCCACCCCAAAGCTTCTGGCAGTGCTGCAGTAACATAAAAGAGCTTCAGCATCATCTTCTGTACTTCAAGTCTGTGTATGAAACTTTGTGCCATAGGCAGCGAACTGTTTTACAGAACATGCAGTACTAGAATGGCTTTTGGTTACTGGAGATTTCTGAATTATTCCTATACTGAGGTCAATAGCTCTTCATTATTTAAAATTCGTATTCCAGAAAAGACCACAAGAAAGGGAGAAGTCACTACTTTCCTGCCTAAGCCTTCTGTTAGAAGTTGACAAAGACAACGGCACTTAAATTCCTTAAATTTCAGTTTTCCTTATGCCTTTGTTCATATTCCTGGGAAAATGAAACAATGTTCCTGGCAGTGAGGTAATTTTCCCTTTATAATAAACATAAATCATTGGGCTTAATGCAAGACAAAAAACACTTCAGGTTAGATAAAGGGGCTAACAGACATTTTCAAAATAACACAGTTCCACAATCCTAAAGTAAACCTATGTCTGCTTTAGAGCCCTCTTCTTCAGTGAGGCAGCAGCTGCCTCAGCTGCACACACTTACCCTCCTGTAGGAACCCCTTCTCATGTCAAGTGAATTGACAGGTAAATCTGACTGAACTGGTGTGACTCTTGCACAGTCTGCAGGCACTGCCACATAGTCCCTTCCTGCTGCACCAAGGGTGCATGTAGCACTAAAGGTTTACCTGGTTCTTCTGAACAAAGGAAGCTCCCACGCTGCATTCCAACTTCATAGCTCCTTCTTTCGTGGTCTACAGCTTCTCATGCTCATGCTGTTCCAACGAGAAACTTTCTTCCAATTTAAAGTAAAGGACTTATTTTGGTAAAACAGGGTAGGAAAAAAAGTTAAAAAGAAAAAAGTAGAACCAAAAACCTTGTTTCAGGCCTATCTATAAGACCCCATGTTAGTCCTTCTTTTCTTTCTACTAGATTCAACAGGGCACTTCCTCCAGAGAGGGTTTGCTCTTCCCAGCAACCACACTTCTCTCTAGTGTATGTCAGAATACATAACCACCCTTCCTGCTCCCACCTTTCCTGCTTGCATTTTTCTGGCTTCAGTTCTAGCCATTGATTCCTTTCAAAAACTCTTTTTCCCCCTTTAGCTCCTGGTAACTGTGTAACTGTGTGTAGAAGATGTTGTCTCCTCCTGATTGTTTCTGTATCCTGCTGGGTTTTCACAGCAGTAGTGAAACAACAACAACAAAAACTACTCCTCTGCTTTTTCTCTATTTAGTACAATTAGCATTCTAAAATCATCTAGCCATGAGCTATCTCTAATTCCTGATTTGCAGCAGGATGGATTTTAAGGTAAGAGGAAAGCCTGATGGCAGTCGCCATTAACAGAGTTGCGGACTCTGGAACTCACTCATTAGTTTTAATCCTAGCTGTTGCTTAAGCCTAAAAGATAGGGTTTTGTTTTATTTCCAGTTTGTTTGTTTGTTTTTTTCCTCCAAAACAAAAGGAATGACTGACACGTGGTAATATATAAACAGAATCATAGTTGCATTTTGTCCACACTCATTACCATACAAAAGAATATTTTTCATGTTCTCTCATTTGAATACATTTGTGTAACATTACAAGCTGTAACTAGTGTGTTAAAGGACCAGCAAACTGAATGTATAAACAGGAATGTTCATAAAGCTTCTGCACTGATGAACCTCATTTGAGCAGCTTATAATTCAAACAGCTTGAGTACCTCAGCTCAAATTCAAATCAATGAATCAATGAAGTAGAAGCTGTAGTCAACGCCAAGAAGGTAAGACTAAATTTAACTGATTGTCAGCCTGTGGATGCCTCATCTAAACATCCAAATGAGAAAGTAATGGTCTGTAATCCTCAAAGTCACCATCTGTAACTGGCAGCTCTAAAGAGGCCAAGTATACTCTTCCTCCTCAATATTTATTGTTGAGAATTGTGTGCAGTCAAGAGCCAAAAGCACAAGGACTCATTCTCATAAATAATATGAATGGTTTTGTTGTGCCACTACTCCAAATTCACCCAGATGTTGTTTGTTGGAAGCACTTAAAAGAGCCACTTCTCTGTCACTCCCTTCCTCCTCCCCAAAATCCCCTCAGACCAAAACTGACCATGAGCAGCCCCAACCCTGTCCGTTGCCTCACAGCTGCCAAGAGGCTCATGCAGCGGGGCTGCCCCAGCTGCTGGAAGGGCAGATTTGCACAGCTGACCACACTCCTACTTACTCCACTTCAGCTACAGGGTCACTCCATTAACATCAGCTTTCTAAACACAGTCTCTCTCTTTCATTATTTTTATTGTCCTCATAGTTTGTCAATTACCTCATTATTGCTGATGGTTCTTGTGGACTAAGTTTCCTTTCATTTGCTTATTTTTGCTTGTGGTTTCAATCTTTATTCCAGAATGCCTTTCCTAAAGCAACAAAATCTCTGTACTTCAATAAAACTAATTTATGCACGTTAGCTACTCTGACACGTCAGACATCACTACTCAGTCACGTTGCTCTTGCTGTATCTGCTTCCAATCCACACTCTACACTGACTGCAACAAAATGGCCACAACAGTGAATCTGCTCTCATTTCACTGTCTATGGACTATAAATTTCTGCTGGTAGTATTAGCTAGCACAATGACACAGGTGACCCTGAGGACTTCACCTAAGTCAAGCAATGTAAGTGTAACAGACTCCCTTCTTATGTGAGCACAAAAAAATTGTAGGACAGCAATCCTGCCTACAGCATTATCAGAAAGTAAGCTGGCATCATATGTAGGCTGATAATCGAAGGTAATCCAATGAGTTTTTGTTCTGCTGTCTGTATAAAGCACACCTATTTTCTACCTGTTATCCTTTTCTCTTTAGACTCTGTCTCTTTCATATTGAAAGAGAAAAGCATTCAATTTAATTCTTTGCCAGCTGCATCCTCAGCCGCTTCAACTTTGAGATCAGCCATAAGCAACAGAAAAATCCACTGTTCTGAAATATACCTTATTAATAACCTCAGTCTGAAATCACATATATCATAGCTCTTTCTTGATTTACAGCGCATTCTGTATTCAAAAGCAACAGTTTTTGCCTCTTGCAATTTAGAATTTTGCTTAAAATTCATATTGATCAAGTTTACTGCTTCAAATGTTTTTAACTAATTTAGACAGCAAAATGTCTACATTTTATAAATTAAGTAAATATGTATCTCCATGTTTTATATATTCTGCTCTGTAAAATATTTACTAATTTGTCAAGGCAACTCAAGAAGAGTTGACTTACATTAGGATCTGTATGCTTCTCTTCATCAGCTAAGCAGAACAGCACTACCATCAACCAGACATATTTCAGAGCCACAATCCTGCCACATGGTGTTCTGCCAGAGGATATCATCATCTCCTGTGAAGTCCAAAGACTGATATAAATAGTCAGGGTCATTTCCCATACATCTGCTATTTCTTTCACATCAGCTGCATGTCTAACCTTTCTTTCCATGATTTTGACCTGGAAGTAGGAAATTCTGTCCGTATGGGAACTAACAGAGCATTGCTCATTGTTACTGACATCTTGCCCTCAGGTTACACAATTTTCTTGTTGCTGAGCTCTCCCCTCTAGCAAGGTGGAGCTGAGAACCTGCACAGGTAACCTGGTGAGGATGGAGTTACTGTCCTGTGACAAAAGATTGGCTGCACACAGGTGTTTTCCCAGCCTGCCAGGTTTCTGCTAACTTTCCTCTTAGCGGTGGTGGGTGTATATATAGGATATAGTCTTTATCGCTTTTGTTAAAAATATCAAGGAAGCAAGGAAGCAAGAACATACTGAGGAGGAAAACACCTTCATTAAAACAAACAAACAAACAAAAAAACACGATGAAGACAGAGCACCATCCTTGAACTTTCCATTATAAATTTTAATTCACTAGGAATATTCCTATATAAGATTAGATCCTCTGCTTAATGCCAAGGCCCCACTGAGATGTACACAATACAAAAACAGAAGGACATTTGTCTTAACTCTGCTACCTCTTTTCTATGCTTCTGTTGACTTTCATTAGGGCAGCAACTGAACTGAAACTGGAATTTAGCAACACTTTTCTGTATACTAGTTTAAAAAAGAAAAAAGTCAAGTAATTGCTAAGAAATAGAGTGGATAAATATTCTCTATCTGAACTGTTTTTATGCCAAATAATTGCAAACAGATATTCTAGCGTTATGCACTTTACCACAAATAAACAGGATACAGACAAGAACAATCTTTCCTACTTTCAGAGAGCCACTTGTTTTCAAACCACAAAGTTCGCTTTTGCTTACGACTGGTTTCAACAGTAAATTGGAGTAAATCCAAAATAGTCTTCTTTCAGCATATGTTTTTGCCTGCAAGCCAGCTTCCAGACTTATTCCTCTATTTAGCTCTAAAAATAAAGATCAAAACACAGTCATATGTTTTTAACAGATTTCCTGTTAATTGACACCCTGTTTAGAACAAGGAAGTAACCGATACATAAGTGTGAAGTCCCTTGCTTCAACATAGTCAGCTAAAGATGAGCTCAGGTTGTGTTGTGGTTACATGACTATAATCTGGTATTGGGAATCACAAGAATCTAGGGATTTTCTTATCAGGAATTTCACATCATCCTTCCAAACTTCTTCGTATGCTCCAGATAAGAAGCTACTAAAAATGACAGGGAGAGAATGTGGACTGGATTTCTACTCACCTGCCTTTGTTTCACAACTGATACCCACCAGTAAGGGGGCTTCAAACACTGGGAGTACTAGTAGAGACTGGGAAAAAGGATTTACTTTCATTGAGAAAATAAATACTTGACTTCTCTTCAGGCACCTGAATTCCATCTTATCTACAGTCATGTAGCTCTGTCCTTACCTACAGCTCACTTCAACCTGGTTTGCTGAGTCAGTGAGGCTTATATGACACCATTGCTTGTCTGTCAGTTCATCCTAATAACTCACCAAAAGAGTCCAGCACAGGGCCATGAAAGTGATTAAGGGACTACAGCATTCTCTCATATGAGGAAAGGACTGTTCAGCCTGGAGAAGAGAAGGCTTAGGGAGATCTCATCAATGTGTACAAATATCTGATGGCTGGGAATGAAGAAGAGGGAGCCAAACATTTCTCAGTAGAGCACACTGACGGGACAAGAGGATATGAATGCAAATTAAAAACAGGAAATTTCTTTTGAACAGAAGAAAACACTTTTTTTTTTTTTTTTTTTTTTTTTTTTAACTGTGAGGCTTGTCAGACAAGGGAACAGGCTGCCCAGAGAGATTATGGGGTCTCCATCGTCAGAGGCTTTCAAAACCCAATTGGAGAGGGTCCTGGGCAGCCTTCTGTAGCTGACCCAGCTTGAAGAGCAGAGTTTAGACTAGATGATCTCAAGAGCCCCTACCAACTGCAATAATTCCGTGACTCACTACTAAACTCTTTACCAAATTTAGAAGACTTGCTAGATGACTAGCTTCATTAAATTCCTAAAAACGTTTTGGAAATTAAGTTACAGGGCAGAGGGAGAGCGAACACCTCTTTTGCTACTGCATGGAAGACAAATTACATTCTATACTTCCTCAGCAGCAACAGCCAGATCCCTAATTAGGGTACAGGTTTTTTTAACATGGACTTATCAGCCCTTGTATAGCTGCAAACTGGCACTGTAGACATCTTTACTTGCCTGACCGATGAGCTTCTCCTGCCTTCACAGAATAGGTCTTCTGTCCCATGCTGCAGTGGTGGATATTGGAAAGATGTGGGATTATTGGAGGGGGAAGCAGCAGTGAAAGGACTCTGGAAGACACTGGAAACAGAAAGGTGAAAGGTGGAAAAGCAGTGATACCGCTGGCACATGTGGATCTGCAGTTACTTCAGGACACCACTTTGTGTAAAATCAGGCTTTAGACCTTCTAACAACTCATACAGTGACTTGTATGATGAACAGAGTTAGAGCTATTATAGCACTAAATGATGTTTGTATATTACAGAGCACTCTTCTCTGCCCTATAGAAGCAGAGCAGAGAGCATTACCATGATGCAGTGCCCAGGCTACTCCATCCTTCTTCTATAAGAAGCAGTTCATCCACATGGAGTACCATACTACAATAGCTATTGTTCTTCCAGGCTGGTGCATCACTTCATAATGCTGCCTCATTCTTCAAATATCTTCTCTTTGCCCACAGATTTAGGAGTCAGCTTGCACTTGTCACTGTTTCAGCAGAAGTATGAACAGAGAACTTGGAGAGCAAATGGACAACCCCAAAGAGGAAGGAGTGAATCCTGTGCATCCATTAGGATTGGAGGAAGAGGACACCTGAAGGCATCTGTTCTTATCTTGTTACAGGCCTTTTTTTTTTTGCTATTATAATGTCATTAACCTTCAATGTAACTGTTGCTTGCCTTTATCAGAGGATTATACAGGAAAACAATGTGGGAACTAACTGCTCAGACACTGTTGGAGTTATTTGACCTAAGGCTGGTTTTTGCCAATAAAGCATTGGATGGAGATAAGGTTTGGAATGCTCCAGAACAGCTGCTGAATCATGAAAGTGAATCTGAGAAACCTGATAGCAAAGGCAGGCAGGTGAGTTGAATTTAATAGCAGCTGTCAGTCTCTGAAAGCTACAGAAGCCCCTGAGAATAATATTCATGATGTAATAAGGAAGCAAAGGACATCTGAGAAACATTATCAGGTGTTGTGGTTTAGCCCTGGCAGGCAGCTCAGCACCACACAGCCACTCGCTCACTCTCCCCAGGTGGGATGGGGAGAGAATCAGAAAGGCAAAAGTGTGAGAACTCATGGGTTGAGATACAGACAGTTTACCAGGTAAAGCAAAAGCCGCGTGCACAAACAAAGCAAACCAAGGAATCCATTTGCTCCTTCCCATGGGCAGGCAGGTGTTCAGCCACTGCCAGGAGAGCAGGGCTCGTTACGTGCAATGGTTTCTTGGGAAGACAAACGCCATCACTCCCAACGTCCCCCCTTCCTCCTTCTTTACCCCAGCTTTTATTGCTGAGCATGACATACATGGCATGGGACATCCCTTTGGTCAGTCTGGGTCACCTGTCCTGGCTGTGTCCCCTCCCAGCTCCTTGTGCACTCCCAGCCTCCTCGCTGGCAGGGCAGCACCAGAAGCTGAAAAGTCCTTGGCTCTGCAACAACCAAATGCATCACCACTGTTTTCACCAAAATCCAAAACACAGCATTGTGTGAGCCTCTACGAAGAAAATTAACTCTGTCCCAGCCAAAACCATGATACCTAGACAGCACGGCTAGTTCATCCTTTTTTTGTTGGTTTTTTGTTTGTTTGTTTAGGTACTATTTGAAAAGAGGTGCGCACCAGTAAACACAGAGTATGCCTGCCTACTTGCTACCATCCAGGGAAATAGCCCACTCGGGCCTTTCTGTTTTAGTGAAACATTTTCTGAGTTTGATTTCCCTTTGTCGGGATTTCAGAAATTGACTGATTGCTTAATAACTTGAGGCAAGAAGGCCAACTAAAAAGAGAACAAAAGCACTCATTTGTTAGAGATATAAATTAAGTATGATGGTGATTATTTGGAAGGATTAATTCAATGTATAGGGCATATTTTCAGCCAGTTCGAGTCCTGGCTGATTCTCCATGCCCACTCTGACTCTGTAACTTTTTACTTACTCATCTTTACATTGGTGTCAGGCTTAACTCCTGGGAAGTATCCCAGTGTGTTAATAGGATTTCTTTTGGCAGGAGGATTTCTGGGAATGCCTTTGAGTGTCCTTTACTAGGGGACTGTGTTTCAAGGCAGGACTTGAATTTTACTTCACTAGATTCATAATTGTTCTCTGTAGGTTATTTACACATTGACATAATAGTAACACTCAGATACTGTTCAGCTGCAGTAAACAGAAGAAGCCCTTGATAACAATCACCTAAAAATGGTCTAGTTGTGAAGAGAAATATAGCAGTACCATTTAAGTTATTTCAGAAGAACTGGAAAAATAGTTTCATGAAACCCAATAATATGAATTCATCCACAGATATGACACCAAAAATACTACTGCTTAGGCATTTTTCCCTGGAGCAGATAAAGAGTTGACTCTGATTTTTTTTTTTCTTAATTATATTTGGAAATGTCTATACATGTGCTTTTGGTGCTTGGAGTCCAAGCACAGCACTTTGCCATTCCTGACTGGGAATACTTTGTTTTGTAATGTTTGCCTGAGATTTACGGGACTTGTATTTTGGACACATGTCCACACTTATCGCTCTGGGATAGAAATTCAGCCTTCACATTGCCTCTCAGAATGGACAAGAGTCCTGAGATGCCCTCTGGTTCTTCAACAGAGGTTGCTCCTTGGTGCAAGAAATGCTAGTCTGTAGAGTAGAAAGGGGATGAAAATTCCCATCTAACTCTGGACAGAAGCTTTAATAGCAGCAGAGTCTTTGATGTACAGGTAATATCTGATGTGTCTATAGACCTGTTTTTCCTCATTCTCTTCAAAGACTAAATACCATTTTGCTTTAAACACACTCTACACTAAATGGAACAAACTCCACTATTTCCACTCACTTACAGCAATGTAAAATGAGTGAAAAGGGTAAGAAAACCCTAAGTATGAGTACAATAGTCCAGAGAACATACGATGGTTGTGAAGAGACTAAGAAGCTGACTTGTAATGATCAGGCACTTTTTAAAATCATTAAACTTACAGTCTTCTCTAACAACAAAGTCAGTGGATATGATTCGGTGATTATGTAAATAGCATTTCTTCAGATATCACCTAGTGCAAGTGTGTGCAAAATCTGATCAACAAGACCATATTCCAGATTTGATTTGGACATGAATTACTGCTGTATTCAATGAGACGTTTCCTGTTTATTCTAGAATCATCAAAGAGCATTAAGACTGGAGCACTATCTCCTTTAGAGATCCTTGTTCCATCTTTGCCATTTTATGGTTCCATAACATTTTAAATACATTTGGGTCTCCAAAAAAAATTATTCTTTCTCTTTGAGATCACAGCCTCTCCACTGTGCTGTCTAGTTATTTGTGCACTTGGATAGCACCGTTATAATCTCAGTGCCATAAGGAGACAACTAAACCGGAAGTGGAAATTACACTTGCTGTGGAAATACTCCTTTGAGAAGCAGTCTTTCTTATTAATCAGTTTTTTTAAGGCTTAGAAGATGCAATTAAATCAGCTTAAATATCTTTAATGTTTTGTAATAGAAAATGATAGAAACATCTCCCTTGTTTATGTTTGCTGTTGTTGTTATTTTGTCTTGGTTTTTGGACATAAAAGACAAAAAGAGGATAAGAAAACATAAACCAAATACAGAAAGGTCAGGCTTGCCAGGCCACTGTTAAAGGATGCAGGAGAAAGCACAGCTGAATATCAACAGTGTAAGCAGATCATTATAGTGCAAGAATTTTTCATGGTCACAGTTACTGATCATCAGTTATATGCTTACATTTTTGCTGTATTAGGTAATCAAAAGACAACAGTTTTCCAATAAATTCTGATAGTCATTTAAAATAATCTAATAAATAGTACACGACTATGGGCAGGATTCAGCAAAATATGGCCTCTTGTATCTGTGCAATGAAGAACACAGATCAGCAAAATATTGACTGTCATAGCATTCTCAAATACACACAAGCTCCAACAGTGTATGAAGGCTGAATCTGCACTTGTAGAATACAAATAACAAATTCATTATGGAAAAGGAAATTTTTTATCTAGTTTCAATAGAAAGGGTGCAGTTGTGTATTTGCTTCTGCAGCATGACTAGTAAAAGGTTAGAAATTTGTTATTGATTGATTCAAGAGGCTTTAAAGCAGAGTGTAGGGTTTTTGCAATATTTTATGTGATTTCTACAAGTTATTTTATCATTTTCTTTTTGAGTTATATACAGAGGTTAATTCTAGCCCTCATTGAGTAAGTTTTGCTCTCACATGAGACCCTTTAAACATTTTATAATAAATTGTGTTAGTGTTAAGGGATGTTAGGAACATGGCTGCCTCCTCCAGCTGCTACAGCCCAGGCTCCTCCTGCCTTGCTAGGAGCAAGGTTCAAGCCCAGCCCGGTGCCTGCGAACCCGGGGTCTTGCTCAGGTTGGGGGATGAAGCTGCCACTTTCTCCTCTGCAGCTTCAGCCCGCAGCGAAGCTGAGTACTCTTCCAAAAGACAGACAGAAGCCTTCACCTCCCTTGACCTGCTGTCAACACTTCTCCTAATGCAGCCTCCTAATGCTGCATACTGTTATCCTTGTTTGCAGCAAGGGCTAATTGATGGTCCATGGTGTCCACCTGGTGTCCACCAGGACC
>VXAL01016291.1:70931-120773 GCA_013399475.1 Chauna torquata | reverse complement strand
CGTGCAGGGCCAGGCCGTTCCAAGCCGTGCCGCTCCGGGCCGGGCCAGGCCGTGCCGAGCCGTGCCGCTCCGGGCCTTGCCGCGGGCGGGCAGCGCCCCCTGTCGGCCAGCTCTCCGCGGCCGGCCCAGGCAGCCCCACTGGGAGATGGGGGTAAAGGCGCGCTGGGGGAAGATCCCGGCCCGCAAAGGCAGGGCGGGAGGGTGCCCCAGGGCCCCAGCCAGCGGGGCCGGCTGGAAGAGGGGGCTGCCGGAGCTCCGGCGTGACTTTGACATTCTTTGCTTCGTCTTCTTTTTTTCTTTTTTCTTTTTTTTTTCTTTTTCTTTTTTTTTTCTTTCTTTTCTTTTTTTTCTCGGCGTTAAAAGGCAGCAAATTGTATTAGGAACATAAAGATAAAGTAAAGTGGTTTTAGGAAAAGGTATCTGTGGCATCCCATGTCCTGCGTCCTTCCAGCTACAAGCTTTTGGTCCCTCGCTGTGGGATGAAAATCTTAAATAAACACGTTATGTGGCTAAATCCTGAGATTCTGGTGCAGTGGAGGGGAATTAGGGCTGCCAGCTCCCACTGTTCACTGTGTGTGCCTAAAACCTCAGTTCCTGAATCCAGAGGACTGTATGACAGTGTTGCTGTGGAGAAAGGGAAGGAACTGGGAAGAGGGAGAATGTAGGTTTCTCATCTCCATGATGATGGAAGAAAACCTTGGAAAAACATCGCTCTGAGGTTACTTATCCTGAGTGAAAATAAACCTAGTACACAATTTTGTTATCATATTATTAGTGAATTGTGAAGTGCTCTTGCTTTATCTGAAGGGTCTTTGAACTCCGGGTTATGATGGGAGAGAAGAGGAACCTGCCACGTGCTCCCTGCAGCACTGGTCACAAGCCACAAGCATTTTTCCAAGGACTCTTACTTTCTTCCAGCTCCAGTCCTCACCCACAGACTCAACGTGTACTGTTAATGAGCTGTAGCTTCCCTTGCCGGTGGAGCACCCTTGGTAACGAGGCCTTCTCTCTCTCTTTGTATAGGACCAGCATCAAGTGGGATTGTCTCGGACCGCAGCACCTATGCAGCCTTCTGTCCCACCGGGCTCCAGCAGCGTGGTCACAGGCACGAGCTCTGGGGGTCCCTTCCTGGGAAACCAACCGCAAGCAGCCATCATGAAGCAGATGCTGATTGAGCAGAGAGCCCAGCTCCATGTGATAGAGCAGCAGAAACAACAGTTTCTAAGAGAGCAGAGGCAGCAGCAGCAGCAGATCCTAGCAGAGCAGGTACAACCTCTGTTTGTCTCAGGCTCTGCAGCGCATGCTGCTGTGAGAGCACGAGCGCTACAGACAGTGCAACACCAGCCCTTCCTTTTACACTTGGTAATTCTCTCTCTGCGGCTTACATCATGGCGTTTCAGCAATGGTTATCAGAGAAGAGGCATCTGCCTCAGTCCTGCCATGAGCTTGGCAAATATTGCCCCTTTTCCCAGCAGTGGACATGACAACTGCATGTGGTTTTTGATACTGGGAAAGTTAACTCTTAACCTGCTATCTTACGATGCGTTTAGTCTGGCAGAAGCAGACTCTGCTACAGTGACAGTTGCTGGTGCTGTCCCCTACCTCTGACTATGGTCTCACACTGGCAAAAGCTATATACAGCTGTGCAGTGATCTGGGACAAAGAACTGATGTGAGTCAAAAGTAACCTAAGAAAAGAAAAAAAAAAAACAAGCAGTATTTACCCAGGTCAATTCCTTAATCTGGTTTATCACACAAACAGCAGAACCAATCATGTTAGCGTGAGGGAGAGGCAGCATCAAGGTGGAAACTGGGGGCTGAGGTGGGAAAACAGTACACCCACCTCTAACGGTACGGTGGCAGAGTGAAACTGCTGCAGTAGGGCCTGTCACCCGGCTCCTGGAGCTCCCAGACTCTGGGATGTTAAATTACCTGGTCTGAACAGTAATGTCTTATGTATGTTTAACTCAGCTGTAGTTTGGAAGCAACCCAGGAGAAAGTCAGTGGAAAGTCACACTGTTCAGTTAGTGTAAGTTCGTACCCAAGTTTAAACTTGCAGTCCCCTAACGTTACCTAGAAAATGTTCTGATAGGTCAATAGTTGCTTTAAGCTCAGCAGCATCTCTCTTGCTTTGGGAAATATGGTTTAAGACCTGGGCTCTGCTTTAATTGGAGTTAGAACTTGCACATGTTGTATAACTGTAGAAGTACTGATATCTTCCCCTCTTCGCACAGTCCTCTTGTGAAACAGAAAAATTGTCCCCCAGTGAACAGGAAGGATGCCCCTAGAAATATTGAGGAAAAAGATGCATGAATTGTTTCAGAGGTGATCAAATACAGAGAGAGGATGCAGTAATGATCCCCCCACATGGACCAGGCCAAGTCAAGTGCATAAATCCAAGAGACAGTCACTGACTTGGCTGCTGAAGGCAAGCCTAAAAGTCACAGTCTTACGCATCTAGTTTTTGGGTGTATGCCTAATGAAGTTTCCTTTATCTTTTCGATCATTTGTAACACATATTTATGAACACAGGGATTAGTACTTGCTTCTTTCCCATCTTTGTCATTCACTTGCCTTTGTTGCTCAGCCTTGGCTTTGAACAAAGTGTTTATACAGCTGCAGATGAAGCAACAAGATGCGCCATTTTAGTAACTGCTTGGTCAAGTATACCCTAGGCTTTGAAAGCTCTGATAGACATGCTGCTTTTATAATCAACCCTTGATTCTGTTTTAGATGCATGAGTATTCACAGAAAATAACCACAGAGGACCAGTGTGATATGGATCAGGGGATGAAGGTATTTTGCCATTACCAGCTCCCCAGTTATCGTTCACTGAAGCACAAGAAGAAATGTGCCTTAGTAGCCATTTCTCTTTTGGCTAGATAATGGTCCTAGGACACAGTGCTCAGATCAAGATGCAGTATTCCTTGCAGCTGAGTGTTATGAGTGCAGAGGTGGACTGCAGTCTTGCACCAGGAATATATATATATATATCTATTATGTATAGACGTTGTCAGGGCTGAGGAAAGGAAAGGGTGTGTGGATACAGCTGCACTTAGACCTAGGTGAGCAAAGGTATCTCACATCCCTCCCTCTCCTTTCAGCCTGAAGACAGTTCCGTTTGCTCTTTAGAGGACGAGATGAAGTGCTCATAAGTAAGGAGAGATGATGTTAGCCTCAGTGCTTATTCCTTTTTGAACCGAAAGAGTCCATGTGCTGAGTAGCCCAAGTAGTCTCAGGAGGACTCTTCAGATGACTCTGTCTCTCCAGAACAGCTCACTAGATAAGAAACACTGCAGTTCTGCTGCAGTACTTTTGTCACCAGCCCCTTTCCAGCTCTCTAATTAATTAATCATCTTTTTCTCTTCTGCTTTCTTTCCCTCATTCATTTTCAGCAGTTGCAGCAGCAGTCGCATTTGCCTCGGCAGCATCTGCAGCAACAGCGGAGCCCATATCCAGTGCAACAGGTCAATCAGTTCCAAGGTAAAAGTCAAACTCTTTTTCCTATATTGGAGACAAGGTACGTCCCTGCAGCGGGCATATGAAATTTCATGTGTTTTGTGAAGACGAGGGGTTAAGCAGTGTGCCAGAATAGGAAGGTGGGCTGTTGCACACTTGCACATACTGCATATTTTACCAAAGGGTTATGCCCAGTTTTGAATATTTAGTTATTTTTCTAATCTTTCTGCTCCACTCAGCAAAAGCTGCATTTTTTATTTGACATTTGTTCTGCCTCCTTAATTCCTGTATTCTGTGGATTCATGTTATTTGCTTTCACTCTCATCATACATTTTTTTTCAGCTAGTGTCCCTCCCTGTATCCTGGATTTACTCCTCTTCATTTCCCACTTTGTTTAATTTGATGAGCAGGGAATTTCAGAGAGGTCATCTTTGTTTGGAGAATGACCAAAAAGAAGTGTCTGATAAATGTCAGGTGTGGGAAATAGAGTGAAATATCTGAGATGAAAATGGAGATTTTTGTAATGAACACAAAAAGCAAGTATTATTTTAGTGTGCTCACAAATAATTGAAGGATGTAAGGACAGTCATTTTGGTTTAGGAAAAAAAGTTAATTTTGAGCTTTTTAAGTGCAAAACATCAGCTGAATGTCTTCACTAACCATGCATTCTAAATAGACATGGAAGTAACATGCTGTGTGCTGTGTATTCATGACAGCGTTGTGTAACTGCAACAGAAAACAAGGGAGGCAAGCATATTCCAGTTCTAGTATTCAGGAAGTGGACAGACAGCCAAACTGTCTGCTGATACACGACAGCGTGGCTCTTTCGAATTGCCTTCTGATTCTTGTCTTTTGCAGCATAAATTCTATATGAAATGAAATTTTTTCCCAGTAATTCATTTGCAAAATCAAAATGTATATGTGTGCACCATCATGCGTTATTTGAGAAGCATATGTAAAATCTTTCTATATCAATGCTTTTTTGAATCCTTGCCTTCATATGTATTATTTAAAAGAAATGCAGAAGAGGGTTTAGGCTAATGTGACAGAGCAAGGAATTCATGTTCATAAATTAATTAAATACAAATATTTCACCATTTCTTCTGTTTAGTCACAAGAACATAATCCAGTGCAATAGGTTATGCATAAGTAAGACCAGAAGGTGGCCCAAAATCTTAAAATCTGTTGCATCTCTCATTTAACTGCTTCTTGTCTGCACTCCTGCCTCTTATGCCAAGCACAATAGTTCACAGAAGTAGTACGTGAACCACTTGCTAGTAATGACTCCTTTGGAGGTTTTCAACAGGTATTTTCAATTCGAAAATAGCTAGGGCCACATTAAATAAATTTCTAACATTAACTGTACACTTCAGCACTTGGTGGAATCACTGTAAAAAGAGACATCTTCTAATCATGCAGGAAGGAGGTGATCTACATTTAAAAAAATCAAGGGGACCCCAGTGCCAATCATTAAAAAAAACAGTTTAATTGATAGCATAGATAAAATAAAAGCTGCGAGTACATTTGCCCTGTGCAAGTGAGATCCAGATGGTCTCTCTTCACACTACAAAATGCTTTGTTTATCTATATGTTGGAAAGTCGAGCTAAAAAGCGTCCTCCAGAAGCTTGTCCTGCTGCAGGACAAAGGAGATGTAGCCATCCACTGCATCAGGTGTGCAAAACTCTGGGAATGACACTTCCTTTACTCATACTCATTTCTCATGGAAGCCCAGCAAACATAAATAGCAGGTCCTAGGATTCTCCATTCTCCACAGACATTCAGGTATGTTGTCTGCCACTGAGGGACAGCAGGTAGGGGCTGATTTAAGAGCATCCTGATTTTGTTGTACAGTTTATGACTCTTACAGCAACTTTTTTATATTTACATTTTCCATGTAATAAGATTTGAGCCAGGAGAAATTGTGTGCATTGTGCTCTTGGAGCTTCACCTGCAGAATATTTTATTTAGTTCAGTGTGATATTGACTCAAAACCACAATGAACCCATGGCATAGTCAGAGCTCCGGTAATTGTTTTTAAATAAAGATAGTAAATACAGGAGCATATTGGCTTCCCAGAAATCGATAGCTCCCCTCACCCCTCAAAGGAAGATACAGGCATGGTTCAGTTATCCACCATGGTGTGGAATTTAACAAGGTTAGAATTTTCTGATTTCCCATCACTGGCCTAAGGTGGAGTAAAATGTGCTTATAATATCGATTCACTAATACGCACTCCCTGCTTTAAATGTCCACAAAAAACAATTTTTCTCCTTTCCATAGATTTAATCAGTAACAATGATATAGAAAATCCATTCATTTATGCCTCCTGAGCTATTAAAAACTTGATTGGCCTTCTGAGTCTGACATTTCCATTTTCAAGGCTTATTTTTGAAAGACAATGGAGATATTTAAAAGAGAGCTTCAAACAGTTAAGTGAAGTTCATCTGTTTTGCTTCCATCGAAGGCCAATGGAAGTTTTCTTATTTGCTTGGTAGAAGTTGGATTAGGTTTATCTGAAGAAGATTAAGTACTACCAAATCACAGTATGTATGCAACTTTTGAAAGTCTTAGGGACTAATTTTTGCACGGAGGAGGGTGCACATTGTCATTCAGCCTGGGGGAAAAAAACACGAAAAAAAGAAAGACTCACATTTACTTTTGAAAGGGAACTTTTACTCCTAGGTCACTGAAAAAAAATTAATTTTGGTCACAGTAAAGTAACAGAAAGACAGGCCTATTTTAGCCCTGCAGCACCAGTGGCTGTGTAGCTTAGGTACCTGAGCAGCTTATTATCAGGGAAGCAACCATGGCTGTAATCATGTATCACATATGGAATCGCATTGCCTCGATTCTTCTAGAATCCAAAGCCATGAATCCCTTGGGGTACAAATCCCAAAATAGTCGTAATTGAGAATTACTTGGTGAGTAGATCACTGGCCTTTTAACCTTGCCAGCCTCATTTTAGGCCTTGTGGGAAATCAGGTTGCTGGTCTATATCGACAGGACTCTCTGCTGAGGAGTGTCCCACTTCACAAATTGAACACATGACACAATCGGTGATTCCTGTTCAGGGTAGCACGCAAGCTGTGTTGCCTGTCACCTCCAGGAAGAAGGGACTTGGTAGGTCAGCACTGGGGCTGCAGCCACAGTGACGTGCAGAACACACAACCTCTGAAATGCAGCTAACATTAGGCTGCAGGTATGTCTCCCAAGGATCAATAACCTTCTAGTTCTCTGCTAACCTTCACAGGAAACAATAATTTATTCACTCCAAAAACACAGCAATCTGAAATCCTACTGCAATGCAGGAGGCTCCTACAGATTCTCTCTTATGTAAAGACATGTTGATTTGTGTAAGATTTACAGGATTGTGTTTTTTTCTTACCTTCTTCCTGTTTGGTGTAGGTTCTCCCCAGGATATAGCGGCTGTGAGAAACCAAGCAGCACTCCAGAGCATGAGGACATCCCGAATGATGGCCCAGAACGCGAGCATGATGGCAATGGGTCCCTCCCAGAACCCGAGCACACTGCCCACCACGGCAGGCCAGTCAGACATGGGCATGGCTCCTTACACCAATGCCTCTTCCAGCCAGCCAGGAATGTACAGTATGAGCACAGGGATGAGCCAAATGTTGCAGCACCCAAACCAAAGTGGCATGAACATGGCACATAATGCAGGCCAGGGAACAAGGCAGCCCGCCTCTGGACAAGCGGTGGGAATGGTCAGCAATTTTGGTCAGAACATGCTGGTAAATTCTGCTCTTCCCCAGCATCAGCAGCAGATGAAAGGACCAGTGGGCCAGGTCTTACCCAGGCCACAAGCGCCACGACTTCAAAACCTGATGGGGACTGTCCCTCAAGGAACACAAAGCTGGCAGCAGCGAGGCTTGCAAGGTATACCTGGAAGGACTAGCAGCGAAATCGGGCCTTTCAATAATGGCACAACATACCCAATGCAGCCTGGGCAGCCAAGGCTGTCCAAGCAGCATTTCCCACAGGGACTTAATCAGACAGTTGTGGACACGAGTGGAACAGTGAGGGCCCTGAACCCAGCAATGGGGAGACAGCTGCTGCAACCTCTACCCGGGCAGCAAGGAACCAGCCAGGCCAGGCCGATGGTGATGCCTGCAATAAGCCAAGGGGTCCCCACGATGTCTGGGTTTAGTCAGCCTCCGACGCAGCAAATGCCAGGTGGTAACTTTGCTCAGAGCAGCCAAGGCCAGGCCTACGAGAGGAATCCCACTCAGGACATATCTTACAATTACAGTAACGAAGGAGCAGGGGGGTCGTTCTCCAGTTTAGCAGAGGGCGCAGACCTTGTGGACTCCATCATTAAGAGCGGACCAGGGGATGAGTGGATACAAGAACTTGATGAGTTGTTTGGAAACCCCCAGTGAATGGGCTTGTAGAGTCTGGAGCTTTGGTTGTTACGTTTGAAAAAAAAACAGAGAGTTGGATGTGCTCCCCATCCTTGGATTGTTGGTTTTTTGTTTGAATTGGTTTGGTTTGGGGTTATTTTGTTTGTTTTCTTTTGTTTTTAATCGTGCAAACCGAGCTGATCTGTAGCCAACTTTGGAAGATTCGGGTGATGATGAAAACATCGGTATCACAAGACTTCCACAAGCAATCTCCATTGCATGGCAGCACCCGCTGCATGGGTGTGGGGCAGGATGGGGAAACTGGAAAAGCCAGCTGATGCCTCTGGTAGGGAAAATTTGGCCTTTCCCCACTGAAGTGAGGCTTCATTGCACAGTGGTGTGGGGTAGTCCCGATATCTCCCACCTCGTGTAACTGTAAAGGCCGCAACTTTCGGGGTAGCAGATGAAAACAGCCGGGAGCAAAGCCTAAAGAAGCCTGCAGGCGATTGTGCAGGCCCTGGTCAGTAATGGGCTTAGCCCTGGGTGTAAGCAGGCCTCAGAGAGCCATGGCCGGGCTCTGGGCTGTCACGAGGGGATGCGCAGCACACGTGTGACAAACCTAAACAGTCACAGAGAGGTCACCATTTTCACTGCAGAGTGATAAAAATCCAATAGAAGTGTAGCAAAACATAAATTTGGCAGTGCGGTGAGGACAGTTTGATTACAGGACTGCTGCTGGAGATGGCTTCGGTGGGGGGGTTAACGTAACGAGCTATTTAGTCCCCACGGGACTTGCAGTAGCGCATCCCTGTCAGAGCACTTTGGCAAGTATCGGCTGCCTGGGGTTGCAGAACAGCATCTGAGAGTGGTGTTAAAGGGCTACAAGGTACCAGGAGACACCAGCGAAGGTCCTAAGCAGGTCCCTGTCTCTCCTCCCTCCCAATATGTTTTCATATATTCCCCTCCTATCCTTCAGTGTAAAACAAAGTAAGTTCGCTGCACTTTTTTTCAGGTGAGCAACAACCATCACAAAGGGACAGGGAGGGGAGGAGAAGACAGAAAGGAGAAAATGTACAGGGAGGGTCTGGCAAGCAGAAATGAGTTTTTCCTCTCCTCTTGAAAAGTGCAAGATGGGCAGATAGTGTTACCCTGGGGTGTCTGGGCTCTCGATTTGACATTGTTTGCTTTAATCTCCCTGGTTTGCTGGAATTAAATTCACTGCAATATTTAAAAAATGGGAACCAAGGAAGGACTACAGTAAAGAGCATTTATGAATGGGTAAAATAGTTGATTTAGGTATGAAAAATATAGGGTCTGCCCAAATACGCTTTTAGGTAGCAGAGACGTATCACTGTCTCCACTATCTATCTCCACTATGTGGACTGGTGCCGAGCAGCATGCAGTGGAGCAGTGATACGTCTTTAATTTCATGAGATGCCAGCCATTCTGAATGCCTAAAGCAGCGGTTCCCAAGCTGGGGTCTGAGGCCAAGGTAAGCTGTCCTCAGAAACCTGTCACCCTTTCAGCTGAGAGCTGGCCACCAGGGAATGTATGTAGTGGTGCATAAACAACAGTGACAGTGGTCCACAGTCCAAAAAATTTAGGAACTGACGCTGGCCTCTGTGAGCCGTAAAATATGCTCTGTGGTGAGAGTGTCTCCAGCGTACACGTGCCAGTACCAGCAACAGATTCAGCAGGTAACCACAACACCTAGACACGGGTTTAAATGCCGTACTGTAGACAGGACAAGCTGCCTTTGTATCTTGGACTAGCTGGCCAAGGTGAGCTGTCAGTTCAGCTTGCCTTGACCGCTAAACTTTTTTAAAAATGCTTTAGTTAACACTCTTTTAGCTAACCCCTTTTTAAAACACAATGCGAGGCCCCATTCCCGTTCCTACTGAAGATGACAGGGGTTTGCCTGTCTGCTGCTTCAGCAGGAGCGGGGCCAGGCCCTGATGCAGCAAAAGAGAACACCAGCCAAAGTTTTTAGTCCGCAACCACCTTGTGGGCAAGCTGATCTTAGTGGGACTAGCCTGAAGGGAGGGGATAGCAAGCAGTGAGACAGCACCCGAAGGGACGAGGGTGTTGTGCCTGTGTGCGCGTACATCTTGGAGCACGAGTAGGTAAGGGAGCAGCGTGCTCACGTAGCGCGTGCTTGCCCTGCCCATGTAGGAGAGCGGCTCCGGGACCGGGGGCGGCCGGCTGGGAGATGGGGACTGGAAACGTGCACCCGCTGCCCCGCAGCGCCAGACGGGAATTCACGTTCCCTAGGAAGATGCAGGCTTTGGTGAATGAGCGCTGGTGAACGCCGAGCCTATGTTGTCTTTGTAAAGCTTCCTCCAAATACTCCGTACTGGGACCAAGTACTAGAGAGGTAGATTTTAATAGATTTGGGGTTTTGTTCTTTTTTTTTTTCTTACTATGGTGCTGATGTATATGTAATGTTAAAAAAAAAAGTTATTTGTAAATATGTTTTTACAATTCTACAGATATCACTGGGTCTACTATCTGTAAAATATATACATATAAAAAAATATATATATACTGTTTGTTTAAAATAGAGTATTTTTATTTCATTCCTTAACTCATCCTTACTGCAGTGGTATTGCACTTCAGATGACGTCTAATTACTAATTTGTACTGTATCCCTGATGGCAACTTGCTCCATTTTATTCAGATTTTTCTAGTTTTCTGTTTTTACTTTGTACATTAAAGCATTGCTTATTTCCTTTTAAGACCTGTACAGAGTTCTGAAAATGTAGAGAAAGACCTGATGTTAACATACCACTTTTAAAGAAAACGAAAAAAAAAAACAAAAACAAAAAGGAAAAAAAGAACCAACAACAAACAAATAAAAGATGGTTATCTGAGTCATATATACGGCTGGTTTGTGGGATTATCTCGCCCCACCGTGCCCACGAAGGTCCCCCAGGCCGCCCCGGGGGGAGAAGGGAAGGGGCCCCGTGGCTGTGCCAGCAGCCTGACAGCGAGCTGCGGCACCTCAGTGACACTGCCAGCCTGCCCTGAGCTCGTGCCAGCGCCCGTACGTCCGCTGAACGGTGGTGAGCCCCTGCAGGGCGTGCTGGGGGTGTACCCACGCAGGCAGCGGCCGCAGGTGACCGCAGTTAGCTGCTGGGTGGTTAATTGCATGACCAGGTGCGTGCCATTTCTCTGAGGTCGTTGTGCCTCCTTCTCAGCACAAGGTACATTATCAGAGCCCACGGGCGCTGGGATGTGAGGCCTGTGCTCAGGCCGCTGCCACGGGGAGGTGGTCCCTAACTGTGCTGCCATTACAGGTGGCACCTCCAGATTTCTGTGCGTGCTCAGTGTGTGCAGTGTGGCAAGGAAGTGCTTTCAGGGCAGGGCACAAGATGGAGGCCGTAGGGCGCAGGAGTCTTGCGGCTGTGATCTGGTGAGGTGTGGGTGGAAGAAGGGAGATGTGGGGCTGGATGTGGAAGCTGGAATGAAGAGTTGGGAAAACTGGGAGAGAGTGAAGATGCATGTTCGGAGTAGTTCCCCAGCCTGCTACTATCACCTACTGCTGCTACACTGTGAGAATTGCGTGGTCAGAAGCCTTCTGGAAAGTGCATGCAGGCTTGTTGTATTTATGTGACCTGTTTAAGATAAACGTGCCATGTAGCTTTCAAGGCTCGACGCCGATATCCCCGTGTTTCCACCCTGCTGGAGAGCCATGGCGGATCAGGCATGGGGCCTCTGCACAGCTCGCAGAAGACCTGCTTGTTTGGGCAGTCTGTATGGCTTGGCTCCGAGGACAAGCTTTAAGGTGAGGTTCCCCTTCTCTCCTTCATGTCAGTTCTTTGTCATTTTAAATGCAGCTCCTAACAGCTGAGGCTCATGTTTATCCTTCAGCACTCTCGCTTTGTGCTGCTAGATGATACTTTGCAGCCTCACAGCCGCATTTTTTCAGCATATGATATTGTCTCTGTGTGACAACAGCTTATTCCTTTCCATTGAATGGATGGGGTATGGGAAGCTATCTGTAAACGTGACAGGCCATTACAACAGGTAAGCTTAGAATGGAATAATTTCAGAAGCAAAGACATTTGAATGCTGTTTGCACCCTTTGGGCCTCCTACAATGTGTATTTCAAGCCTGTTACATAATTTGGAGCTTTGTCTTGGTTTTTCTTAAGGTGGCAGTGCTTCCTGCTGCTCATGGCTGTCTCGAGGCATCGCTGGCAGGTGGGTAGGCAGGTTTGCTGTCTTTCTGCCCATCGGAGGAAAGTTAGTGGAAGAGTTCTCGGTAACTTTTGTGGTTGTTAAACCTGGCCCTGTTCTGCTTTTTCCCTGGAACTGAGTGCCAGAGAATTGCCCTTTCCACAGCTGTGTCAGCTGTAGCCTGTTCACCCTCATGATCAGTCCTTCCCCCCCCAGCAGCCATTATTGGCTCTGTCTTACACTTACGTACTTGCTTCATTTTATTGTTTCAAATGCTACTTCAGCCTTTACCACCTGCAGGTGGTAAATTATGCCTTTTAATCATGTTACTGTGACTCTGAAATGCTACCTTCTGCACATGCAATGCATCCACCTTTTCTGTGTGAAAGATTATGAGCCTGATCCAGCACTCAATTGTTTTGTGCTCAGGTTATCAACCCTAGTAGACTTTTAGAAAGACTGTGTGTTTATTATATAGACCTGACTGAACAGAACTATAAACACGTGCAGCGTTTTTGGCCAAATTGTGCATTTAGAGGCATAGCAGGGAAGGCTTCTGCTTGCTGGCTCTAGCTGACATGAGTGTGTTCAGCATTGCCGAAGTAGTTTGAATTATCAGGAGCTGCTAGAATATGGTCTTTGCTTCTTTGTTCTTCTATGCGGTTTAAATTTACTGTCAGCATACTTTGAGCTCTTGATGCTAAGCCATGATTTCCCCCCCCCACGCACACTTAGCAGAAAACAGTTTTTCATAGTTAGTTTGCTTTTCATTGTCACTTTGTGATTCCCAGGGCTTTGGCCATGCTGGGACACTTGTCTAGTCTTTCCCACACCCCAGCCATCTGTGCCTTCGTGGGAGACAATGAAGTAGACCCGATTGTTAGCCGAGCATCTGTGCCTTCTCTCGGTCGGGGCTGGGTCTCCCTCTCGCAAGTGGCGTGTTGTGGGGATAGCCTGTCTTCGAGAGGCTTTGTGTGAGAGCTGGGATCTGCCTACAGCAGGGCCATGCTCCTACGAGAAAAGTGTTTGAGCGTGTGTTGAACTGTAAACGTGTGTATAAAATCAAAAGGCCTTCACAGAGTGCAGGGTCAAGTGCAGCTTTAGAAGTTTTGCTGAAGAAAGCACTGTTTCAGTATAAGCTTAAACAGCCTCCAGCAGTGGGACTGGATATGCTTACAAAATTGGGACCTCGCAGAAGCGTGGTGCATCAAAGTGTATTCTTACATTTGTGCAGAGCAGATGATGCTGCGGGTGGAAATGAAGAGGAGTGAAGGAAGACTACAGAGGTATTGAGAAAGCTGAAGGATATTGGGTAAGATGGGCTGTTGCTTGCAGTGCCGGTTGGAACTAAGTTGCTTGGTGAATTAATGGCTTTAGTTCTATGTAATTTGTTTAGGGTTTACAGTACGGTATGTGAAAACAACATTTAATTGAAAATGCAGGTGTGACATGCCATTCTGTCTTAACGACTCTTTCAACAACACAGGGAAAGAAGAAAGCATAAACAGCTCAGGAAAAGCATACATTTAACACTGCAATGGGATGCTAATAGAGAATTCTGATACTTTATTCACATGCAGTTTATCATCTTTTTGGTGTCCAGGGAAAGCATTTGCATTATTTAGTTGTTTTTTTTTTTAACAGTCTTCAGAACAGTTTATTTAATTTCTTCATAATGTTGAAGTCCAGGTATTCATCCAGAAAGCTGTTAACAATCCCAGCTGCACCCAGGGTTGTCAAGCAAGTCAGAACTATCAAATTCAAATAAAAACCCATTAACCTAGAAATGGAAAGTAGAAAAATACTGTTACAAACTGTATGCAGTGTATTTACAGTGAAACTAGCTGCTTGTCCAGTTAAGGAAAGCTCTGTAGAATCAGAAAGGATCACTGTTGCAACAGTACCTTGGGGTGTTTCAGTAATAAACCATTCCCACACCTAACTTCTGCTAGGGAGGAGAGTGATTCCTAATATCCTTTCTAGAGGAAAACTCTTCCCCCAGTGTTTCTAAATATCCATGTGAAGTTGGGAACTTGTTCCAGGATGAGCTACCTCTTCCCACAACATGAACACCTATGGGTAAAGCCACAAGCAAACACGAGCACCTCACCGCAACTTTAGAACTGGGAGTGTGGGAGGGAAGACTTCAGGGCTGAAGGACAGATGTGCATGTCTCTTATATTGGCACCTGTTGGTCAGGTGCTCTCCACTGAACTCCTGGAGTGTGATTCTAAAACTCAGCTATTAGGGCACTCAGGGGATGAGAGAGGGTCAGGTTACTTTACCTGTAGAAAAATAACTTAATCAAAAGAAGTGTGGGCAGCAGGTGGAGGGAGGTGACTGTCCCCCTCTGCTCTGCCCTCGCGAGGCCCCACCTGGAGCACTGCATCCAGGTGTGGGGCCCCCAGCACAAGAAGGACATGGACCTGTTGGAGCGGGTCCAGAGGAGGGCCATGGGGAGGATCAGAGGGCTGGAGCACCTCTCCTATGGAGACGGGCTGAGCGAGGTGGGGATGTTCAGCCTGGAGAAGAGAAGGCTCCAGGGAGACCTTACAGCAGCCTTTCAGTACTTAAAGGGGCATTGTAAAAAGGATAGGGTGGCACTTTTTAAAAGGGCATGTAGTGATGGGACAGGAAGTAACGGTTTTAAACTGAAAGAGGGCAGACTTAGCTTGGGTATGAGGAAGAAATTCCTCATGATAAGGGTGGTGAGGCACTGGAGCAGGTTGCCCAGAGAAGCTGTGGATGCCCCATCCCTGGGAGTGTTCAAGGCCAGGATGGATGGGGCTTTGAGCAACCCGGTCTAGTGGAAGGTGTCCCTGCCCATGGCAGGGGGGTTTGGACTAGATGATCTTTAAGGTCCCTTCCAGCTCAAGCTATTCTATGATTCTAAAATGGAAAACTACCAGAGAAGAGGCTGGGAGAGCACTTCAGGCCTGAAACAGAGACCTCTTGGCTGGCACTTGAGAACAGGGACCATCCTCTGCTCCTTCTTCTGGGTTTGTTCTTAGCTGTCTTGGTGCAGGCTCTGCTCAAGTAAGGTATATTCTGGGAGCTGCTGTTGGGTTGGCCTCTGCAGGCGAGGAAAGGCATATTTTGACAATCCATCACGTAAGCATTGGAGAGAGGTCGGAGGAGCTTGTCAGCCTTCGATTTATAGCTCACTATACCCATACCTGCAGAAGCATAAGTGGCTAGTGCTCAGACACAGCTGGGTGGCTGGGGAGACTGAGAACCTCACTGGTGCCCAAAGGCTTGACATATGTAGCCTTTCTGTACATGCCACGTCTACACGTGGATTTGAAAATGGTGAAGTATGAGACTTCCTCAGTTTCAGAAGAGCATGAAAAAAGTCTTGAGTTTAGCCTTGTAAACATCTATCAGAGCCAGCTGGAGGGAAGGGAGAGGGATACAGCTCACTTGTGAAGGCCTCTCCAGCACAGAAACCAAGTAAAAGGTGCCCGTACCTGTTGTGTGCATAAAAATTCCAGCCTTGGCAAAACTGAACTGCAATTCATGTAGTCAAGTGCACTTACATGTGTAGTAACCACCTCTTAGAGCACATGGAGCATGTGGGCAGGTTTGTCTTTATGACTTCCACGGCTGTAGTCAGTGATTACAGTTGAGAATTAGTGTGAAGATTAATTACCTTCTTGCTACTAGGCCAGCTGGAGGCACGCTGTATGTGTTGGGAGGCAGCCCTGCATGCCTGACTGGTGCAGACCCGTTGCTAGCTGAAGCACCCGCTGAGGGTTAGCACAGGCAAAGCCAGGGCTGCCAGGCTGACTCTCAGCACCCTCTGTCCAATGCAAAGAAATTTGGGTTTCACCAGAGTGTAAAGATCGCTCTAATAATGAAGCCAACCACTGTTCTTAGGCTTCCTTGTGAAGCTGAATCTTTAAGCCTGAGAGTGCTGAAATAAAGCATGGGAAAGATTTCTTAATCAACAAACTAAGAAGTCCTTTGTTTATTTAATCACTTTGCTTTTTTTTTTTTTCCTCCACTTATTTTGAAGGTTCTGCTCCTCGGACTTCCTTAATAGTTGCTAGTTTTCTGGTCAGTGCTTATTGCATCATTCGAACTATTGCATCTCTTACTGAGAGATAAAAAATTATCTCCATATATTTGCTCTGGAGAAGTTAGCCTCTCCATTCTGTTAGGCAACAGCTCTTCAAAAGAGGGTAAAGGATTGGTGGAGACTGTAGTGAAGAATGACAACGTCAGTGTACAAGCTATGGAAAACAGCCCCATAGTCCAGCCTTTGCTGCTGCAGGATTATTCACTGCCAAAAAAAGTGCTGTTTATAGTCTGATTGTTTTGTGTCTTTCTCTAGAAGTATAGATCCCAAGTCTTTTAGTTTTATGACAAACTTGTATCGTGCTATTCTCTCTACAACTGATATGTGTGTTGTAAGAAGAGCCTTAGGTCAGGACACAGAAGACAGTATAGTGGCTTCAGCGAAACAAGAAATAAACTGTGTGTTTGTGTGCGTACTTACATGCTGGAGGGGTGTTCTGCCAATGTGCATGTTTGTTGTAGCAGAATTCATGTTACCAGCTGTACTCTTACATTAACTTATCTGGAGCTGTGCTCTTATCTGTTTGGTGAAAGTTCATCAGCCTACAAGGACAGATGCGTTCGCTTCTTGTAGCCCATTTGTATGGGTAAAGGTCTTAATGTGACAAACTGGGGAAAAGTGAAAACAGCAGACAGGCTGCTCGTGTGTACGCCTTGTCTGAGCGTCGCCCATCACACACCAGTGCTGAGCTGCAAAACTGCTTCTGTCTTCAGTCCTCTCTGAGTTTGGTTGCCAATATGCTCAGTACAAAGCAGACACCCACAAGGCGAGCAGCAAACCTTTCTTCTCTTGTGACCTGTAGCACGTGCACATCTTAACCTAGGCTTCTACTGCCAGCCTTCTTACCTGGGGGTTTTTGCTTCAGACCTCTTGCTGGCACTTTACACATCACATTTAATTATAGTCACTTTTCACCGCCAGTCCTTGGCTCTCAGCCCAGCTTCAGACCACAGCCTGGAGCTTTTAACCTGTGTTCAGATGGTAACTTCTTACCTTCCTTTCACAGACTGCACATATCCATGGAAGTACTTGTAGCGGGCAAACACGTATAACAGACCCAGAATGGAAGATATTTCTAAGAAAAAAAAGATGGGGGGGGAGAAGATTGTAGACAGTCACTTTAGTTATGTTGTTATGTTTTCTAGTTATGTATCTCTGGGGATTTTTCATAGCTACTCATATCCTAGGAAGTTACACTGAGGAAAAAAAATCATTCATTCAGAGGAGATATGTGTATTCTAAAACATTCACTACAGAAGGCTTTTGATATGGGCTTACACGTAGCGGTGGGCATAGGACTGTCCAAAAAAAATCTAAAAGCATTCCCTAAAAAGGAAATCTCGAGACCGGAGAGGAATCTGTAGCCCCCCCCCTCCCCAATTCGATGGTCATCCCAGAGACAGAATAGTGGGTCAGAACACTGTGGCTCGACCCAGCTGTCACTTTGTATTGTTATGGCAGTTCATGTTTAAGGGGAGTATTTCTATTTGGAAAGAGAATTTTATTTATGCTGTTAATAACCTGCTTTGCATTTATATAGCAGCTTTTATCCAAGGACATGAGAGAAAGCTGTAGTGAATGTTAGCTTTCTGACCTCCCTGTAGGAAAAGTCTAAAGTTACCTCTGTTTGATAGATGGAGCAGGGTGTGCAGGTCACTTGTATTATCCAGGACTAAGCAATGCTAGTGAATCTTATGCACTTTCAAACTGCGTAAGTATTACAGAGGACAGCTGTTACTCTGTTCTGGATTAACTCCTGCTAACGTACCTATGGGAGATGCTCAGCTGAAAAAATGACTTAAAGGGGCGATTAATGTAGTCCTCTTCTTACATATGACAGCACATATCTTCCTTGATTCAAATATCTGTCTAGGAGCACATGGACCATCTCGTATCCAATTTGTTGACTCAGATGGAGCTACTCTGGATTTATATTGGTGCAGTGGAGATGGGAATCTAGCTATAAGGGAGCCCCAAAACAAAATGCCTGTTTTGGAGCAAACATAGAAAATGGAGAGGAAAACTCCTTGTTCAGAAAGGAGAAGTATAGTGGGTATGAGCTAGTTTTCCTTTCTCCAGCCCACAGACTCTGTGTTTCTAAACCATCAGCTGGGGGAGGGTTAATAAGGCAGAATGCAAAAGGTAGGCTCTGTCACAGGTTGCAGCTCTACCAGAGTCCACCCCAGCACTCTTACTGGACCTACTGTGGAAAGCCCAACAGAGAGGTGTGAAAGCATTGTGGCATCTGAGTTGAGAACGTTTGGACAAAAATGCTCGCCTGCTTAGGTGCTTGAGAAAGCAAAACAGGTTTTCATGAGTCTCCCTGCACACCTCAAGTACAGCAGATACCTAAGGCTGGAGCTGCTGCTGTTACGACTGTGCTTCAGTACTCAGTGCTATGACCCAGAACAAACGAACAAGTCGAAGCCCAGTAGTAGTGTCACTCATCTGGGATGTAGAATCCCAGCGGTTTGCTGGCTTGAGCTCCATCTCCTTCAGAGAGGGGTCCAGCCACAGGGACGAGTGCTCTGAGCTGAGCCCTCTCAGGCTGCATCCTCCAAGGGATGATAGCTATACTTGGTGTCCTGTGAGAATTGTCCCATAATGTGCAAATAATTGTTAGTGGGAAACATCTGGGAGCTGCTTTTCTGAATTACTCGCCTGGAAAATCTTCACTGGATTTTTCTGTGAGTGAAAGATGTGCCATGTACTGGCTCCTTGTTTTGCAGAGAAAAGTAAAAGCTGGTGGGGCTTTGTGAAATGCCATGACTAAGTGGGGATTTCAGTGTCACTGAGCATTACTTCAGGAAGCCTACAGTAAGGTAATGCAGTTAAAGGAAGGCAAAAAGATGTCTACAAGTAATCTACCTCCTGATAAAACTAATTCTAAAAACTTAGGTAAAACTTGTCTGTCCAAGAGAAAAACAAGAACTGTTTACCTTGATTAAAAAAATATCCAGCAGTCCAGAGGACAGTCAGGAATACTGGATAAAACTCCACACAGTTTTGTCTGTGGAATAAATTTGAAAGAAAAATTACTCTGGAAAGGAAAAGAACTATGGGTGGGATTTTCAAGGAGAATTAGCTTTGGTCTCACTTTGTTCCCACTAAAGTTAATGCTATTGAGTTCAGTGGGAGCACAGTGAAGCCAGCATTAGGTGCTCTTAAAAATTCCATTCTTTGTAATCTCAATACAAATATAAACTATTTCAAATATTTTCCTGCATTTAAGCTTAGACAGGGATCTATATCCAAACTACATGGAAATGCTTAACAAATATCCTAACTCAAGCCCCTGTGCAGGAGGGGCAGGCAGGAATTCAAGCACATGGATGCGATGTTAATCACTTCTCTCCATATTCTGTATACAAGTTTTGTGGGTCAGTGTTCCCGGGACTGCAACAGGAAGCACAGAGCCGTGTGTGGGCAGCTTGGATTGCTCTGCTGAGGCCAAGTGCCTCTGTGAAGTGCTACCAGGCATAGGCAGCACATAATGGATCTTCTTATGGTTAGGACAATAGTGTCTTTATTTGTCGATGTCATCAGTTTTCATGCCAATATTTTGTTGGGATATCTTTCCTTGGTTGTTCTGAATGAACTTCTTTTTAATAAATTAGGCAACCTTCTGTATCTATCATTCTATTATCTAATGTGCTATTTAGTATATTCTGTGTCTTCTTGGCGTTATTGTTATCCAGTACAACTACAGTTGTATCAGAAGGAATTGTTCAAAATAACACCATGTTAAATACATTTGTGTAGGGTCATTAGCTAATCACTAACTGAAGCCTCTTAGGAAAATGTTGCCTTTTTGGACAGGCTGTCTTGCAGTTATCCACTGTGAGGACAGAGATTTTCTGTGCTGTTGTCTTCCATGTGCTTGGCGTTAGCTACAGTCCAAGAACTCACAGCACAGCTTGCTAGATCCAGAACATCTGAATTCTGTAAGTTACAGTGAATTAGTTCCTAGCCTTTACTTAAGTTTAGGTAACCCGATTGCCTAGTTTCATCAGAATTCAAACAGGGACTATTTTAAATGAGCTGAACGTACCCCATTATCATTAAAATAATAACCAAACTATTTGAAAAACATTCTGTTCATTTTTTTCATTTTCTGAGCAAAGGATGCGATGAAAAAGGTAGTATCTTAAGATAATGTTTTTACTTATCTCTGGACTGAATAGTTATTCATTGCCACCATGTTAATGACATCAGGACTTACTGTGCACGAAATGTTCTGTCAAATTCTGGAGCTCCAGTGACAGCTGGGGGCATGACCTTGTGCTTCATTCTTGATTTTCCCACCAGCCAAGCAAAATGACCTGTAAGTAAAAATAAATGCTCATGGATTACACAGTTCCTCCTTTTTTAAAGACAGCTCAGTTGAGTCTCTAACACGTCTATTTTTTTTTTAAGTAGCAATCATTGTTCTTTGGTTCTTTCCATTTCATCTGATGGAAAGAGACCAATGCTTGTTTTTCCCTACAAAAGTTCAAGTCTCGCCTTCAGGAGTGACTTACTCATGAGGAAGGGGGGAAATTTGCTATTTCAAAATATATTTGTTCTCTTTTTGCATTTGCTGACACTAGCTGTGAGTTAAATATCCTTCCACCTCATCTGAATCCTGGAACTGCCCAGCCCAGGAGCAGCCTAATCACACTACAGCAGCAGCGTGCTGCCGTAGCACTACCTCCATAACCAAGTTGCCTGATGGAGGTCTCTTCCCTTCTTGTTAAAATAGCTTATGGTCATTTTGTTCTAGTGACACTAAGAGCTATGATGCTTTGGGGTATGGGGCAGTGTTACAAACTTCAGAAAGAAAAATAAGGTAGCCACCTTTTGAACGTTATTTAGCAATATCTTATAGTGAATGCTTTTCCATCTGTTATTACTGTCCTGGACTCTCTGAATGCTGGAAAGAGCAGAGAGCTGCAACTGGGGAGGCTGCAGCCTGTTCCCTGCTCCCCTCCTCTTCTGCTGGAGAGCTCTGAGAGCTGATCTGTTGGAGAGCCCAAGCTGTTTCCACTTCTGCTGATCGGAGCTGATAATACTTACCTGTCTTGCAAAGCATCTTTTAGAACTGATCCACTGCCATGAAAAAGATGCATTGCTTACTGCAAAGTAACTAATTATCGGGTACTTAAAATATATATATGTATTTATGCACTTCTGACCTGTATTTCTAGGATGACTTCTAATGTGCATATGTATACCTCATTTTACCGATGTCCTCATTGCAGAAGTCTGCCTTTAAAAGTTTAGCTGAGGCTCACAAGGGCAAAAGGCAATAGGCGCAGCAATTCTGTGTATGCAGCAGAGCTACTGGTCGTCCCCCTGTTTGACTTTAAAACGTTCTGGGTACCTGGAGTTATTTTCCAGGCCCTGTCATAGCCACCCTGTGTGAGAAGCTCACTGTCTGCTTTCACCTAACCTTTATCTGGATCCAGAAACAAGACAGCCACTTGAGCTCACTAAGAAGACTTGTCTAATGGGCAAGCCTAGGGCACGCCTTCTGTCTTCCCTTCAGGGAACAGTGACATTAAAACACAGCTAGGGATATCAGTGGTGCTGCCCCGTGTACATCTTATGTCTTAGCACTGTGGCCAAAGCCTTTTCCCAAAAATGCATTTTTCCATCTGTCTTCTCCCCATATAAGTAATTACGGTCTGCTTTCAAATGACCTCTTGACCTTTCTCTCCAGAGCACCTCACTGTAAGGCGGGTTTACAGGACCTTTCATGGTATTTGCATCCAGCAAGACCTCCTCCGCTCCCACCCACCCATCCCCTGTTGTGCCTGGTGATTTATCTGTTATTTGCCACCTTGCAGTGCTTTCAGGAGGGAAGAGCAGTAGTGGGGGGGGGGTTAGGGAACATGCTTCATGGAGGCTGAAACTGAAGGAAGTACAGGAATTCTTTTTAAAGTGTTTTTCTGGAAAACTTCACTGAAAAGTTGCTTTTTGACTTCTGCCACCCTCAAAATTATTCTTTTTTGTCTGACAGATGCTACACATTGGCAAATCCTGCCTGGCTCATCAGCCAGAAGTGGTAGGTGAGCCTTAGAGTTTTGCAGCAAAGGTATTTTTACCCTGCAACGCGTTCCTTGTTTTTTTGTCTGCACTAAGCCATACAAGCCTTATGACCAGTCTGGGACCATTTATTTTCTGCTGAGGAACTAAGGCAAGCCAAGGCAGCTCATTGCATCCAAATTAGTTGAAAAAAGCCTTGAATGGGTGCTGGATGAAATAAACCTTCTGGGGAAAATAAGAAGATTAAGGCAGCGTAGGGCTCAAATTGTTCTTGTTTGTTCAGTACAACTAACCAAAGCAAATCCTCGAGGCCATAGTATAACCCTGGCCTCAGCTGCAATGCGGGTTGCCCTTGGTGTTGCCTGGTCAGCAAGGTTCTTGTCTGAGGGGCAGAGACTTGCACGTGGGAGGCTCTGGTTAACCACGTGCAGCAGCAGGTTTGTAGTCAGGCTGTGGCAGTATGGCCGACTGTTGTAACACCCGCTCCTGAAGCAGCTTCCAGTGTGATCAGGGGGGACTTGGCTTCTGTTAGGGACGAGTGGGCTCTCACATGCCAGTGAAAACCAGGTTGTGACCCCGTGGAGGACTAGAGTCACGTCCGTCACCTTAGAAGAAAAGGTGAGCCCCATGTGCAGAACAAGACAGGTGCCAGCCAGAGACTTGAAAAGAGCTGAGGAGAGAAATAATTACTGTATTTTTTGTTAACTGAATAGAACTTGACTTTTAGTTCCATTCTGGTGAATGGAAAGCAGTGATGTAGCTCCAAATTCAAGTTTTGTGATTATGGCTTAACAAGGGCTAAAATAAATAATAAAGCAATGGGAGAGCTCTTCTGCCCCACCCACTGGAGGTGCTGTGGTGAGGGCTCTGGAAAGCATTGTGGCAGGAGTGAGCAAAGATTTTTACAGCCTTTTCTTCCTCCTGTATCAAGTTGTTCAATTCTAGCAGGGTAAATTACATGACTGAGGTAGTTACAAAGTATGTGTGATTTGCCTTTGTTTGCTTTTTTTTTTTTGGCTTTCATTTTCAGGTGGCATTTATGGTTACTGTGTTAATATCTTTACACTGAAAATACAGGACAAAGCAGGCTTCAAGGAACATTACTCTCAAACATTTTGTGTTAAAAAGCCTGTAGAGAAGCTGATACCTCTATCACAGTGTATGATAGTGCATGCTAATTTGCAATTTTAAAAAGAAAAAAAAAAAACCCTCAGATACTATTTAATAATTCCTGGATGCATCCAGGAATTGTTAAGAGTGATTTTATAAGGTGCTAGTTCAGAAAGATGCTTCACAGTAGAGGGATAGCTGGACTCATGTCCTCCCTGCTCTCTCTTATATCAATGACTGGGATTCACTCTGTCCTTTCACTGGATCCTTTCGTTTCCTGTAAGTCTACAAAACACTAATCTCTTAAGCAAATCTTAGCTGTTTAAAACTGGATTCATGACTGGAATCCACTTCCTGCATTGTTCCTGCCTTTTCTTTCTACCTTGGAGCATTTCTTGCACAGCTTAATCTTCGACTGACCTGATTCTTTGAATAACTCACGATTCTGAGATACAAAATCTTGTCTTTCTGTACCTCTGATGATGGTTAAGTGAATCCTGACTTCCAGCACTGCTTCAGGGAGGTTGCATTGACCCCTAGCTCAGGACCAGAGGCTCAGCAGAATAAACAGAAGCACAAACAGAGCACTAAGTGCTGTGTATGGTCTGTTTTGTTCACAGCAATTGGTCACACTCTGCGCTGCTCCGCTTACATGAGCTGGTTATAGCACATGCTTACACTACCAGTTTCACAACATTCAGCTGAACTCACAATAGTTAATCTGTGTTGGTTTACCCATGCTAGAAAGCATGCTGGAAGTAAACCACGCTGTGATGATTTAAATCAGATTAACAGATCAGATTCTTGCAAAGGTTTTCTTTGGGCTTGATGTCGGACTGCCAGTATGAATTAAAATCCAGGTTATCCTGACTTTTCAGTGATTTTAACTAGGATTAACTAATATGGATTTCTGCCTCCCTTCCTCCTTTCAGTATCTGTGCAATTCATTGTGTTTTCAAAATGCACTAGGTTTTCAGACAATGTTTTGTTTTGTTTTTAACTCTTCACACTTCTGTGGTAAAAGTCAAGGCAGGCAAGCTGAACTTTCACAGAAGTTGATGGTAAATGTTGCCACCAGATAGAAATGTTCTGTGCAGATCACAAGGGTATGTTGCAGCTTATCTGATGACAGAAAAAGAATGTAAATTTTAAGTGCTTTTTACTTGCCTTCTGTTGTGTTGGGCTTTTTTTAACCTGGAAGGGTCACATTATCAGGCTTTTTTTTTTTTTTCTCCCCTGTAGAGTACAAGTGTTATTTCAGCAGCTGAGGCTTTCAAAACAAGCAACCAATTGCATCACATTTGTTAAGCTGGCAGTGCTATAGATATTTGAAAAAAGACAAAGCAATTATTTTTAACTTGCTCTTAATCTCATCCTAGTATAGCACAAATGCCTTCAAAGAGTATCATGTCCTGATGTAAACACAACTAGATGAATCAATATATCTCAACGAAAATAATTAAAAGCACTAAAAATGCTACCACAGTTACAGACAGATACATAGCAAAAAGAGCATCGCAAACTTGCCCACTTCTTTCCCTAGTCCTTGATTCTCAGAGGCTTATCAGCAAGGGATAAAATAAATCTATTTATATCTCAAAGAAATGTAATGAGGAGAATGTACTACAGAGTATCTCCTATTATTGCTGCCTGGTGTAAAGGTTTGCTTTCCTCTTTCCTTTCAGATATTTAGCATATGTCTATCTATTTCAGGAAACGGTTTGTACAGCTCTTTCAGTCCAGCACTGGTGTATTTGATTTGACAAATTCACTCTCACTTTTTGAGGTTTTCAGTTGCACAGCTGCCTAAATAAGAATCGAAACCAAGACGCCATGTGGTTTTTGGGTAACTTTACAGCTAGTTGCAAGTTCTCATGATAGTATGATTACAAAGAGTCAGCAAACAAAATAGAATTGAAAATAAATTAGCTTCTGCCACAGGGAAAAGTAATCTGTTCCACTGAGCCAGCCTCTCAGGCTACAGAGAGGGTAAACAGTGCTCCAGTGAGAAAAGTCTTAGGAGTTACCAGAAATTAAAGTTACAAAACAACCAGTTTGTCATAAAATAATATCCAGTACTGCAGAACCGGTGAAAACCTCCCCAAGCCCCAGCCACGCAACCCCACAGATCTTACATTGCTGGAAGGCGGAAAGAAGAGATACAGCAGCAAGCAAGATTAAATCACCAGCCATGTTCCCAGCAACTTCCGTGTGCGAGCAGGACGTGTGTACAGGGGAGAGAGCTTCAGTGAGCAACAAGGAAAAACAACGGGTGGGGGAACTGCAGTGCTTTTCAGCATTAGAACAAAGGTCTGCCTTGGAAATAAAAAAGCCTGACTTCTTAAAATGAGTGCAAAATTATGGCCATTTTTCTCTCCCAAAAAAGTTCAAATACAGGCAGGCAGCTCTGCCTGCCTCTTGCCTGTGTGAAAGCACAGAGAGAACAAAAGCAGCCTTGCCTGCCTCTGTGGATTCAGCTGTTCTTTTAAGTCTTAAGCTTCAGTTGTAATCTCTTTGGGGGTGCAGACTGTTTGTTCCCTGTTTGTAGAGGGTCTAGCGCGGCGAGGTCTGCGCCCATGACTGGTAGTGCCGCTCTAAAGCAGCAGGTGCAGGAGCTGGGGCGGGGGGAGCGGAGCTTTGTGCCGTCCCTACACTTGATTTACGGTTTTGCCGAATATGTACAACTTGGGCTCTTATGGATGACATGACAGCCGCTTACAAATTGCCAGTGTGCAGAAAGGAACTGCTCGGGGTAGTTCAAAGGGTAAAACAAAGGAGAAAGAAAAATCTCCCCTCATTTTACTGTCTGGAGCACGTTTCCTGTAGTTTATGCCTAAGCCTAAAATTAGGAGAGATTCTCTCAAGGAATGTTTTTTCATCAGCTAGCCTTAACTAACAGGAAGCTTAATGTTGTTAGCCTTTATGATTCCATAAGTCCGCCGGAACAAAACCAGTGTAATGGTTTTTGTGATTCCAGGATTATCTATCTGTTTTGTCTCTAACTGACATTAAAATGGGGTATTTCATTGACTTTAGTCAAATATGTTAATTTTAAAGGCAAAAGTAAAAAGAACTTTAAATCAGTCATTTTTACACGCCAAATTTTACTGTGTTATTTCTTGGGTGTTAATTCAGTGTATTGTTCTTTCTAAAGATCGGAACAGTAGATATACTTTAATAACAGCAATTGCATGTTTGTGCTTAGTAACTCTTTAACTGCTGATTTATACATCTTAATTACTGTTCTTGTTGTAGTGTGGGGTTGGCCTTCTGACAAGACAGTTTCTCTATGTTTTTAGAGGCTATGTCAGAAGTGTTTAAAGCATTGTCACCCTACCAATATAAGGGAGTGAAGGGAAGCTATGACACAGAGCTGGTAACTGAAAAGTTTCAGAGATCAGTTTGAAAAGTTAAGCCCATAAGAGCTCGGCATTTTAAGACCAACTGACATTGAAGTCATGTTTTCTTTCTGACTTCATTCAAAGGATATGAATTTTAAAATGGCAATGGACAAGTGAGGTCCACCGAAGTTTGACTTAAAGGTAGGCAGGAATATAATCTAGGGCATGGGGTTAAACCCACAGAACTGTTATAAGTTACATGGCCATTATGGCTGAGCTAGAGTGTGCTTAAGACCTTGTTCACTTTCTGCTGGTAGCAGCGAGTTTGTAGTTGCCTATAGATTTATATTGCCTTTGGTCATATGTAGTCCACAGACAATTTGATATAGAGTTATGCTCCCTCCCTGCATAACTCAGTAATAGAAAAACAGATCACACACAAAATAAGGCTTTTAGGTTGGGTTTATTTCTGATTGTGCAAATACAGTAGTACCTCAAATGCCCAGAGCATTTATGATGTGTATAAGACCCAAAATGTAAATAGATGCCAGAATCGACTAAGAGGTTTCTCCAGTAATGTCAGGTCATTTTGGCAGCTTGTCTGTGGCTGATTCCTCAGCTTGCTCCTAAGGAATGTAATTTGATTTTGTATTTCCTCTGCTTGCATGTAATTTTACATGTGCTTTGCTTATCTCTGCTGTTGTAAATGCATGTGTTTTCTCCAGCTGTCTAAAGCCAAATAGTGAGAATAGAGGCTCTGAACAGTGAAATGCAATGTGAAGTCAGAAATACCGGTGGTATCTTACCAGACTCAGGTGGTATTTTACGGTGGTATTTTATTCCTGTGCCATACTTCCCCTGTGTGCTCTACAGGGAAAACCAGTCTCTCCCAACATGATTTTACGGCAGTGGAAACTGAGTCACTGGGTAGGGAAGGGACTGGCAATTTTCACACAGCAGCTGTATCAGAGCTGGGAGTCTGCATAGCCCCAGGATTTACGGCCAATTCGTGGTCCTGCCTCCTGTTGACCAGTGCTTCCCTGGCAGACCTTCCCAAGGAGGCTGGCTCTTCTCTACGTTGAAAAGCTGCTGTTGACCCAGCAGTGAAGGCAGATCCCAGCAGGGTGGCAGAGCTCCTGTCACAAGAGAGCAGATGGTTGGGGGCAGTGAGACCAAAAGCATTTTAAGCATGAAACCAGACTGATAAATAAGCTCTTTTAATGGAGTAACACTGTCAAAGCTGCTCAGTTTTTGTCTCTGGAAGACCTGAAAAGAGCTTTGCAAAGGGCAGGATTCAGTCTATGCTGGGGGGTGTAACTTCTTAAAGGCCAGTCTCAACTGGCAGTGCAGCATCTTTTATTTTTAAACACCTCTAGGAGACAGGCTCTGAAGAATAGAGAAGCTCTTGGCTGTAAGGGAAAACATATCTGAACTCTTATATATTTGACTGGAAACATTTATAGGATAAATCAACACTATTACAATGTATGAGGCTAGCTCATGTGTCAAAAGCAGTTTAGCTACAGCAATAACAGCAGTGAGCTCTGCGGTTTATTAATTTACTCTACCTTAAAACAATATATAAGAAAGACTGTGGGCCTGTGTGGCACTGGGCCATACCCAGGCTTTAAAATTGTCAGAACTATGAAAAAAGTGAAAGAGGAAGAAAATACGTTTATTCCTTCAAATGTTCCTACTGTTACCTCCTAAATACTAGTTTGTAACCCTTGTTTGCCATTGTCACCTATATACTTTGCATTGGCCCTCAGAGAAGGGATGAACAGTCCATTTTAAGGTCTGGTTGTTCAGAGTCCTCTGCTTTGCAGTCATTTTGTCAAACAATAAAACAGATCCTCGGTTTCCAACCCATCCTGTCAGTGCAAGCAGATCACACTATTTCTGGTGGTGGTGGCAGAGCAGATTTAAAAGAATTAAATAAAGTAGTAGCCAAAGGTTCAGATTCTTCCCCAATATGCACATTCTGCAGCCTTATGTCACTTGCATCGATATTGTATATAAGTCAGGGAAGAATTGGTTCATGGTGTTCTTGTCTGGGTGTACAAAAGATTGATTGTGCTTTAACTCCCATCAGTGTTAATGTGTGTTGCTATGTGCACATAAATTCTTGCATGCCCACAGGCCTCTTGGATTTCTTTGAAGCCTTCTAGTATCATTACATTTTTTTTAATTTATTTTTTTTACTTTGGATATTGCAGGAACATATCTGGTATGCAGTTCTGGATTGGGATACAGCATAACATGTTTTTACATATGTTTACGAAACCTGAACTGTGCCAAACTTGCAATATATCCCATTGTAATCATACCAGGCTTTCAAAGTAGCAGCAAAAAGCGAGTCTGGATCATCATATAAGTATCTTTACATAAGTACAATGCAGGGTTGCTTTTTGTTAAAATGGTGCTTTTTTTGTTAAACCACCCTCCCCTCCCTTTTTTTTTTTTTTTTCCTTAAAATGTCTTCACCTGGTCTCAGCTCAGGGGATCTCAGAAGTGCAGTGTCTTGAGAGTGATTGTCAGCACCCTTTCAGGAAAATGGGCCATGAGCACATCTGCACTGCGGTGTAAAGGCTTGTGAGTATGTGGCGATCAGGGAATACCTGGGGCATACAGCTGGGTAGGGGCTAAATACTCCTTGCCTCCGATGTCTCAGACATCCTCCTGCTATCCTAAATGTTTCTGGAACAATCTGTAAATCTCCAGAGAAGAGGTACAGCCTTCCTCTCCCATTCAGCAGAAGAAGAGGAATTGCACTATACCAAGCTACTTCCCATTCTTTCCTTTGACTTGCCTTGTGAGAGACTTGATGTGTGCCACAAAAGCTACCAGCCTGGAGCCAGGATGTTATGGGCCTTGCATTTGCATAATGTTTGAGGGGAGAGTTATGCAAAGTCATGTTTCTTTCGTCAGCACGTATGATTATGCCTGAAGATTAGAAGCAACTCTCCTAGATTCTTCACCCTATGGAAATCAGGGTGGTGTATGCTCAGTGACTCATTCATAGGCTAAACCTGCTGTGGCCCAATATGATCGTCTTTCCTGACTGCTTGTATAATACAAATTGGCAGCATTTCAAGAATGAATAATAATAACTCCATAATAAGTTATGGGAGCTGAGAGTCAGTGGTGTTTCCAGATGTGAGAAGACGTCCTGTAGCACACAGCCCTGCTAGCTCTGTGTACGGTATCTCTGGTTTACAGCGGGTAGTCCTGGGAGAATTGAGGGCTGGTCTGCTAGATGCAGATCCTGTATGACTTATGTCTGGATCAAAAGGAGGTTTAAAGACTTTCCTGTTGATATTGACCAATTGGAAGCAGATCCCCAGGCCAGCGTGATTGCTCTGATATGTGGAATGCAGGGGATTAAAGGAGATTCAGCAAGAGATTTGAGGACATGTTGGTTGTACATCTCTTGTCTCCCTCACAACTCCTAATAGATTTGTGACAACATAGCACTTGCTATTTTTTAACTTGCTAACTTTGGAGAAAGAGCTATTTTAATCAGTAGAAAACTTCACCTCTAAGGATTCTTTTCATCCATACTCACATAAGGAAGTTTAATTTCATCTTTGTGGAAATTGGCCATACTTAGGAGGTGGGACATAAACTGTGCTTACGTTATTGATGTATGCTTATGTTCAGCCTTATCTGATACCTTTAGGAAATAAGGCAGATCTTAGCATTTGCTCAGGTAGGTGGTGAATCAGACCCTCTGACCTCACCAGCTCTTCCGTGCAGCTTGTGTTACAGGCATTCACAACTGTGTGCCACTGTTTATTGCCTGCATCTTCAACCTTTAAGACTCCGTTGGTAAATGTTGGTGCTCAGTGTCAGCGGGACGCTTGCTTCGCCCCAGCTACCAGGGGAATGTAGCAGAGCCAGTCATTGGCGTAATTGAAAAACTGACACTTTTCTAAGGAGCCTGCTCCAGTTAAGTATTCAGCTGCTCCTAAGTTTCTGTCAGGTGGGATGCCCTGTTGCCTGAGACTTATTTGAAAGCCTTGTGCAATTTGACCATCCTAACAGAGGAGGCTAATGGCAATGGCAAGGATAGGACCTGGAGCTGGGTACCCAGCTGCCACCCTTGAGCTGTAAATCCCAGGCCCTGCACCATCCTTGCATTTGCTGTACTCCAGGTGGCAGGTCAGAGAGCATCCAGGCACCGCGACACAGCTCCCTCGAGAAAGATAATGTAGGAAGCTGATGGTGGTGGTGCCATATTTGCATGGGTGTGTCTTGAAAAGAAAATCCCCCTAGAGAGTATCTTCTTGCTGCCGTGTTCCTTCAGTTCTCTCTCTGACCACTGCGGACCCAAGTCACGTCCAACCCTCTCATGTCTGAGGCAGATTTTGATCCAAATTCTCTAGGACCAGCGTATTCCTGATACATTCCATGACTCTCTGCTCGGTTCCTGCTTCATTTGTGTGTGCAGCTTCAGCTCCTTTCTGCACTTCTCCCTGTGACACTTGCCATTTCTTCCTGTGATCATTGCTGCCTCTCCTCACCGGTTAGAGGCTCTGCCCTCATCATCCCTCCCACTTGCTCACGCCCCCCGTGCCCACCACCACTTCCCTTACTCCCCCTTGACAGCTGCGGACTCTCGCAGCCTTCTTTCAGCCCTCAGAGCAGATGTACTTCAAAACCCAGAGACCGGCGAAGCATTGCCTGCGGCCTGGCAGGGGAGTGGGCCTGCCATCCCGTGTCGCGTTGCTTAGCAACTTATTTCTCTCCTCTGACAGCCATCTCCCCTTGCAGCGCCTGCTGATGTAAGCACAACGCATGAGAGCAATATTACAGCGGCAGTTGCTCCTGTCGGTGCTTGCTTATTATATATGGTTATTGCCGTGAAAGGATTTGGAAATATTTCTTCACATCCTTCCTTGTTTAAGACAGATATTCTTACATACTTTTGTGGCATGCCTGCATAATTAATGAATGGTCACTGCATTTCAATGCACATGGCGTACAGTCTTATCAGCATTTTTTAAAGTGGTTGCTAGTTCTGGACATTTCTATTTTTCGGCCCCAAGTTGAAACACCCAAGGCTTTCTACACAAAAGTACAAAAATGTGATGTAAAAGAGTCAGGATTAACTGCTTCAAATTGTGGTTGTCACTTTTAGGTACTTGTATTTTTAACAAATTCTTTTCCAGAGTCACTTTCTGTCCCTTTCAAAAGGACATTGATGCTAACATTAAGATTTCCAAATGAAAACATTTCCATGAATGGAGATAGAGCAGTCGGGGCTTTTCCTGATATCTGAGTCCCCCCTTTATCTGTCTACCCTTTCCTCCTCCACACTAATTCCAGCTTAGTCTTTCTGGTTTGAATTTGTGGATGTGCCGAAGAGGAACTATAGCTTCACTTACCTGTTTTTTTTTTAAAAGACAGACTTTCTTTTTTTTTTCTCTGATCTTACTCTGAAAATCCTGCTGAGGTATTCCCTTGGCCTCTTGTTACTTGATAAACATTTGTTGCTCAGGACAGCTCTGGAAAGCTTTGTTCGTGCAGCTGGCTAGTTACATGCTGCTGGATCTTCTGTTGAGCTTTGATTGAACTCTAGATAGGTTTTATTCCATTTGTAAGCACTGAGTGACTTTCTAGCTCATGAAAAGATCTGACAGGCAGGGGAGAAGTTTGTTTTATGTTGGAGTAGTGCTCCGCTGTGACACATGCATATGTATATCTGCCATTGCCCTCTGCTGGGATATGCCAGAACTACTGGTGTGGGCCCTCAGCTATCTGAGCTGGAGGAGGCGTTTTAATTTCCTGAGTAGAAGCCTGCCCTTTACTTTAAGAAATGACCTGGTTTGGATGCATGCAGCTGTCTGGCAAGCAAAATAGGTGCTTTGTTCAGCAGGTGGTTGTCATGTAGCGATCAACACAACAAGCAACACAGGAGCTGACCTAGCACAGAAATGTCCACTTCACTAGCACCCAAACTGTGGAGGAACATAAAATCCGCTTCTGTTGTAAAGCAAAGTTTAAAAAAAAAAAGACAGGGTTGTAATTTTTTTCCTCATGCAGCTCTTTTTATGACTAACTGAGCTGACTTTACAGTTGATAAGTATATAGGGAGTTGGTTTGTTAGTTTGCAACTATCCATTTTAGATTGTATGTTTGGTTATTGTTTGTATACTTTAATCTGTTGGAATTGAGTGCAGAGACAGTTTCTGAGCACAGCACTGAGGTATATTGCCTGGTCTACATTTGCTCACCTTCATGCTGAGTAGAGAGGAACGAAAGTCCCAGTCTAAAAGCTCTGAGATGGAAGACTCTGAATCCACTTTTGAGTCTAGTTTTCCCACAGTTGGGGCTGTTAAGGACAGCCTTTCTGAAAGGGCTTTATAGAATGAAGGTCTTGAAATGAAGACCTTTATAGAAATGAAGGCATAATGCTAAGGCACCACAACAGAGAGGTAAACCTGTGAGAAAGGGGCAGCTTGCACTTTTATGGGATTGCACCAGTAGAGAAGGAAGAGGACAATATGGCCTAGCTGTTCCTCAAAGAAGGAAAACAGGCTGTAAATCCAGCTCACTTAGCCTAGACAGACTGGTGGTTTAGGAGGAAGTTCTCTGAAATCAAACCAGGTCAGAAGCTATCTGTGGTAGTGACCCACTGCCAGCCATTTCTTTCTTGAAACTATAGCAAAGAGGAGCAAAGGTACATTGTATGCGGGTTTTGTGTTTGTTTGTTTTTAATTCACACCCCTTTGAAGCACAGACTGCTCCATGGCCAGATCTGAGAGAGTTTTGCAGCTGCACTGACCAAGTCACCTACTCAGCAGTGGCTCTGCACCCCAGGTGGGTGCACTAGCTTATGAAAGAGGAGTCTTGTGAAACTCTGTGAAGTCATGTGGAGAGTGCTTTGAAATTCGTGAATGAGCACAGTCCAGTGGTGTGTAGTTTTCAGTTGTCTTCAGCTTGCAGACCCCTTTGAGTTTGCTGGTGGAAGTGAATGTAGAATGGGCTTGGGGTTAAGTCACTTTTCAGAGACCGCTTAGAAGTGATCCAGGGACCCCAGGCAGAGGACCAGCACTTAAGTGCTAATCAGTTTGCTTCAGTTCAGTGTTGCCGTCAACCATCATCAGTTGTTCCCTTGCAGGGAGGAAGCCTGAAGAGCTCAGGCATGTTGCCTACTGTTTCTCTAGGCCAGGTTTCACCGATTTGAAGACTGGGAACCACAGTGTTATACAGCTGTATTCCCGTTGAACTGCAGCTACTCTAAGGTAGTACTGAAGGGCTAGGCTCTGAGACCCTGGTATGACAAACTGGCTCTTTGTTTCTGGTGGCTTATTGCTCCTCAGCACCTCTGTGAACCACCTGTAAGCTTTGTTAGTACAACCAGCTTTGCACTGTAAACCAGATGAGAAGGCAGGAGGGACAGGAACTGGCAGTAAAGAGAGGAAAGAGTGTCAGCTCAAACCATAACCCGGTAAAGCTCATACAGAGGCTAGCAGGAGTTAAACCATGTAACATGGGAGTGCAAGTAATACGTACTTTCATCGGTCATCTTACCCCGGTCATTGTCTGAATCAGCTAATATCCCTGTGCTGACTGAGTTGCCCTTCTCAACTCAGTGAGAGATGGTATAGCAGAGTACAAGTTGTTGCTGATAAATTAGCAGATTTTGAAAATAAAAGCCATTCCAGTTCCAGAATGGCCTTGATACTCTTTGAACAACCCAAACGTTTCTTGATATAGCTCATTTAACCAGCTCCAAAACAGGGAATGTAGAAATAGGTAGCATTGACTTGGGACATTTATTTTTAGGTAATGCTTTTTGTTCCCTTTTTCAGCATCAGAACTACTTTCATCTTCTTCAGAGGCAGAGTTATAAATATCTTCCATTGAGATCATGGGCCTCTGACATGAGTGTGGAGCACTTCTCCCTGCTGCACATGACAATCATATTTTCTTTCATTCCACAGCACTCTCAGACCCCTCTGATAGAAAAATGCCCTCTCTGCTCCTAAAATCCATTAGTTATTTTCATGAGGAGGAAGGCAATACTCTTGGGAAGCTGCACAGTATGTGTTGTATCTATCAAATATAACATGTTCCATTTCTGCTTGTTCCTAAGCAGTGTTATGTACTTCACTTCCTTGCATTTCAGAGGCCTGATTCTTCTTTGCTTTATACCTTGTGTAGTTGATAGCATGTGCAAACTGCTCCTGTCCTTGCTCTCCTTTGCTTACTAGTGCCTTACGCAGTGAGGTCCTTGCCCATGACGACTTCAGAGTGACAATACTTTACTTGTCAATGTATGTTACAGAAAGGACCAAGCAAGAAATAATTGAAAGTCCCTGTTAATCCCACACTTAGTTCCTGCTCTCAAAATTTGTCACAAAACCCAGACAGACGTGTAGCCCGTAGCACTTAGCCTGTCTGACAATGTTCTCCTGCTACCATCCTGTCTGTCCCACTTGTCAGAAAAAAACGATATTTCTGATGGGGACTAGTGGGAGCTAGACACAAGTGCTTCGTGCATTAGCTGCTATTTCTGACCAGGAACAGCTCAAGTGTGACCCGTCTCACAAGGCTGGTTTACTGCTTCCACAAATTATCAAAGTGCCCATGGAGACAGGGCAAGCGCACAGAGGTTTTCCTTGCCACTTGCAAGGAAAATGTTGGAATTGCAGCACCCACTATCCAAGGCTGTTCTTTTCCCTCACCTGCATCTCAAAATGAGAAGGGAGCAAAGAGGAGATGAGAGGCTGCGGGTCCTTTGGCGAAGTTGTGGAAAAGCATCATTGCTCTAGAAGAGGACCAAGAGGCAAGTTTTGGTCCATTTTCTCTGGCTGATAGTTTTCCTTTAGGAAGCCTTGCTCAGTTAGTCTGAAAGAAGAATGACTGGGGAAAATAAGTGGGCATTCCCCTACCATTTTATTGTTCTATGTGCCAAAATCTGGAGTTGCAGTTTGGGAAGTAACATTTCCACTATCTTAACTTTCACGTGCATCATCATATAAACAGTGCGTAGTTTCCCTGGTGGTTAAAGCTATGTGCACATTACCATACGTGGACATGATTATGTAAGCAGTGTTCTCTTATAAAATACTCATAGCCTGAAATAAGCATAGCATGACCATGGGCAGAGAATGTTTGAATATACTTCAAGTTGTATTGTTCCAGTATCACTCATGATTTATGCTGGTTTGAAAGCAAACAAAAGCATTTTCGGTCACTTTGGAACTCCATCCCTTCTTAGTTTCCTGGGGGCATTATTGTTCTTTTATTTCTTAATCAGGATTTCATTTTTGGCATTTGCTAACTTAGTATTATTTTCAGATGTTGGTTTTGTTTTTACCTGTCACTCAATTTAAACCTCACTTTTCCCCAAAGGGGAGCTGAATGAGGTTAACTTTTTAATGGGGGAAAAAGATTAATATAGCAAACATTTTTTTATATTTTGAAATTAAAACACTACTTCTACTTGGAGAAGAAATTGATTTCACCTTGGTTTAAAATGCAAAAATAAAGTTTCAAATGAAATTAAGATTTGACCTTTCTTGAAATAATTTTCCTGCCAAAAACACTCTAGTGAAAGTGTTCAGATCAGTGCAAAAAAAAGTCTCTAAACAAGTGTGTAGTTTTGTTTAATCCCTGCTTTTTGCAATTTTGAGTCTGCTCTATTGCTTATAAGCTAAAAATGTAAGGATGTAGTAATCTTCAGAAATAGTGTTTTTCCACCTTATAAGCTTTGAGAAGAATAAGGCAATTTATACAGGATAGAGAATGGGATGTACTTTGTTTTCAGGCATGTCCCTATATCAACGCAAGTCGTGAACTTATGCCAGATCCCCTTTATTTCAAACTTCAGGGACAACTAGGAAGCATTCTCTATAAAGACTGCAAGGCAGGTCTTTTTCTTTTCTGTCATCCAAAACAATCTCAATGTGACAGCTTCCAGTACTTGTTTTTTTGAGACCACTTGGCTTGTTAAGAGAGGTCAATGAGTTAGCATTTAGCTACCTTTTGAATATGTGATATACTGGCATGGTCCATACATTGACTATGGTATTTTGTATAGTTGTCAGGGCTGTACATCTAAAACAGGAAATGAAAGAATACAACTCATTGGTTTCCCTCTTTTGCTTGACTGTTGTAGTTGCCTAGCATGTAGCAAGAATGAAGTGAAGCGAGAACTGGAATAAAAAAAATACGTCTAAAGGAAAAACGAGGTAGTAGAATACAATCCAAATTAAAGCATTGCCTGATACAACCTGGAATATTATTAGGGTGTTGAGCTGACCCTGCTTGAAAAGCACAAGAACCCCTAGACTTAAATGCCTTTGACTGTTGCATGGCAGTATTCACTTTCTAATTGAAGTCAATGATCTCACAGCCTTGGAGATCTGGCATGGGTCATAAATTTGCCACTGTCATAGTTTATAAATGAGCATTGCTATTTTACAGTGCTAACAGACCAGAGCCGTTTGGTCTGCTCCCTCCCATTTAAGAGCAAAGTGTTAATAATGCACAGAAAGCCTTGTTTGATTTTAATGGACAGTATCTCTTCCTGAGAACTGAAATATATTTGCCATTTTGGCACCAAAGTGAATACTTTTCATGCTGTTTCCAGGCACAGATTGGTTTTATTCCCTTGCTAATCTGAAGAGCTACCCTTCAGTCAAGTGAGGCAGTCTAAGAAAATCCTCTCCTGCTGTAAACCTCTGAGCCTGTGTTTAGCATAGAAATGAATTTCATGAAATGGATTAGGAAGCAGAAGGAAACTGCATGAGCCTGGAAGAGCCTCACAGCCTCCACATACACTACAGGCGTGCTGCAAGACAGCTGGCCTGGACAGGAGAGCCATGTACTGATAGCTCAGATTTGCCCCACACAGCCCCTTGCTCACCCCCCTCCAGAGGGAAGGTCACCAGGTGCTTTGTTAGCCTTGCTTTTCCTTCATTCTGTCTTCTGAATAACCCATTGCACTGCGCTTGGGGACCCAAGATGCTGATTACCAAGTGTTGGTGGTTTTTTGTTGTTGGGTGGGTGGTACCTCGAGTCATCACAGCGCACTTGTGACGTGGCTGCATGGCAATCTCCGAAGCACCGTTTAGTCACATTCCTAATTTGTGCTGCAGCTTCTCCCCAGATGTGTGCACAACTGCAGCGGAACAAGCAAGGAGATGGCCCCTTAGCCTGCAGCTCCATATGGGGCAAGCCCAGGGCCTGGTTCCCTGTTTGCTTGTGCTAGAGTTGTTGGGTTTGTATCAACAAGAGGGAAGTCTCAGGTCCGCTGGCTTTGTTACCGTTCACTGGTTTAACTGAAGGGATAGGCCCGCTGCTTCCTAAAAATCAGGTTGTCCTCCAATGCCCTCTGGTGACGAGAACTAATTAGATACCACTGCTATTATTGAATCCAGTTGCCAAATGCTAATGTTATTTTATTCCTATTAAATATTGTAGGCAAATATTACAATTTAGCACAAACAGAAGTCTGTGATTCACTAGTTTGCATACAAACCTCACTCTGTAATTGCTGCAGCACTTCCTAGGAGTGCAAAAATAAGCGTGTTCTAGAGATACTGGAACAGAGAATCTCCAAAGGTTATTAGCCTTATCCTTTAAATACTTTAGTCCTGATCCTTACTGCAGAGAAACATGCTTGTGTGTGTGTGTGTGCATGGGTGCAGAAGTGCCTTGTGTCACCTTCCATGCTTAATCTCTTGGGAAGGAAAAGCAGCAGCTGCAAATCACTGTTAGGAAAAGAGATTGCTGAAATAAACATAACTACTTGTATATGCTGGTGTGCAACTTCTGTCCTCTGCCCGCCAGGGCTAATCCAAGTGAAGGTACAAAACAGCCAGGAAGCAAGAGGGAGGTGGGTGGGCAAGAAGAGTTGCATCACTTGGTATTTGGAAGTCAGTCTGCCTAATAAACATGTAGACAATTTTCAAAAGTAGATTCAACAGAAATGGCAAATATGATAGCTTAATTCTTCAGTTCTTAGTCTGACTTTACTGTTGGAACGTCACGATATTCAGGAAGCAAGTAATAACACCAAAATACACAGCGACCTGTTTGTGAGTGGCAAATAATATTTTTAAAGTAAAAACGCAAAAATCCTGAAAAAACTTCCATAAAGCAGGTCAGATTTCCATTTCATGAGCCTAGTGAGCTTCTGTGTGTATTTTTGTTTCTCTTACTATTTGCAATCTCTGTTCTTCCAAAAATCACAGAAATAAAACGCGTTAAGGACAAAGTGCTCCAAGAATTTGCTGCTACAGTGTGCTGCCATAGACTGAGTGCTTACAGCTTTGTTATTAACCTGTGACAAAGGGGGTTTGTAATTGGAACTGCCAGCAGAGCCTTGATTACGGAGGGGGATGTAGGCCCAGGTATAATTTGATAAGCTACTCGGGCACGCAGATCTGCAGCCATTAGTAGCTGCTTCCAACGGCACTGAACATCCGTGCACGATGTCTCCAGGCTCTGTGCGCCTGTGGCTGGCGCTGGGTTGCTTCTTAGCCCTGCCCTTTCCCTTGCAGCAAAACAGCTGTTAACGCCACGCAGGATTGCACCAGCACGCCGGGAGTTGTGCTCCAGCCTCCGCTCTGTGGGACACTGCAGGAGAGAGGGCAGCGGGTATGTGAATGTGCGGCAGCTGCCAGCTTTCAGCACCCTAATAAGGAGATCAGGAGCCTCAGAAGTTACGCCAGCCTTCCTGCTTTAAGTGAGCAGAAGGTCCCACGCGTGACGGGTGCATCAAAGAGCATTTGTTTTCACACGTATCAGGGCACTGCTCTGGAGGAAAGATGGCCAGAGCAAGGTAGGGTGTGCATTGATTTTATCCTTCATGCGCAGTCGGAGTTTGTAGTTCTCCGATATTTGTGCAGTGTCCTTTCGGATGGTACCCAGGACTGTTAACTCCACCCCCAAAACAGGTTCTTTGCCCTCTCCCTGCTCTGGGACCTGTCAAACCTGTTGCTTTTCATTTTATACATTAAATAAGTTTTTGTTGTAGCCTTTGATCTGTCTAACAAAACCACTGGGGCTTTAGAAATAAAGACAAGAACTAGGCATTTCATGAGCTTTTTTGAGGAGGGAGATCCATCTTAAAATTGAGCTGGGCATAAGCAGGGAGTATGGTATAAGCCTGGGCAGATTGCCTCACGCACGTGCAGCGGAAGTTAATCTCTTGGATAAGATGGGTGCCTGTTCATAAAAACCAATTGCCATCGGTCATAATCCTTCTCCAAGTACATGGAGAGTGACTCAGATCATTTGGTGAGTTATGCCACCAGTTTTCCCTGAAGCACAGGCCAGCGGAATTGCCAAGGCTGGCACTAAGCTCTCTGAGTGGGAGGGCACATATCGGTGCAGCGCTTGCCTTAGCTCGAGGTAACGGGCAGCTGATGGAATGGGACTGACCAAGACAAAAGAGGCAGCGAGTGGGAAGCTCGGTGAAGGTGTGCAGCTCCCTGAATGTGCATCTGCCCACCCTGTCTTTCTGCACTTTTTTTATAGGTCTGCAGCCAAAGAAGCTCTGAGCTACTAGCAATACCTCAGATTTATATAACTGAGGGTCTTAATGCTTTACAAACATTAATTTAGCTGCAAAATAGAATACACGGATAGGATCCCTCATCTTCACGTCTATGGCATCTGTTGTGGATACACTGAGGCACGGAGACAGAGAGTAGCTTTACAGTCAGTGAGAAGCTTTTCAAGCTTAAGGCTTCGGTCAGACTTGCAGGAGGGTTACGTGTAGGTTTTTCAGAAGTACCTAGAAGCGGTGTACTCCTGCACCAAGTCAATGACAGTAAATAGACCTGAGCCAGGGCAAAATGTTATGGAAAGTGTTGCCTGAAGTGACTTGTAGCATGCTCCCTGTGGGGTCTGTCAGGCAGCCAAGAATAGATCCTTCATCAAAGGAGCGTTTTGTCTGCCCCTAGGTCTAGTGATATTGCCAACCTTGCATTTCAGAAGAAGACAGAGATTCAACATCTGTGTTTTTAATTAAGAGTTAACCCAAATTGTGAGTTATTTGGAGCACTGTCTCTGTGCAGGTGGATGTCCTTGCTAACAAGATATGGGCCCTCAGAGCAGAGGCTTTGATGGCTTTACAGCCAGAATTGCGTGCCTCCCTGAGCAAACCGATCAGAATGCAGCCCTTCTTTCAGCACTAGATGGGTGCATTAAAAGTCATTCACTACTACATTGGCAGCATACATCTGGAAGCATCACTACCAAGAAAAAAAGTAGCAAGTGCCCTCAGCAGTGTTTGAAAGCAAGTAGTGCGTGCAGCTGTTCCACAGCAGTAACTTTAATTTTCTGCCATTGCAGGGCACAGCTGATCTAACATTAACTGTGGACTAGCACAACGTCAGAACAGGCCTGAGAATTTCAGAAGAAGGCTTGTGTATATAGAAGGAAAAAAATGCCGAGGAAAAAATCTGCCCAAGGTCAGTTGGTTTGAAGCAGTTGCTCAAAGACCTAGCATGAGCATGAGCAGTAGGAGGCAATACCAGATCCCACTAACACTGGATGCCAAACAGGTTTTGTGCTGTTGAGGCATGTTTTCAGCAAAAGCATGGAGAGCTTAAGTTACCATGAAGCAGTGTCCCATGTGATTGGGTTGCTGGTAACCAGAACAAATCCAACTTTTCACATGGAATCTGCACACACAAGGCAGCTGAGGGCTGTGCGGGCTCACAGCTGCATTTTGCCAACCCACCTATCATACTACTTATGTACACATTAGATTTTCTTGAGCATTTTAACATAGATTTGTAGACCAAAGATTAAATAAAAGCATATAGGTTCTTAGTTTCTGGAGGAAATAATTGTTGTTTTGTTGAGGTCTGCGTAGCCCCTGTTTCAGTGAATTGAAAGGACATGATTAGACTATTGTGTTATATGGAAACTCAACTTTCTTTCTCTTTTGTTAGCAAGTCAGACTACCTTCTGGAAAGAGTGGTCCTGGGAAGTTGTTGAAAGTCAGTGAAAAGTGAGGGACATATGCAGAGACAGAAAGCTGAAAACTGCACACCTGCATTCTCTGGAACTTGGAAAGAATCAAAAGATGTTGCAATTGAATATATATCTTTTATCATTAGCTGACTTCAAAAAGGCAAGGTTGTCCAGATCTGATTTGCTGTAGGAATAGATGTTTGGGATGTTTCATATGCACACTCATGGCGTGCTACTTCTATCAATAGAAAATGCAGGTGCTAAGCATCCCCAGCCGTTTCTCAACTGAGGCAGAATGGGTTGTCAGAAATCACTGTGGCAGAGATAAGAGCTTAAAGAACAGGATATACACAGATGCACATGCACATGTATACATTAGCAGTGTCATGTTACTGTGTGTGACATCAAGTTGCCATTCTGCCATAGCTGCCTTACCTGCTGGCAGCTATGATTCCTTACATCGCAGAGTCAGAGGTCCCACTCTGGCCTGTGCACATACACAGCAGTTGTTTCTGTACCGTGGTCTCACCGTGTGAGCCAAACTCTCAGCTCGGTCTCAAGAGAGTAACTGCTATTTGGTGAATGCGTTGACAGTCAGACAAGTTTTTGTCCCACCCCATCAGATCTGTTCAGGGTTTACTGGGTTTGCCTTTATAGATTGTATGTACATCCTCAGGAAGGAGGAGTCTTTTTCTTTCTTTCTTCTTTCCCCCACTGCCCCATTAAACACCTGTGCGCTGCCTGGTTTATTTTTACAACTGGTCCACACAAGGACAGGCCAAGGAAGAGCCTATTCGTTGCACCGTGAGACAGCTTACGTGAAACAGCCGGAAATCCGGGGGAAGGAGAGAGTTTGTCTATGCTGGAAGCTGAGGGCTCAGCACTTGGAGTCGCGTCTGATGGCACCTGCAAAGGAGCAGCAGAGCCCCCAGTTCTCAATGGCCGATCCTAGAAGCACATATCGTTCCCAGAAATGACAATTGGTACCAAGCCTCGAATCATGTTTCAATGGAAAGCTACAGGTTAACCCCACACATCCCACAGAGAGAACAGATTGCAAAATTGGAAGCAGACAGGAACCCTTCTTGTTGTAAACAAGTGTCAGAAAGTTTCTGGTTAGAGTTTAGTCATGCTTTTTACAGTACACAAGTCCAGCATTATTTGTGTGCATCAGCTTGGCTTCCTCTCAGCCTGACACAGAAGCTTATGCAACTGAAATCAAAGCCTCAGAGCAGCGCAGTGTCAGAGCTTAACAAAGTGTTACAAAACGACATTGCTGTGCCGAGCACACACTTTAACAAGGTCTTTACGGTAATGCATCTCATTCACCACCACTTCTTCTGAAATGAGATACTTTTAGCAGACTTGTTGTGGCTTAAAAAAAGCCTTGCTCAGTGCTGAAGATTAATCTTCACTTTCAGGCAAGTAAATAAGTGTTAGCAAGGGCTTTGTAGATACAAACAAACAAACAGCAAGATTTGAGTCTGCCTTTGGCCTTCTTCCCTTGCTAGAGGATTCTTCTGAAGCTCTGGTATTCAACTCTAGCAAACTGTACATGGAGCTGCGCTGCAGCACTGTCAGCAACTCAGACTTCAGCTTAGCAACAGGCAGGTGCTGTGCAAAAAAAGGGTCACCTGCAAAGCTGGAAGCTGGGAATAAAAACGGGCACGTGCCTTTTTATTCTTCTCCTAGTTCTCTGCTTTAAATATGGCTGATATTTAAGGATGAATTGAATGGTGAGACAGGTAGGTTGGCTTCTGAAAGGTGTTTCACAGAAGTCTCTTTGCCATTGTAGAACCCTAAAAAGCCAGGTGAATGGCTACATCTCATCAGCATGTATACTGTCTTTGACACACACAGAAACACTTGTAGGACTGAAGGAGCAGGAGTGATAAATTTGTATGTTTCAGATGACTGCTAAATAGCTGAGAGTTGAGGGAAATAAGACAGTTTCAACAAAAAAAAAGTTTTTAAAAATTTTTGTGAGATTCTTCTTACCAGGAGGAAGCCTTCAGAGGGGGAATGAAGTAACTGTTCTAACTGGCAGAGTGGAGTTTTCCATAGCCGTGTGTGAAAAACTTTACTGCCATAAAATTTATAAGCCAAGGCCATGGGATGTGCATGTTTATTTCGTGCCAGACACTGATTTGGATAGGTATGATATTTCCATACATTTGGNAAGAAATCCCAGTGCACCCCTGAGGTTATGGAGAGTCAAACTGCCCCACTGATACTCTCTCCCTGTCTCTGCAGACACCCAATATCGCACTCACTGGTGTGTACTAGGGCACAACCACCTTTCTAATCCCTCATCTCTCCAGCCACAAATGGGACTGGCAGTGGCCAGAAGGACTCCAGCTGGCTTTCACCATTCTCCTGCAAAGGCTGCTAGACTGTTCAGGCTTGCAAATGGCACCTCACTGGAAAACTAGTACAGTGCTGTTATGAGAGAGAAAATACCAAATGCCAAACCCCTACTCTGTGGAATTACACGAGAAACCACTATGTGGAGCCAGCCACTAATTATTTGGCTGATGAGAAAACTGGATTCAAACAAGCTTGTTACCAAAATTTCAGGTGCGTGTGCTCCCCCGTTGCCTTTTATTTTACATCTCGCTGCAGTCTGGACATGGGACAATTTGCTGCAGTGTAAATCAGATGCATAAGCCCATTGGTGAACTTAGTAAGGTGGTGCTGCAGAGACAGAAGGACATATCCCTTCCCTGTCTGTGGGAGGGAACTCTCCGTCAGATTTCCACAGTTGGTGTGTAGCTTCCTCCTGCACTTCCATCTACCTTAATCCTTGTTTTGCTCCCATCCAGTCTGAATTCTTGTTGCCTGTGAAAGAGTGCTACAGGTTTCCCAAACTAAACAAGAGAACAGAGTATAGCTTGAATGTCGTCGCTGACAACCTGCTGTGGTTTGTGTACTGTGTTCTGGTGGGTGCAGAGCCTCCTCCCATTACTAGAGTAGTATGGAAACTGATTTAGAAAACAGAACAGTTGTAGGTAATGTGTGTATTTGTAAGGCTGGGAAATGTGAAAAACTTCTCCAGCCTTGGGCATGAGAGGTAATTTCAGATGTTAGGGAAGGGGCCAGTAAGAAATGCACACACCAAGGAAACCTTGCCAGTTACACAAGACTTCCTCTACTGATGAGCCATAATGAGGATTTTTGGACCAAAAGTTCAAACTCAGCTTTGCACTGGAAACTTCCCTCAGTGTTTGATCCATTAGTTAATGCAGCCACTTCTCTGTGTTTCCAATACTGCGTTTAAAGCTTTTGTTACAGGCAGGCAAAAGTATCAGATATAGCAGGACAAAGGCAGTATTTTTGGAAAGAAACTTGAGGAAAGAAGAATCTCAAGAGTTGCTCATGTTCTTGTAGTAACGTGAGATTTTTCTGCCTTCTTCTTCCACTATCTCCAAATAAAGAGGTAACTGAAATACAGAAGAGAAAAATTCTGACACCCGCAGTAACCATCTCAGGTGAATTTTGTTTTTGATGCATGCAACGAAAAACATTGAGAAAAGATGCATATTCTTAGTGCTAGAAACCATAGGGCATCTGCTCAGGACCGTCACTTAAGCGCAACAATCTTTTGTAGAGCATTCAATTGCAGAGGCAAGTCCTCTATCCCTACTGATGAGCAACTAGGAAGAACAGCATTTGGGTCTGCAAGCAGTACGAGGCATAGGTGTCTCCCCTGCAGGATATTTACTTATAGACTACAAACCTTGAGCGTAGCTTGCGCATGCTATGATACTATGTTGAAATAATTTGGTAACGTATATATATTTCTTCCCCTAAAAGAAATATATCCACTCTCTGGATGTCTCCATCAATAAGAACCAATACAACCTAATGACAGGGAATCACCCACATAAACTCTTCAAGTCAATGAGCTCAGCCTGCCCTGAAAACAGCATTCACTGAGTCTGGTAAACTACCTAATGTAGCTAGTAAGGCATGGGGGAGGCACAAGTCGTAAATTATCCCCAGAGAGTCTCAGGTGGAACCAGTTCCGTGAATAAACAGCCCAATCTCCATTAACCTGGCTGTAAAGGAATGTCTTGAAAATTGGATGTTCAGGATGATGCGTTTGTGAGTCTCTTCTTGTAAGTGAAACATTCACAAAGAAGTAATTCAACATTCACTCAGGATAAACAACCTGAACACAAAGTTGTCTGTTCCACATCTGAGGTATACTTCAGTATTCTTAGGCTACAGAGCTGATCTTCTATTTTTACTTAAGTTCAGTGATTTTTTCCCCCTTTGAATGCAAAAGGGAAGTCTTAGGTGTAGAGATGGAAAGAAATCCACCTGAAGTTCCCAGTGACTTCATGATAAGGCTGGATGCAACAGTTTCACGTGTTAGAGGAGCCACTTCTGTGTTATAAATGCCTGAAGGAACTTTGTTCACAGTTCAGGAGTCACCAAAGAGCAAACCACTGTGCCTTGGTTTAGCCCTCAAGGACCATCCTTCAAAAAACAGAGTATCTTGTAAACACGTAGCATTGTAGCCTGAACAAGCAACAGCCTGGAATGTTAAAAGAGTTATTTCTCATTTTGGCATTTCAAGTAGGTTTGGGAAGCGGTCATTCCCTTTTCTCTCTTAGTAAAGCTTGTCCTACTTAGCAATGACAAAAAACATTTGTAGCAATGGCTGTACCTGAGCTCTGCTTGGGTTGCGTGAGGCAAAAAGGGCAGCCTGGCGAGGAGCACGGGAGCAGTGGGCTGGGAGAGAGCTGGAAGGGCTCGGCCCTGAGGGAAGGGAAAAGAGCCAGAAGAGAAAGAGGGGAGAAGCCCTAAGGAAGTGGGGGAAGGCAGTGTAGAGGATGAGCAGAGATTTTAAATCAAGAAAAAATGCTTCCTTCCAGAAGCTCCTCAAATCTCTGGATTCCTCTTGCTGCTCTCAGCAAGCAGCTCTGAGGCCCCTTTGCAAAACAGTTGCTCCTCCTCGCCCCACCACCTGCTCCCCGGTGGTGACGATCATTAATTCTGTGGCTTAGGAGCATAGCTAAGAGTCGCTGTGACACTTTGTTGGCGGTGGTTTAGTTGGAAGACAGATGAAGTTATATTAAAAGAGAATGTTATTGCTCTTCCAAACTCAAACACTCCGTTTCGGAAGTAAAGGAACAGAGATAACACATCCAACCTCACCACATTGTTCCCTGTGTTTTGCTGCTCTCTGTCATTACATGATCATGTGCTGGCTTCCAAAGGATCCTTACCACAGCTGGAGTAAAGCAGGGTGTGCTGGCAATGCATCAGATTTGTCTAATGAAAAAGTCTGTCTACATTTCTTTCAGATTTAGGCTTTTTTTCTCCCAGAGGTTGGCGTTAAGTAATAGATAAGGCAAGGGATTGCAAAAACAATAAGATTAGACTGTTGGATGCAGTTCTAACAAATAAGGAGGGCAAGGCAGCATCAGGCCTTAGAAGAAAGTATCAGAGGCAACCAGTTCACAGCAGCTAGAACAAACTTGAGCAATGCTTAATGGTGTGAAGGCATGCTGTGAGCACCAACACGCCCGCCTGTCTGTTTAGACAGCTAAGAAAGCTGAACACCTCCGTGTTCAGAGGTGCCTCAGCAGTCTGCCAAAACCTGTGAAGTCTGAACTGATGAGACCCCTGAACACAGCAGCTTGCTAAGCGTTCACTTGGGAGAGCTCCTGTGGTGGGCAAGTTGGCCGAACCAAACTGTTCATAGCCGATTGCCATTTGTTTTCTGCTCAACAAGGGCCACCTGGGAGTAGTTCAGCAGATGGCTGAGCTCTCATACAGCAGTGTGGCTGCGGCTGATGGGTGAGAGTTGGTTTTTTTCTAGCTTGATGTTAACTTTTTCCTACGTCTCAGTATCCACCATGAAATGCTAGGAAAGTCTGTTTGCCATCATTTTCTTTTAACGCTGGTATGCTCTCCTTACAGCTGTATTTGAAGTTAGTGGAAGTTATGCTTTGAACATGCTAAATGCTGTGTAATGATAAGAACCCTTGACAACAGTCCAGTACTTAATATTTAGCAGACACTTTAATGATTTTAGCCCAGTTTTCTTTGTTCTCCTCTAGCAGAAATGGTAACATGCCAGAGCTAGGGCTCTGCTGCAGAAAGAAGTTCATTAATGCGGGGAAAGCTGGGTACCGTGGAGGGAGAACAGCAGAAGCTCTGGTAAGATGAGTGGTACCTTTGCATGCAGCAAAGGTGTTGGGTAGTAAATAGAATAAGCAAGGCCTGGAGCTGAACGTGAAATGAGCAGGGTAAAAGGCAGTGCTGTAATCATACAGCAGGTCACGGTCCCTCGGGAAGAGTAGTATGTGGTTGTGTAATTACAGACGGGAGAATAGCGTGTGCACGGAGTGGGGCACACTGGAGTCGGATGGGTATTGCTGATATTTGGAGAACTGGTGACCTCAGCATTTTTACTGTGTGATTTTTGGGCAAAAGGTAAGGGAAGAGAGTATGTGTTTGTTATGAATGCTGCTATCCCACATCCTGAAGAGCTTCCGCAGGTGAGTGCCTACCACACTAGCACGTTTCCAGATCCTGTTGATCGGCACTTTATTTGTCTGTGTAGGTTGCGGCTGTGCCCTTCTCCTTGTTTCTGTTGCACTTCCTGCACACCAGCTACCTCTCAGCGACAAGGGTACCGCATGTTCCAGTGCCGGGCCCATAGCTTCGTCTCCTTTCTGCTCACCGGGTATGCTAACAGCTTAAGCACCTCTCTCGATCAAAACTCCAATGCTGTGTATGTGCTGAGCATCAACCAATCTCTTCAGAGACTCACAATTAGTGAGACAAAGCAGATATGTGGTGTGGGGGTTCCAGAAATAATGATTCTTTGCTTGAGCACCGTAAACCTGCAGATCTAAGGAGAACAGTGAATATGCCTTGTTCTCTTGCCTTAGTTTCCTTTTTGGTGATTTTAGATCAGAATTGTTTTAAGTATCCTGGCTTTTAAGCACTAATTCTGTTGCCTAAACAGCAAAACTGACTGTCCCTGACTTAAATTAACCACCTATGATACAAAAGCAAGCCATTCTGTTCTCCTCAAGCTTTCTGTGCTTCAAATCCTCTCCAAAGCTCCTGAGATTAATATTTTGTAAGTTCTCATGTCAATTAGGTCAAATACTAACCTCATTATTCTCCCGTTTAAGGATTTCCAAACTCTCTTTCTGCAGACATGCCTAATTATTTGGTTTCGCCAAGCTGTAGCTGTCCTGTTTTCCTGCTGTGATGCCGTCCCTGACTTCAGCAGTGCCGCCTGACAGCACACGGCTGACTCAGCACAGTCACCAAGTCATTCTTTTTGGAAGGGCCCCCGGAGGTCTCGGCTCCAGCCCGCTGCTCGCGGCAGGGTCAGCTCTGAGGCCTGGCCCGGTTGCTCAGGGCTTTATCCGCTCGGTGCTGGAAAGCACCAAGCATGGGGACTGCACAGCCTCCCTGGGCAGCCCGCTGTGCTGCGTGGCTGTCTTCAGGGGGAGAAAGGTTTTGTGTCCGGCTTGAACCTCTCTTGTTTTCAGTAGCACCCATCACCTCCTGTCCTCGTGCTGCTGTGGGCAGCCTGTCTCTGTGCTCTCGGTAGCACTGCCGCTGCTGTAAATACCAGCAGGCGGCTGCTGAGGGGCCCGAATCTGCCCTGCAGGCTGAACGGGCCCCCTCCCTCTGTGTCGCCTCGCAGAGCTCATGCTCCCCGACCGGCTGGGTCACCTCCTGTAGGATAAAGGAGACAGAAGTCTGCTGCTGCCACCACAGCCGGCTGGAACACCTAGAAGCACTCCGGCTTTTCTTTAAGGGGCCGCCTGTGTATTGCCCCGCTGCGGCGGAGGGCGAGGGCCCTGCACGTGCACGGAGGCGCTCAGTGGTACCGCACCGTCGTCGCCTGGGTTAGAGCCCACACGCTGCGCCGACTTTTTGAGGTTGTCACCGATCTTGCAAACCTGAAAGCCAAGAGCCTGTATGTTTTGGCAATTAAATCCCTTCGTATCAAGAACAGGAGAGAAAGGAGCGGTTCTTGGAGTAGCTGAGGAACAGGGGTGTCAGAGCGCCTGCCACGGGTCCGTCAGAAGGGCAGCTTTATGAGAAATGCAAGTCTGGAGAAGCACTCCGAGAGTGCTCTGCCTGCGCGCCACAGGGCTGAGTACCCTGAGGGTCCGGAGCTGGACGGGTTTGGGTCTTTCTCTGCCTTGCGCACTGCTTTGCACGTCTGGGAACATTCCTCAGCATAAGTTGACAATCTCCTCCTGCCCTTTCCTTAGATGTGTGCCTGGGCATCCCCACCTCCCCTGCCCACATCCCTACCTCCCCTGCCCGCATCCCCGCCTCGCCGCCTCCCCTGCCCGCAGAGC
>VXAL01016291.1:50003-70449 GCA_013399475.1 Chauna torquata | reverse complement strand
CGCGGGTCGGACCCGGGGCCGGGGAAGGGCCGCGCCGCCCCTGCCCCCCGTGGCCCGTGGGTTACCGCGGGCAGCGCTGCTCTGCCGCGCCGCGGATTCGCTTGGCGCGCCCGTGGGCTGAGGAAGCGGGGTCGCGAACGCGCGTGTTGCGCGCCGTGCGTGGAAGCGCGCGGTTCGCCGGGCGGCACGGAAGCAGGGCGCTGGCCGGGGGAGAGGAGGCTGCGCGGGCGTCCTTGCCGCTACCCGAGGAAGCCAGGAGTACGACAGGAGTCAACGCGTCTGGCTTTTTCTAGGCACCGTAGGGGTCGCGTGTTTGTTTGTTCTGCTGCTTGTTGTTATTTCTGAGACATCCGTCTGGCGTCCGTGTGGCCAGAATCTGTTCCTGGGGGTGCGCGCTGCGTGTTTCCTCTGAAGTAACGGTAATGCTGACGGTAATTCTCTCTGGTTCGTGTACGTCGGTGTTACCGGTGAGTAGCCCCATCGCGCTGCGTCGTGAGCTAACCCCTATCGCTGTAATTCCTTTTCTTGAAAAGTTCCCGGTCTGGGCTAAAGAGGAGATCTGGAGAGAACCTGGAGGAGGCAACAAAAGGGGGGGTTACAACAATTTAGAAATGCGTTTAGACGTCTTGGTTTTGTTTTCACAAGTGGAGGAGAGAGGCGAGAGAAGGAAGGTGAACGCTCTGCTTTGCTCCCGCTGAAGCAATGAGGATTTTTTCCACTGACTTAATCTGGAACAGAATTAGAGCCTAAGGCCTCAGCTATATGGCAAAAGCAGCAACTATGTAATTAAACTTGAAATTGTTTTTTTCCCATTGACTAAGAGACACTGAATGTTGTTTTGTTTTGGGTGGCTTTTTTTTTTTTTCCAATGGGGAAAATAGCATGTTGGAAGAATTGGATTCTTTGTGCTATGGCTGAGATTAGGATTCTCTATAGAGGCTGTCTGATCGAAGCTGACCATTTAAATCTCTGGGATCGTCTGTGTCCTGCCGTGCAAAAGTCCCGACACGCGTGGTGTGTAGAAGCACGGCAGCTTTTGTGTTGGGTTTTGCATTCCAGCAAAACCTTAACAAAACTGAATAGGCAGTAAGAACAAAGTTGCAAGGTGTTTTGTTTTGCTTTTTAGTAGTATAATGTGCCAGTTCTCTTGATATATTTTTTTTTAATCCAAGTGCTTTTTATGAAAGCTTTGCTCCTATAGTGAGGGCTGAACTGGCAGTGTACAGCCTTTCTTCTGCAGCACACTGCCTTGTCTGTTTCAGACAAGACTTTGGACAAGTCTGTTCTTCCTAACCTTCAGGGTCAGGAAAGCCCTTAGTGATGTAGCTTAGTTTTTGCTACTTTTGATCTCTCTTTTTTTTACTGTTTCTTCTCTCAGCTTGTACACTGAGCAGTGTCCCATGGCTTTTTTTTTTTTTTTTTAACTTTCCCAACTTCCATGAACTTTTTTCGAAGTGGCTCGAAGCGGGCCCTTTGCGTAAGGGCAGGGTGAGGTTTCGCCAGGCGGCCGGGCTGGAAGTGGGGCGGTTGCCACCCCCGCGGGGCCCAGCCGGGGGCTGCCTGCGCCCGTGGTGAGCGCCGTCAGGCCCCGAACCAGCACAGACCAACCCGAGGATGGAGGGAGGAATTTTCTGGCACCTTAGAGACTTGTGCCATCTTGCCGAGGGTGCTAGGCAAGTGCTGGAGAAGCTCTGGGGAGCGTGCATGGGAAGGGTGAAGGAAGGAGTCTCGGCTCTTGGATGAGTTCGGATATCTCACCGTTATTTTCTCCTGTACGCCTTGTTTCTAGCTGCATTTCCATACTTAGTGTAACAAGTGCAGGAGAGCACTAGTAAACCTACACGGCATTGCTCGGTTACTTCGAGGAACGCTCTCTTAGCTAGTTTTGCTTTTTCTTCCTCAATCTATTTTAAATGAAATTTTACCCGGAGACAAAAGTTTGGAAGTATATCTGACAATGTATTCTGTGCTATATGGCTGCTTCTGGTGCCTTCTGGCATTAAAAGGCCAGAGCAGGTCGTGTGCCTCCTGTGAGAGGGCTTCTTAACTAGATGCGGCCCCGCATCCTTACCATGCGCTGCCTGCGATGTCCCTGAGGGGCTGTGAAGCACCCCCAGGACGTCACAGCTTGTGGCGCTTGAGAAGAACGGGCGTGTGGGCACGTGTGCGTCCTCTGGATACCTCTGTCCCCGCAGAACCCTGCGGGCCTGTGGCAGTCGGGGCACGAATACGTGGGCTTCTGAAGCCGCACGAGTGGTTGGCTGAGCCCACCGCTGCCTGCCCTGCGTGTCTTCTCTCTGGGCACCGGACGCGAGGTTTGATGGCGCAGAAGTGCCTCTCGTTGCCTGCATCAGCCTGGGCTGTAATTGCTCCCCATCATGCTGGAGTTTGTTTCTGCCTTCCTGTATGTGTTGAGCCTTCCCAGCTTCAGGGAAACTTGATAAGGGAAGAGCTTGACCCAAAGCCTGCAGAAGTGGATGTGTGTGCTGCCTCTCATCTCTAACAGGCTTTGTACGCATCACCAAGAAACTCGGGGGATCAGAGGTCAGTTTTTATTGAGAAATGCGAAAGAACATGAGCATACGCCAGCTTTTATTTAATCGTCAGTTTTCATGCAAAATTTATACCTGTTGAAACGTCACGATGGAAGCTTGTTACACCCGCACGTGGGGTATGGCTGTGCTGAAAGCAGCCCTGCTGAGCCTGAGCATCTTTGTTCTGCAGTCAGAGCAGTTTCTGCTAATGCAGTGCTGAGGACTCTGGTTCACACAGGTAAAGCAGAGCGTAACCATCCTTGAACCACTCTTCTTTCATTTTCCTTCGGCTTTGAAGAAGCAGCTAGAGCTGCAATATGAACTTTATTATGCTCTAACAATCAGAGTTGGCCGGCTGTATTCTGTAAAATACACGCCCGTGCCGATGAGGATCTAAGTGTGTCACCCATCTGCTGTCCCATGTGTGACGGCCGTAATGGGGAAAACTGATATGGCCAGGAAGGAGAAGGGGGGGGGATGTAGTGGGATCGCATCAGAAAGGCTTTGGAAAGCAGCGTTTAAAATATGGAATAGCAAGTTGGCTGACATATTGCAAGTGCATAGTATTGCAAAGATTACGTGCTTTTATTTCTTTAAATTCCTGTGGATATAGCTAAGAGGTGGCACACCTACATTGTTGTGGGACGTGTGTTTATCATAAAATACCCTATCTTGCTCAATGGATTGAAGTGTAAATCTATTCTGTTCTCACCAGGAAATACACATTTTAGATAAAAATTATTATATTTTTGAAACCATGTATTAAGACAAGTTAGAGTAGTATGAACCTTGCTTCTTTTAGAAACATTTCTGGTTTTTTGCTTCTTCTTCTCCTCTCTCTCATGTCTCTCATTCCTTTTCTTGTATCCTGACCCTTTTTATTTTTTTTAAGTGTAGTGTGTTTTGAGATAATGACCTTGGTTGTACTGAATTTCTGATCATTTTTCCTAACAGAAATAGTTTGATGAGGATTACAGTTTTATACTAGGGAGCTACTGCCTTTCAAGCATGTATATAATTGGAACAGATTTGCGAACTTAATATAACGTGTTTCTTTGTTCTTTGTCTGGATTTTATTTCAGGGCACCTAGATGATGATGGGTTGCCACATGGATTCTGTACAGTCACCTATTCATCAACAGACAGATTTGAGGGAAACTTCGTGCATGGGGAAAAGAACGGCCGCGGCAAGTTCTTCTTTTTTGATGGAAGGTAGACACGGACTCTCTGATTTTTTTCTTTTGTATTGTGCCTCATGCTTACAGTGCTCTGAAACTAATCTATGTTCCTTGTATGCTTCAGAGTTTCCGAGTAAGCTTTCGCATTAAAAACCATGGTTGTAAAGTTTCCTCTTCTGCTGCGGTACCCGCAGTGCTGACAGGGTGCCCCTGTGGGCTCGGGAGCTTTGCGTGTAACGTGATGCGGGGAGTTGTTCCCCGGTGGGAGAGGGCAGCCTTGTGAGCGGTCTGAGGGCTGTAAAGTTACGAACTAATTAGAGACCTTAAGAATTGGGGTGTGCTCAGAGCTATTGAAAAACCATGCTGACGGCTACTTGGGCTACAAAGTTCAAGTCCATAGCTACAAGGGGACGTCTTTGTTTGCCTCGTAGCCCTGTATGGAGACCGCAGTAGGACTTGGAGCTCCCTGTGCCAGGCCCACGCATAGCTGCAGGGCCTTCACGAGAGACTTACTGTCTGCTTGCTCTTGGAAACTGTTTACCAAGTTCAACACGGTTTTGTTCTTGGCTCTACCTAATCTTTTGCAAGTTGCTTGTGGCCTGATTTATTTTCAGAAAAGCCCCTATAACTTCCACTCTCTTCACTGGGAATTGTGACAGTCAAACTGGGCTGTTCCGTGCCTGTGCATGTCTTTTCTTCTTAAGTCTTCATTATGAACACCTTGTGTGTCTTCCCCGCAACGGCAGCATTTCTCCCTGCAGTTGCTCAGAACTTCCTCCAAAGGAGCAGCAGATGTATAAAATGACACGATTCTTCATGGTTTTGCAGCTGTCGGTGGCACTATGAATAGCAGCTGTTAAAATGACAGTTGTGCCGGGTCTACTCTCCCCGTGCTCAGCGAACTTCTGAGCAGGAGCAGGGGTATTGTGCTGGCTCAGTGAGTCAGCTCCTTGTCTGTACTTGCCTTTGCAGTTGCTTCATACAGGAGATTGTGGGTTTTTTTCATGAGAAGGATAATATTTTTATTCAGTTATGCAGAAACTGATCAGGCCTTCAAGCCTGGATGAAGAAAAATCCCCACTGTTGTTAGTAATGGGCTTACTAAATCTTGTGCAAGTAGCTGAAAGTCACTACTGCTCAGCAGCTGACCTCTCTGAAATAGTGAGGTTTTTTAAGTTGGCAGACAATGTCTCTGTGGACACGTACATAACACTTCTGTGCTTGTTGATGATCTCAGCAGAGCAGTCACTGATTGTACAGTTAGAGAAACTGACCCACTATTTTGTTTGTAGAGCTGTTCCTCCAAATAATCCAGGGTACAGGCAGTGCTCTGTGGGAAAACTCAGACTACTGCTTTTCTGTACCTCTTAAACATTGCCAACTTTTTTTTTTTTAATTTACATAACCCTTAAAAAAAGGAACAGTTGGCTACTGTGTGACTTCAGGAACTAACAAAATGAAATATACAAAAATAGTCTGTAATATGTTTTTGGAAAGTAGGATATTTTTATAAACTGGCCTCAGCTTATTTTAATTTAGCTAAAGCAGCCTTAACCAAGCAGTGCCGCTAGTTACTAAAGGCATTGCGATTCACCTAGCTCTGCCCAGGTAGCGAGAGTAAGCCGCTTTCAGAAGCGGATGGTTCAGGTATGATGGCGTGTTGAGGGCAGAATGACTTGGCATAAAGCAGGACGTGCTGTTTCCATTAACTGTGCCTTGAGCAAGGCTGAGCGCTTATGAAGAAGTCTTACAAAGAGGAATGAATTCCAAAAACTTCTCAAAACATCATTCCCCTATGGTATCATGTGCTTCAGTGCAGTAAGTTGGTTTCACATTCCCTGAATCTGTTTCCAGGATGGGTTATTTCCCTCACAAGCCTGCCGGTAAAGGCTGACAGCTGAACTGCTGTACGTCTGTTGTTTGGAAATGGTTGAGTCCTGTCAGACGCAGGACTGGCAACAATATGTATTTTCATTTTTCAAGTGTTGGGAAACAGTGTTAGCTGCCTGTCTACCTTGTTTGCCTCAGCTGACACTTTTCCCTTGATCAGAGTAGCAGCTTTCTTCCTGTTGATTATTTAAGGGAGTGAAAACCTGAAATTAAATATCAGGGTTTTTTTTTCCCCCTCCCCCTTCAAAAATGCAACAAACCCAACATATTCTTTCAGAGAGAAGTTTCACCTCTGGCACGCTCCCTCTTTTGGATCAAATACTTGAGCTTTCATTGGTGCTTACACTTTCTGGAGAGCACTTTACAAAACACTCTGCACAATAACTGTGAGCATAAGAGCTGTGCTTCGCGCTGAGCTGCAGCTGCTGTTCTTCATTAACTAGAAGCTCTTGTAAACTGACAGTTCCCAGAGCACAGCAGAGAGAGGTATTTTTAAGAAAAAGTTCTCAATATTGCCATACATAAGGAAAGGTGGGTAAATGGGTCAGGGTCTGTTGATGTAACTTAATACCTGGAAGCATATTGCATCAAGTCCCCCACCTCCCCATGCAACTTCTGTCGCTGGTTTATTCTCCAGGTAGTGGATATCCTAGACCCCCACTAGGCCTGGTAGCCTAGAGATTGGAGTTACAGTCAAAGAGAAGGTATTTTTTGCAGTGCTGAAGAACTGTTGTAATTTAGTAGTTTGTTAACATCGCCTAATGTGGTTAAAGCTAACAAGAAGGTTGTTTTGTTTCATTATGTAAACTGGAGGTAACTTCTTTTAAAGAGTAATCTTAAGTGTGGGCTCTGTGTGTGTTGCCAGCTACAATGAATTTCAAATCTGGTGATCTGTGATAAACCAGAGGAGAAAGCGGTGTCATTTGTAGTGGGATAAGCGCAATGATTTCTGATGGGTCTCTCATCTGCTCCACTCCTTCCCTGTGCTGCAGGAGCTGTCTGTACAGGTCTGTAGCAAACGGGATCAAGAAATTCATCCAACTGGAAAGTAAAACAGCTTTCCCGCCCCTTCCCACTCTGCATCTGGTTTGCATTGATTGCTGTGGGACAGCGTGCAACATGTGGAAAGGAGCTGTCTAAAACAGCATTGCTGTGAAGACAGCTGCATAAAACCAAGCCTGAACTCTTGTTTCTAAACAGTACCTGACATCAGTAACATACCTTCTTCTATCGTAGTGCATTTTCCCATGGAAACCTCAACCAGGTTGCCAAATAATGTAAAAACAGAGTGAGGTTTTAGCAACTAGAAAGTTTCTTCTGAGAAAACTTTCCTTCCCCAGCTCTTGAAAATATGTTTTGTAAAGTTTTGTAAACATGTAGAGTCCTGTGCTCCTGGACAAGCTGTTTGGGCTTACACCATAGATGTCTGCATCAGAAAAGGAATAATGCAATGAAAGTGTGTACTGCAGCGGGCTGTTAGCTAAATATGCTGGAGTAAAAGCTAAACAGTTTGTATTTCCTTATGCTAGTTCTAACCTGAAAAAGAAATAACTGTAAAGGAGGATCTACGCAGTTATGCTTTCATTCTTCATAGTTTCGATCAGCAGCCTTTTTAAGCAAGGAAAGAAAGCAGAACGCTGGAGTATTATTGCATCCCTTCTAAAGGGTTTGCAAGACAAAACCAAAGTGAAATCAGTGTGTCTTTGTTCAAATCGAGGTGAAGCATTAGTTTTGTTTGACAGGCTGTGTTCCATTTTAATAGAAATACACGGAAAAATGACAATGCTTTTAGCAAATCTAGTACAGGTTGCTGCTATGTGTATTGCTAGGGAGCTAGTTTTGAATTGGTAGCAGGTTGCAGTTTGTGTTCTGTTACAGTGCAGCTGTGTGGCAGTTCAATTTCATCTTACCAGAGAGATGTCACCAAAAATCCAAACACAGGAGGTAGAAAAACCTAATGTGAGAGTAGCTTTCTTTAGCAGTAATTTCTTTGACTGTGAGCAGTCCGTTCACTACCTTAATTTGCTACCTCAGCCTATAAAAAAAAAAAAAGCTCAGCACTGTAATTTGGATGAAGAACGCTGTGCCCATGCAGTGCACCCAGGTGAAAGGACAGCGTGAGGTGCAGGGTTGTGTTGTGCCTCCTGTCGAGGCTTTGGATTCACTTCTTAGCGAGGTGAATAGTCTTCCACTGCTGTTTTCTTTCTCTTTTTGCCAGCACCCTGGAAGGGTACTATGTTGATGATGCCCTACAAGGCCAGGGAATCTACACTTACGAGGATGGAGTGGTCCTTCATGGCACGTATGTGGATGGAGAGCTGAATGGACCAGCCCAGGAGTATGACAGTGATGGGCGACTGATATTCAAAGGGCAGTATAAGGACAACATTCGACATGGAGTTTGTTGGATATATTACCCGGTAAGCCTGACCTCCTGCTCTCTTTATTGCAGAATTAGTACCCTTATGCATCTCTCTTTTCTCCACAGCTGAAACAAATACCACCAAGAAGCAGCTATCCAAAAGGCAACACACAAAAATCCGGGTGGAAATTCCGTGTGTTCAGGTTTTGGATAATCCAAGATACAGTCAAACCTTTTCAGTGTTGAATGCTTGCCCAGTAGACAGGGTACGGTGAGGCTGCGAGATGCCTTTACCATTTTCATGTTCCAGGGAACCCAGCCCCTTGGAAGTGCATTTCCATGCATCTCCTCAGGAGGGCTGGGCCAGCGATTCTGCCACGTTGTAGTGCTGACTGCAGATGAAGAGCATGGGAGCCATGCAAGCTATTGCAACCTGCTGCTCCGATTTAGCTGGGAGAGGAGACCTTGTCCACTTCTGTAGGGCATGTTGTGAAGTCTGCCTTGGCCCAACAAACAGGATGGAACCGGTGTGAGAATTGTGCCTCTGAGAGGAAGGCTGCAAGTGCTTTGTTCATTAAGACAGCCGAGGTTAGGTCTTTTTGATTCTTGATAAAAGCTCAGGTGTTCCTCTGGAAAACCCCAGAGAATTTTTTTTATATGCTCTTACAACCACACTAGTTAGGGCAACAATGGTTGTACTTTTTTTTTAACTTGTGTGTTAACTTGGGCCTCGGTTCAGACTGTTCACGTACAATTTTTGTGAATTGAAGCTCAGTGTTTGTGTCACACAGAAGGAAAGACCTTGTGTTTTGGTTATGTCAAACTACATAGAAGACCAGTTTATTTCTTGCATCAGTTGTATCCTGATTGGACCAGTTTATTTCTTGCATCAGTTTTATCCTGATTGGAATTAGACTTTACCAAGCTTCTTCATGTCACTCTTTCTTACTCCTTTTCATACGCTCACATCTGAACTTACTGTAGTTTATTTAGGTCGCTTCTTTAAAAAGTCAGGAAAAATAACTAAATACTCTACCTTTTCTTTCTTGTCCGTGCTTTCAGGATGGAGGCAGCCTTGTGGGAGAAGTGAATGAAGAAGGAGAGATGACTGGAGAAAAAATTGCCTATGTGTATCCTGATGGAAAGACTGCATATTCTGGAAGGTTCATAGATGGAGAAATGATAGAAGCAAAACTGGCAACTCTGACATCTGCAGAGGATGGGAAACCTCAGTTTGAAGTAGTACCAGGCAGTAAGTTCAGCTACCACAGAAACTTTTATTCTTCCTTGTGTTGCGGGTATTTGCTGCAAATGGCTCAGTCTCTATAAAGTTAACCAACGCAGGCTCTAAAGGCTGGCTGTGATGAGAAAATAAGTGTATTAGTGAGAAGCCCTTTTTCTAAATTATCAAGTTGGACAGAAGTATGTGAGTGTGGGGAGTGATTCTGTTGCTCTGCAAACAAATGGGAAGTGACCCATGTGGTGGTGCTGCTGAATTGCATTTCATAACCCTTCTCTGGCATGCTCATGGGCACAGTCCTGCTCGTCACACTCACCATTGCCATCTGGGTCAGTGTGAAAACCTGCTTAATGGTGTTAATGCTGGCACAGCTGCAAGCTTTGCCTTGTTAGTAAAATAACTAGAAGTGGGGAGGGAGGTCATGGTTTGGTTGTAGCTCTATCGGTTGGGTTTGTGCAAGTGAATATTATTGTTGTGGATATTCTGCCGTCCGTGTTACTGTGCTGAAAGGACACGGATTGGAATTAGTGAACTAGAATCAGTTGTTGTGTAACAACCTGAGTCACCAGCACCCTTCAGTCTCTCTGGTCCTGCTGATACAAAGGCTCTAAAAAGGTTGGGGTCACGGTGGTGCCTGCGACCCATGCCATGCTCCTTCTCCAGGGCAGTGGTGAGTCAAGCCTGTAGTTCTGGGGTGGTTTTGTTGCTCTGGGGTGTAAGTGATATTTTGGGAGTGAGAGGGCCAAGCTGTGGACAAGGCTGTGAGTATAAACGGGAATCATGCTGTAATACCGGCTGTTTTGCCACCAAAGATTGTCTGTCTTAATATGAAATAAAACTCGGTGGAAAAAGGGATCACAAGTGAGAGAATGCCCATGCCTTTTTATTTTTTAAATCTCTCAGAAGCGATAGCAAATCAAAACTTAACCTAAAACAAATCTGAGAGGGTACAGTTGTGCTTTGTAAATAGGATTCAGTTGCACTCTGTATGAAGCTGCCTTCAGCCAGATCAGATCAATTTTTAGAACTCAGATACTATGGACAATGGTCTTTTATCAATCTTTAATATTCTGGGTTGTTTTTTTCCTTCTTATTTCAACCTGTGTCTTAACTTATCTCCCAGATAGTCCTCTGGCAGTTGATTGGAGAAGGATGTAAGAGTATAATTAGAGATGTACCACTGAGTTGCCTATTAATGGCAGGAAATAAATGACTGTAGCAAATGTACTTTGTGATTACTGAACATTATCTTCTGGCTGGAGTCTGTTCTGGTTTTGAGCTAGAAAACATTTCATATATGAAATAGTCCAGGATTTTTTAGACTTAATGTGTTATTTAGTATATCGTTTTTGAATTTTGTTTTACATTTTAATTGAGGACTCTGGGAAGGGACAGTTTTGGAAGACTCTCCAGTCCTTTAAAACTTGGTAGTTTAAAGAAGATGCGTATCGTCTTTTTGTGATTAATATGCTGCTACTCTGGCATGTTGAGGGGGAAAAAGTAATGAAGAAACTGTATCTCAATGAAGTCCTTTTATGAGTGCAGTTCTATTTAATACCCTTTTCTTTTTTTTGAGGCATAACATTTCTAGCAGACGTTAAAATTTAATTTTTTAATGCCTTGATTGCCTTAAGGGTTGCATGCTTTAAGTACTGCCCATTAGTTTATTTCCTTTGTTGATTTCTCTTTTTAGGCCCAGTATACAGTTTTGACAAATCTACTTCATCCTGCATTTCTACAAATGCACTTCTTCCTGATCCTTATGAGTCAGAGAGGTAGGCTTTTTTCTTCTCCCCTCTTTTGATATTGTCCATACTTCTTTGCTGTTACGTATTTACGGCCTGATTTTGCAAACCTTTCCTCATTTAAAATAAAAATTGTGTAAGAGTTTGTCATTATAGAACTCATTACTACACATCAGTAAACATTTGACTTGATTGAATTTCTTTCTAATTTACACAGTAAAAATGCACTCTACTAGATAGAACACAGCCATGTGTTTTGAGAAATTAAAGTAGGATCTCTTCAGCATTTCAGATGCACAGTACTTAGACTCCACTAATAGCCTACATCTATAACATTCTGAGCAGCAAAGCACGCTGTTCCCACCTTTTCTAGATGTATAGCTAGCTTCAGGTTGCTGTGTGCTGCGTTGTGTGTCTCACTGTATGGCATGCATTGTAGAAAGCGTGCCCCCCTACCTACAGATGCAGCAAAATACCAAGAGTAAATCATCAAGCTGGAGGAAAGTGGGATTCTGCTTCTAACAGTTCTGTAACGTTACGGGACATATTCCTCAGCGGATTGTCTCATGCTAGTCAGTCAGTGACACTCCTGCACTACTTCTGTGGCTAGTAGACAGTGTATCACATAATTTACTCTTTTAGCTAGAGTTAAGTGTCCTTGCTCTGTAGGACCCTCAACTGTAGTCCTTTTCTGATGCTCTGAAATGTCTAAATAAGTGGTCAGTAAGATGCTGGCATTCATTTCCATCAGGTACTTGAAGATACAGGGATTCATCTTGAAAACGCTTGCTCAGTGGAGTGCTAATTTGTGCATGTGCACACTGTCAACCTCAGCTTAGTTGAGACCTCTGGGATTCTGAGAGATTCTCCTGAGATGGAGCTGTAAATGAGTAATAATAAACTGCCAGTGCGGTTTCAAAAAGTTATTTTTCAAACTGATAGGTAAACTGCCCCAGCTTCCCACCAAATCGCCATTTTGTCAAAGCAGAGAGAATGTATGGAAGAAAGGAAGGCAAAGGGATTGCATTTGGAGGTTATGAATTATTAGTTTTCTTATTATGTTGAGTTCTTAGTCTTTATGCCAGTAGTGTTGATAACGCTTCTTGAAAGTGAAAACTTTAAACAATCACTAATTCATGTCCTTTTTCCCTTGTAGGGTGTATGTTGATGTCTCTCTCATTTCTAGTGCTGGAGAAGGATTATTTTCGAAAATAGCAGCAGAAGCTAGTACAGTTATGTCCTTTTACAATGGAGTGCGAATTACACACCAGGAGGTAAAGGAGAGAAAAAAGTCAGTCTGAATTTTCATTGTTCCTTCTGAAATCATCTTATTGTAGGATTTACACCCACCCCCTTCCCACCCTTAAGATTTAACATGGAATTTAATTGAAAGAAAGTGAATGTTCAACTATGTTTATTTAAAAAAAACAAAAAACGGGAAAAGCTTTAGTTGCATATATGTGAACATGTTTGCTTTCAAACTGTTGGCAGAGTTGACCCCTCCACACACACACACATTGGATTTTTGCCTTGCAAACTAGGTAGACAGCAGAGACTGGGCCCTCAATGGAAATACGATATCCCTGGACGATGAAACAGTCATAGACGTGCCAGAGCCCTACAACCACGCCGCCAAGTACTGTGCCTCGCTGGGGCATAAGGCCAACCATTCTTTCACTCCTAACTGCGTCTATGACCCGTAAGTAGTCATGTGTTTCGAAGCAGAAGCCACGAGGCTGGTGCTGCAGTCTGGGTTTGTAGGGTGTTTCAGGGCAGCCGTGGGGCTGGAAGTAAAGGGTCCAGGTGCTGAAGTGGTTCATGCTTGCCTGGGCTGAGTTGGCATTGCGGGTGCATGATGTGTCTTGGGGCTAACCCCATGGGATATCTTCAAGTTTGCGACTGTACTGCCTGTCATGAATTTCAGGAGCTGCCCGTTGGTTGTAATGTGCATGAGCGCTGCTCTCTAAATCTTAGCCAAGCTGGGACTGCACCATATTTGCTGAACTTCAAAAGCTTGACCAGCACCATCAGATGTTGCTGTCATGTCTGAAATGCAAAATATAAGCGTCCTGCTGCTTTGCAGTTGGTGGAGAGCGCTAGGAAACTTCTGATGTATACGTATGCTCATGGGTATAAATATTTTCATACCAGTGTATGAATGGACAGAGCTGTGGATACATAAGTAGAAAATAGTTTTCCTTCATGAAATAAGTTGGTTTCCTTTACTGTTGGGCCCTGGGAGAAGGTGCACAGATGTATGTTACGATTGGTAAGTAACCTATACTGGGGAGATTATGATGAGCAATTTTCCATGCTCTCCAGTCTAATATAGTCTATGCTGTTTTCCTGTCATCCAGATACTTACCACTGCAAGCCCAAGGCTTGTGGCAGTGATCAATTTTTTATTTATTGCAAACAAGCAACATTACAGGACTGATGAAAACTTCAAGCAACAGGGCTACACAAAGCTGTTTTAATATATCAATATATGTGCCCTCACTACTTAAGCCTTTATAACGTTGACTCAAGGAAATCTACTTATCTAATACGAGATTACATGACGTTACACTCAGCTGAGAGTGACTGCTGGAAGTATTCGTGAAAGGGGCTAACAGAGCCTGTGAATTGACAGCTAAGCCTAGCGAAAGTGTTTATTCTTTGTCTAGGTTTGTTCACCCTCGTTTTGGGCCAATCAAGTGTATCCGTACCATCAGGGCAGTGGAGAAGGATGAAGAATTAACAGTGGCTTACGGATATGATCACAACCCCGTTGGGCAGAACGGGCCAGAAGCACCCGAGTGGTACCAGCTGGAACTGAAAGCTTTCCAGGCTGCCCAGCAAAAGTGAAGTGGAAGCTCCTTCTCAGTTCAGCAAACTCAAATAGAAACTTGGATCTATGCACTACCTTTATACTGAAAACTGGACAACCAGGGATTGTTCATGCCGTTGCATCATAACTTTGCATTCTGTGTTAAGAGATAAGTTTCTTGCATACTAACTAGGTTTGACTGTGTTACTCATAGCAGATTTAAAATTAGCTAGCGTTGCACCAGTCTTATCTGGAGAAATTATTTAATATTCTATACAAGACGTGATATTCTTTGGTAGCTTCTGCTTTTGCACCATATGCAAAGATGCCAAAAGACTAGACAGAAAACTAAAATGGGTATATCGTTCACTTTTAGTCGGCAGACTTAGTGTTGCTCTCTATCTGCCTAGGCATTATTGTGCAACTGCATTTTGCATATATGCCACTTGTGATGATAACAGTAATATTTTGATATTCTCTAATAGTAGCATAATTTTGCCTTTTTAAACCTTTGATCTGAATCTTGCAATAGAGCAGTTTATTAGCATATAGGAGGCTGGGTTTTAACTCCCCTTTCCTCTTGTCTGAACGTTGTTCTTTCTACAAATCCTCTTTTGCAGGAGAAAATCCTTTCTAACTAGTGGAAAGGCTTGTGTGTGTATGTGAGAGTGCTGTGTGTTGGTCTCTGTGGCTCTCTAAATAGTATAGCGACATGTCCAAACCTAGTATTTATCTAGCCTTTATGGCTGGCTTATTTTATTTAATTTATGATTATGACACGCAAATGAAGCTGTTCTTTACGTGAGGATTTTCTGAAAGGAGAAAACAGATTCACTTTTTGAAGGACTTTCAGAAGTACATGTTCTGGAAGGCAGACACATTAATTATATTAGTGTCCATGAGTTGGTTTGTGTATTTCACCTGTTAAAGTGGCCAGTTCTCAAGGCAAAAATTCTAGCAGTGGGACATTTGCATCTCACACGAATTCTCTTAAAGAAAGTGCATGTATTTGAGGGCAGGCTGTAGTACTTGATTAAGGAGAGCTGTATCTTTTGTATGTGTTCAGTTGACAAAGAATACAGACCTGTAGCAGTCTTTTAGTAGTAGTAGTTTAAGACACAGTGAATTAATACAGTATGAGATGTCAAAATAAGATTTAAGTAGAAGAGAAGATTGTTTTTGAAAGACAAACAATGAATGTAAAAACATCACTCACTGCTCATATTTAGAAACAGCAGTCAATCCATAGCTTTGTTACAGCCAACAGTGGGGGCTTGTGAATATTTCATCTGCAGGGTTTTGTTCTGGGGTTTTTCAGGGACAGGGGAGTTGTTCATTTTTTTGGATACTGTACTGGTCTTGCCTAATGCTGTAGAGGAGAGAAATAATGTATCATTTCAGTCTGGATACTGGAGCCACTTTGGGACTACGGCATTCTCTTTTGGGTTTAGCATCTTAGGAACAACTCAAATGCATTTGCAATGCTTTCTTTAAATATTTGTAGTTAAAAATGTTTGTATATATGTAACATAAATGATTTGGAAATTAGACCTACCTTTCTATTGCAACACATCTGGTTGGTTGCTTGAACGGTTGGAGACGTCTGGCTGTTTAGGGAGCTAGACATGGGGAGTGTGCTGGGCTGTCACCCAGAGGTGGAAGGAGGAGGCTGCTGTTTTGTGCAATCTGAGAATCCTTGCTTTGGTACGTGCACAAAGTTAGGAATTGTAAGTGCAGACCTCTCCAACGTGGGGCTCTGCTTAGTTCCTGCAACTGATCACAAAGCTTTTTCAGCACTTCACCATTTAAGCTCATGCAAAAGCGACTCTGTACGTGTGCCCCCCAGCACGTGTACAAGGCGAGTAGGCTCGGGGCTTTTTGATGTTCTTCCAGCGGTGATCTGAGAGTGAGCTTTGACACAGCCCATCGTCTTGCACTGGAGACTCATGCCACAGCTCTGCTTCTGGTCCAAGGCAGGCGGCTGACAGAGGTGACACATCAGGGACTCAGCTGAGTGTGCAGAGAGAACTGGGCCTTGCAGGTGAGGGAGAGTTGTCAAAGGCCAATTGGCAGCACAGCTTCAGCAAGTCAACCTCTAAAAGAAATATGCGTGTTTTGATCTTTCTCTGCCTGCCCACAGGTTATTATTGTAGATCACGGCTGTTTCAGCCATTTGCAGAAAGGCGTACCTCTCTGGAAGGAAGCTGTTGTGTGTATCTTGTGGATTATTCTGCCACGACCATTTGCAAGGTTTAGGCTTGTGTTTAAGTGCAAGAAAGAGGAGAGGGAAGATGTGTGGCTGAACGCAGCTGGGAATGGATAGTAACTCCTTCCACAATAACCTGCTTTCCTGCTCAGTAACCTGCTTTGGACCGCTCACCTCTTCATGCCAGCTAGAGAACTGTGCTTAAAATGTTCTGATCTCTCAAGCTCTTTTGGCTTCACTCCTGATGGGTCTCTGATTTCTCTGCTATCTCCTCTTCATGTAGACTTGATCATTTTAATAGATTTGTCTGTCTTCGTATTGTATGATTTTAGAGAGAAGTAGAAGATAGGGTTGCTTTTGGCATGTCAGGTTTGATGGTTGCATCCTAAAATAGGGAAGTCTTAGGAAAAAAAAAGGCACTCAGGTGTCCTCAGTATGTTCTCAAAAGCCACTAAAGATGCTCTTGCGTATAGTTGTAGCCTGATAGTATGCCACAGCTGCAGCTTTTGTCTGTGTTAGATCTACTGTCCCTTTTCTCTCTGCTATGTTAAAAATCTATTGGTCCTCCTCTAGATCCCTTCTTCAGTGACCAACCTTCTATAAAAGTTGTGGTTATAAAGCTGCTTTGGCTTGATTCAGGACCAAGCCTTTTAATTCTTCTGTGTTTTTTTTGTGGTCTGTTAGACTGGAGATGGTCAGCATGGGTTTTTACCACTGAATAGTGAAAGGGCTCAGAGCTCAGTGGGTCCTTCAGAGGTTTTTGAGAGGTGTGCATTGGCAACCACAGGTTTAAACACAGGTTAACTACATAACTCCGAGTAATGCCTTAACTTGGTCAACGTATATTGCAGCTCAGCTTCTGGGGCTCACTAGATAGCAAGACCAGCTTAGCAAAACTACCTGTCAAGAGTAACATGAGACCTGCACCAAAACTTGATTTTAATTTGGAGCAGACAAAATAGTCATTTTGCAAAGCGATCCATTTGAGTTTGTTGAATACTGCTGACTATTTGTGAAAATGCAATAAGTAAAGAAACTCCGCTTCTCAGAGTGTGGCCCACGACCTGTCCTATTGGAACAGAAATTCAAGGAGAAGCTGATATCTATCAGCTGAACCTGGATGACCAGCTGGATCTTGGTGTACCCTTTGTGACTAGAGGATGGCAGAAGAGAATTTGAAATTGCTGCTTTTTTCAGGTACAGGTCAGTTCCCAGCTTCCACTCTTGGTGTGCAGGACTGCAGATGGCTTCAGTGTAATAGGAGAGTTGTTACCTGAGCTCCTTTTTGAGAAGGAGCCTCTGTCAGCCTGTATTGGAGGCTGTTGACGGTCTCTCTGAAAAGAAATCTTAAGTCGATGTTCTTGCTATGACAGCACTGTGTTTTGACACCAAGAATAGAGAAGCTTAGTTTTCTGGAGAAGCAGTTAATCTTAGAGACAAGAGCATGAGAAGTTACAGCTGAGAGCTACCTGCTGCTGGGTCATGCCTCTGGGTAAGAGGGAAAAGGGCTTAAGCATAGAGAGGGGGATCTCATGCCGAGTCTGCTGCTATAATGTGACTCTCTGGGATCTACTAAAACACCTGATTTTCCTTCACAAATCTGAAAAGGCTTTTTTTCCTGTTTTTTGCTACTAATTTAAAAAAATAAAAAGCCTACAGAAATCAAGTCCTAACTGATGAAAGAGTTGAAGGAAATACATGGATATGGATCTTTCACTGTCAGAGTGATAGCTCTGGTAGCTCTTTGACTTCTTTTGCAGTTGCGACAACACCTGTTGGGATGGTCCTTGCTTTTTCCCCAGATGCAGCTCAAGTGTGGCAACAGGTAACTTGTGCAGGTTTCGGGACACTTGGGAGGCCTGTTGCTCGGCCTTGCGAGGCTGCATGTTTCGGGAGCAACGAGATAGCCGACTCTTTAGTTGAGCCTTTTCAGATGTGGATCTTTTAGCATTGTACACAGTCGGCAGTGGCTGTAGCTTCTTTCTCAGGGCTGTCGTAATTCTTGGCTGGCATGGAAGCGAGAGCACCATCAGAGGGTTTCTCGCCTTCTGCCAGGTGCTCGAGGAGCAGAGTAGCCAATGGCCGGTACAAGAAACTGAGAAGTGGTGGAAATCCTCGCTTGTCTGTTTCCTTCCTGCTTGGCTCTAAGCCACGGAGGGGCCCGTCTGCGGTTGGGTCGTCCCCGTCACACTTGTCCTTCAGTCGAAACCATGGCTCACCACTTAGGTTGTGCCAGGAACTGTACAGCATCGCTTCTGTCCTAGAGGCCTATATGATTTTTCATGTGAATTGACAGTATTTTGGAAAATGCTGTGGTTGTGATGAGGTAACGAGTTGCACAGAGCTGGTTATCTGCTGCTTTGATTTCCTCTTGCACAGCAGAATTGCTGAAGCTGTGGGTGTCTGAGGAATTCACCTACAAGTACTTAAAAAAAAAAAAAAATTTGCTTTGAAAACAATGTTGCTGAAGTGTCTCCATATATGCTGGGATGCTGCATTATACGCCTCCTCCTCACTAATACCGTGTTGTCATATGTTGTGAGTATTTGGGTGAGGAATGCAGGTGTGGGAGCAGCTTTACCTGTGGATGTAAGTGGGCTTCATGCTCACCTGTGCCCCTGGGAGAACTTGTTCCTTTTGCTTTGCGTTCTGGAAACATGAGAACTATTTTTGGAAGAAGTATTTCTAAGCAGTCTTATAAAGAATTTTCTTTTTTTTTAAAAAAAAAAAAAGGTGCAAGATTGAGTGCATGTTTACTTGCCCCAGATCAAAGGTTTTGAACACTAAGGTCACTATCTGTTGAATGGACCCTCCTCTTGGCGCTCTTCTGTCTTCAGGCAATTGAAGCTCCCACCCTCTTTCTCTGCCAGTTCTATTGTAACTACTGGGTTTTTTTTTGTTTCCAGGAGAACTATATATACAAAAAATTCAAAGCAATTAAATGTTCAAGCCATAAAATCATGAGTGTGGGAAGACCCTCTTCACAAGTTTTAACATATTTGTATGTAAAATGATGTTTGTACGAAATATTTTCATGGTAGAATGAATATTTAAAAAAAAAATTCCAGTAAGATCTAAACCAAATTTAAAAGGATGTCTTTTTTGTAAGATGCAAGTGTAATTGGTTACCAATAAGTACTTTTTTTTTTTTTAAGGGGAGATGCAACAAATTGCAAATTACAATTGCAAATGGTCGTTTGTGCTATTTGGAAAAGTATTTATGCAGCGTTACACATGGCTGTCATAAATCATTGCAATAGCAAGGACAGTCACATCTTCAGGACATACCTCTCAGCTTGTCCCTTGGTGATATTGTACAAGCGGACCCATCCCTACTTTCTGCAGTTTCCTCCTGTAAAACTTTTCCTACTGTAACTGTACTGAATTTAACTCTTGAGCTAAGATCCAGACTAAAATTGTGTATTACTCAACAGTTTCTGCTGGGCCTTCTGCTATTTTAATACTCTCTAGCCCATAATTACTGGGTGTCTCTGTTCTGAAGAACTAAGTGCTAAAGAATAATCCTTGGGGTAAGCTTATACATGTGTTAACAGTTAACCCCAGAGTACTTAACTTGTATACAGTACTTGATAGGTGTTTTATGACATTTGTACTCGAACTATGAGCCTTACTGAACATCTGTAGGTTTATTCATGACTTTTAAAAAAATGGATAACTCTAAGAAAGATGTTTACATGAATGATGATTGCCCTTCCTTTGATGTTATGAATGAGGTTTTTATAGTGTGTTTGGGTGTATGTGCAAGGAAGTAAGAAAAATGTTTGGGGAAAAAAATAGACTTGACAAACATTTGTAATAAGTGAATTTTAAAGATTGCTTTAATTGCGCTATGAAGGCAATGCAGATATTAAAATATTCAAGAGAACAGCTGTCTCTCCTTGGTCTTTGTGTCGTGGTTTTGCGCATCCTCTCCTTTCTCCCCTTTGCTTGTGTGCTGCCTGCTTGCTTTGCAGCCACGTGTACTGCTAGAGCGCTGGAGCAGGATTTGACCCACAGCAATAACAAACTAGCAGCAGAACGCTGCTGGTGCTGCTGCCTTGTTCTTCTGGCACCTCTGCCGCTTTCCTTACTAGCTTCTCTCTCCTCCGTGCAGCTCCCGGGGGCTTCAGCGGCGTTGCGGTGTGGGAGAACATCCCGCCTGCGTGCGCCGGTGTCCTCTAAGGGTCCTGTTTCCAAGCGGGGGGCTGCCTTTCGGGCGGCAGCCTGCCGCTCTGCAGCCTGCCTCGCCCCGCCGCCCGCCCGTCCGCCGCCGCCGCACTTGCTGGGTGGAGCGGGGCCCCTGGGGCCGTGGGGAGCGGGGCTTGTGCTCCCGCGAGGCATCGCCCCTGGCACCTCCGCGGCCCTGCGGCGGCGGTGGGCCCTTGCCGGGTCTTCTGCTCGAGCTGCCGGGGAGAGGACGTGCGGGGTGCGGCGTGCCGGCGGCCAGGCCGTGCGGGCCTCCGCGGGGCCCTGCGCACCTGC
>VXAL01016291.1:26200-49905 GCA_013399475.1 Chauna torquata | reverse complement strand
CCCGCGGTGCCGGCGGGGGCCCGCAGACCCCCGCGCCTCCCCCTGCCGCCGGGGCCGGGCCGCGCTCCCTTTCCCCGAGCGCTGGGCTCTGCTTGCCAGCCCCCCCGCCCGCCGGCGCTGGCGTCCGAACGGGAGCGGGATGGATCGCTACCGGTACTTCATCTTCAACCAGAGGAGCATGGTCGCGCTGGGGCTGCTCCAGCTGGCCCTCGGCACGCTGTGCGTCGTCAGCGGGCTCGTGGACGGCGCTTTCAGAACGGAGTCTCTGCTGGGCAAAACCAGAGCTCCGATATGGGCTGGAATGGTAAAGTTGCGCTGTATTTCCTTTGCTTTGTCGCCTTTTCTGATTTTTTTTTTTTTTTCCCCACTGCTACCTACCTGTACTCAGACTGGGGGCGGGGGCAGGCCAGGGCTCCTCGCCAGCTCTTCCCCGGTTTCCTGCTTCGAACCCAGATCATGCAAGTTTCCTTATCGCGCTACAGGCAGGAGAGCGCAAGTGGACGTCCGTCTGAAGGAGCTAAATAAGAACAGTTCCTACTGGATAACGTAGAAAACGGGGTATAGCGGCGATTGCCAGGATTTTTTGCAGAAGCGTGGCGACTTCGCAGAGGGGCCAGCGAAGGTCACGTCTCCGGCGCTGAGACCTCCTTCGTCCTCCCGCCAGCCGGGCTGTAACGCCTGGCGACGGACGGTCTGTGTCCCGGGGCAGGGTGCCGGGAGTTCTCCGCGCTGCAGCGAGGGGCAGCTCCCCTGCTGGGGTCCTGCGCCCCGACCCTGCGCTCAGTTGCGCCCCGGTGATCCGCTGCAGGCAGCTCGTCCCGAGCCTGCCCGTCTCCCTTCAGCACAAGCTTTCGTCCATCTGCAAGACGCGTGACGACTTGGGAAAGTGGTATGGACTTTTAGCACTGTAATCAGACCTCAGTGCTATTATTTGGCCAGAGCCGCAAAGCCAGTCCGAGGATTGCTAGGTGCAGCTAACGGGTAAGACACGTTTCGTGCAGTCCAGCATCCTGCCGCTGGTACCAGCCACCAGGAGATGCCTCGGAGGAAAAAACTATAGATCAACAACTCTCTTCCCTCTTTCTGTCTCTGATCTGACAGTTCCTCTGATCCAAGCCTTGAAAGTGAGGGCCTTTCATCCGTTCTGTAGCAGTTTATCTTCAGAATCTGATACGTGTCGTCCAGTTACCAACTCCTTTTCTGGTCTGCAGGTCATGGGAGTCCCGGGTGTCCTGGCTTTGTTTTCCTCTCAGAGAAAGAACCCAGTTCTCGTAAGCTTTGGGGCTTTGTGGGCATATGGGGCAGGGGAAAAATGTTGTCAGAGGCAATTGAAAACACCTTAGGTAGGAAAAGAACTAGCTGGTTCTTCTGCAAGATTGAGAGCTTTATTTCTTTGAGTTATCTTCATAGAAAAGGCTACATTCTTAAGCGAAATGAGGATGCAAAGTTACTTCACTTTCTAATGCATAACATGAGCTCTGGCTCATAAAATAAAAATCTGTAAAAATGCTTGCTTTTGAAATGCATTTTTTTGGTGTCGCTTCCCAGTATTAAGAATGGTGTACACTAAACCAGGAAGCAAGTTAATTGACTTGCATTTCGTCGATAGTTTTCTCTAGCCCTGTAAGCTCCAAAGGGGGGATATTGTTTCTCAGTAAGAGAACTTTAAGAACAAAGTGTTTCAGCCCAGCCTGCACCTGTGGGTAAGATCTGGGACTCAGCTGTATCTCACCAGTTCAGTATCATGGAAACCTTTATTGCACTGGGTTTGGCTTCCACCTGACTGTTACTACTGGATACGTTTAGTGTTATGGGAGCTGGAAGGCTGGTACCTGCCAAACATTGATACATTTAGTTTGTATTAATTTATTAGAGGATAGTTTAAGTTCCTTTCTGCCTTCTTACTCTCCTTTAATTTCTCTGAATAGGTGAATGCGCTGATAGTTGCATCTATAATCTCTTGTGTTACCATCCTCATTGTAATAGTTTATAGCTCCCTAACACTGAACTATGGTGAAGAGGAGGAGTTAAGTTCTCACCCAGTCCACGTTATCCATACAGTAAGTATCACTCGTGCTTGTCACTGGGAACAGGACGGGCCAGCCTGCCATGATGTACATTTGTACAGCTTCCTACTGCATGCAGACTGGGTACGCGCCTGAACACAGTGAAGTCAGGTTAACTGCTGGTGCTGCATGCAAAAGGGTTTGGCTTGTTCTAGGAAAAAATCAGGGTACCGGTCGTGAAAAGGGATAGTTAGTGGATGGATCCAGGATGGATCCCTGGCCTGGTCTGAGATAGCAATTGCTAGGCTCGAGTCCCTTCCAGCCCGCATCTCAGGTGATAACGTTACAGAAGTTACACGTCAGCTGATTAAATCCAGGTATTATTTCAAGAAGATCCCACAAAGTAAACCTAAAAAGAAGAAATGTGTTAGCCCTTTCATACCTCACGTATGGTAAAACCGTGGCTTCCTGTGTGTATGAATACATCCGAGGTAGATGAAGCTGTTCATTAGTTTATTGCAGGGCAAAGTCAAACGTCATGCTGCTGAGGTGTAATACAGCAAGACATATTTCGTGTTTAGCATGAAGAGGAGCAGTCGTTCCTTGGATTTCTACTCATTGCTAAAGCCAGAGTACAGCTATTTCCAAACCTGACACAGTTGCATGATATCTTAAATTTAGTAAGAAACCCTACATTACTGCTTGCTCTTTTCCCATTTGAGGCTTACGCTTCGCTTGCTCTTCAGAGCACAGGAAGAAAAGCTTTAAATAACAGTGACTTTAAATCAATGTCCTAACATATAATCATAGCACTCTTACAGTAATTAGAACATTTTGGTTCACTTTTTGAACGTGGCTTTAACATTTCCTTTTTTGCTTGCAGAAGTTTGTACTTAATAAAGTCGTCAAGGGTGCTAACATTGCAATGTTAGTTGCATCTGTCTGCAGTGCTTTTGTTGTGATGGTTATTGCTTACCTGGGATGCCGAAGTCTTCCACGCTGCTCGTGCTACGATAGCGTAACTGGAATGGTGAGTGAGGAGTCTGGGAGCACCGATTTATTTGCACTGAATGTGGGTGGCAGGGGAAGAAACTGAGATGTGTTTTTCTTCTATAAACCTTATCTTGGCTTTACCCCAGTCATCCAGCGCTAATTCTGCAAAATGAAGGGGATGTTAAAAGGAAAAATAGAAAACTATAAAATCCTTCTAGTTCCTCCCTCTTATTTACAGTGTTGTGTAAGACCTAGTATAAGTTATCTTCATTTTCCAAACCGTTGGTGCTGAAGCTACTATGGTGCCATTTCCTTTGAGCTCCTGCTCTCCTCAAAAACTTCTTCTTTGCCTCTTAAATCAGTGATTGCTCCATGGTACAGCATTTCAAAGACTTGTTGGTACTTACAAACCAAGATGCCTCATCCCTAGAACTAATAATTCAATAATAAGAATATCCCCAGCACCGTGTATGAAGCGTAATGTGTGTGTGTGTGTGTGTGTGTAGTGAACTCCATTTTACTGTCAACTTATGTGCAATCTGCTTCAAGTTATGATGCACACGCTGCGTGTCTCTGCCAGCTGAGCTCAGTGAATACCAGCTGCTTCTCTACTAGAAAAACTCTGATGCTGTATTAAAGTGCGTACATCTGACCGTCTCCTTTGGTAAGGACTTCATTGGTACATCCTATGTTACAAGGCAGCTGCTCTTGAGTAAAGATACCAAGTGTTTGAACGTGTGTAAGTTGAGGCTGCTTTAAACTTTCAAACCAGAACTTGTTAAAAGGAGTGAACTCCACAGGCTTTTAAAATATGTTCAGGTATATCTTCTAGAACAAGCTCACAAAATGAGTTTTCTGATGGCATCGTTTCATTCATAGGAATGGTTGCAACCTAGTGAGGACCAAAATCAGGCTGTGGAGATGGTTTGCGCTGTACAAAGTGAGTAACTCTTCCATCCATGTATTCGGATGTTCACCAGAGATATGGAAGGAACATCTGAATAAGGTTTACATCACAAGCCAAAATCTTGATAACCAAAATACTCAGCCAAAAGAACTCAGCATTTTGTGTAAGACTCTACAGGAGGTTATATGATTTCTTCTTTCCTGCCCCACACAGGTCCTGGGGACAAAATTTTTAATTTCCCAGATCGGTTTCCAGTCCAGGACATTGACACAGAGGAAGATGCATCCAAGCCTCCACCATACATCAGAATGGCTTGAAAAAGTGATAGAACATTTTAAAGCTACTAGTCTAAATGTGTGGGAAGATGGATGTAAGAAGTTCTTCGTCTTCAAAATGGTCGTGCACTTTTCCTGGGCCTTTTAAAAAACACATGCAGAAAGAGAGAACTATTAAATGCCCAATGGTCAGCAAAGATCCCAGTGCAAATGGAACGACCTGCAGATATTTTAGATGTTCAGACTTGGCGTAGTTAAAATACCTCATTGCCTCTGGAAAGCATGAGCTTTTTTCTTCCAGCTTTTATATGTAATTCATGTTTTATTCCGCTAGAATTCATCATGCAGTTTGTCTAGCAGTGCTAGCCTTATGCATTCAAATATTAAATACAATTAATTTTTAAAAGAAACTGGTTGTGGAGTATTTCCCCCACCCTTATCTTCTCACCCTCACCCACTCAATTACCTGTCATGAAGGATCCACTTCATTATTCAGCTTCCGAGTACTTTCCCTCTTTCTCCTGGCAGGGCTGGGGCATGTAGAGTTAATGATACGAAGCCTTGCCAGTGCCATTCGGACACCTGCGTCAAAATGGGGGTTCTGGGGTGTGTTCATGTCTAGGCGCAATTAAATTTAGTGATGAAGTATAATGCTAGGTTGATAGGAACTTGGCTGCAGTAGCTCCTCTTACAGAGTAACTTACCTACTATTTTGACTTTGGAGACTGAAAGTTTAAAAAAAAAAAAAAAAGCTAATTTTTGGGTGCATTCTGCTAAACTTACAGATCTGGGCCAAGGTCCTCTGTATGAACAAACTACGGCTTCCAGTCAACTTCTGCCAGCTCCTGAGGTGCATAAAATTCCCATATGCGCTTTACAGTTCACTTCCAGGTCGGCTTAGAAGCGCCTGTAGAGTGAATGCCTCGCCTGCAGGCTTGGAATGCGAAGTGGTGGATTACTTACCCCGCTGTGTGGATCAGCACAGCACATTCACCTGAGCAGGGCTTGGAAGGCAAAGCCTCATCTTGAGAAAGCGCAGTAAGTGGTAGGGTAAGTAAGTCATACCGCAATCGGGCACGTAACGCCAGGGACGAGGAGAGGTGCCTTCCCCATTCCCAAGAGACGAGGGAATTAAATTGTTCCTAACTCTGTTTTGTTGGTTTTTTTGTTTGTTTTGTTTTGTTTTTCTAGAGACTGAAGTCTTTTTCCTAATACTAGGAAAGGGACTCAGACACCGAAATGAAGGCTTTCACCTAGTGAAAGCACTGTACAGACAAAATGCCACACAGACCTCTGATCTGGTGCTTACACATGTGCACTTAAAAGTGATATCCCGGCATATGCAAGTTAGCAAGTCCTGGCTAATGTCATAGTATCCCCTGCCTCTTGGGTTGGTGAGGTGCAGAGATGGGCAGGTAGTCTCTATTACATTATTTGTGAAACTCCTGGGACTAACCATCTTCAAATTTTGAAGAGTTTATATTTGAAGAAGTTTTATACCTTTTGCTGTAATCTTGAACAGAAAAACACCCTAAGCTGTATATTGAAAAATTTCTAATAAGACTTTTGCACCCTGGCATGTTCCTCTTTGTACGTAAGGTGCTTGCCAAGTGTCTTGATTACTGACTTAGGACTGTTAATGGGTGGGATTATAAAGAAAGAGGCTCAGAGCGAGACAGGCAACGTGATGGCAATGCAAGGCACTGAACGAGAGCGGCCCTAACCACCGGCCTCGCTCTGCAGCCTTCCTCTGCTCACCTGGCACTGCCTCTGCTGGGCTCCGGCAAAGGGAATCGCCTCAGTGCCTTCGTGGTCAGGACAGGCATTTAGCTTCGGGCTGCAGTTCCCACGCAGACAACTGGAAATTTGACTGTCCACCACAGTAGCCACAGTCTTTCTAGATTTGGCTCTAAGTACCTTTATGTGTTTGCTTTGACCGACTAAAAGACAGTTTGTGTCTTTCCATATGTTCATTTGAAGGCACCAAACTTCTGCAGCGCTGCACCTAACTCAGAGATCAACACAAGAAATGTCTGTTAGTCTGTATAACACCCGTCCAGCCTACAGCCTTTCGTATCGCGTGCTGGACTGTATAGCTCTTAGCGCCAAAAAAGCACTGACCCAGAGAAGACAAGCGGCTTTACGGTAGCTGTCTGCAATGGAAATGTGGGTTGAAAAAAACAGGAACAGGAACACTTAATTTTCCTTCAGCTGGCAAATTGCATTCAAGCCGGTCCATCCTATAGTCCATCCTGATTCTACTTCAGGGGCTGTTGTCAGACCATGGTGTTCAAAGCCCAGAGAACAGGCGGGTCTGATGGTTTGCTCGCATTAAACTGGGGTTCTCGAGCTGTGCTGTACCGCCGTCACCGGCCATGCCGGTAATCCAGAGCCACCGTGGGGGCCTCTGAGGCATGCATCTCCTCAGCCTTGGCTGCGTGTCCCCCGAAGGGCCGGGACCTGTCCCCGCTGCCTTCGACCTGCCCCAGCGCAGGTACCCCCAGCCGTGGCCACGTCTGGCCAAAGCGTGGGAGCCCTGTGGGAGCCGTGCCGGGGAGGTATCGCTCCGGCTGCCTGCTGAGCCAAGCGGCACTTGCAGCACGGGTCCAGAGAGGAAGCAGTGGCCTCAAAGCCCACTCCATGCATGGTGCCTTCCTCTCTTGCCTGTATTAGCTCTGCTCTGGGGAAGAAAACACGATAGGAAACAGCAGCTCAGCTTCTATTTGCTCTAACAGGCTTAAGTAAAATTAAACTTTGTATGTATACCATTGCTTACCTGCAATGCAACGCTTGCAAGAAAAAACCAGGGATCTAGAGACCACAGACAAAAAGGATTTCATCTGAAGTTTTCAGGCTTATATGCCTGAGGTTTTCCCGCTTGCATTTGCATGAGCTGGAGGAAAGCTATTTAATTGAAAACTAAAAAATGGTAGCACCAAACCCACTAACTACAGCTAATTAGTCAGTTAGTTAGGATCCACTTTCAACTTAAACCTGACTGTATTTGGCTGTTTTTTCACATTATTTGCCTATAATGTAGTAATTCATAATGTGAAGCAAAAAGTGATGCTCTGCCTTCTTTTCTGGTGTCATGCCTGTCAGCAAGCATCAAAGCACTGAGCATGATTACTTTCCCATCCTCAGATACTTCTGGCATAGCTCCNCAAACAGCTTGTGGTGATTTCCCCCCCCCCCGCCCCCATGATTAACATAAACTGCTATTCTCATGGATTAAAGGAAAGTAAGACTCCCTGAGAGGTTATTGTGCTTGCTAATACCTAAAACCAGTTTGGCTTTGATTCTCTTTTATTCTAAAACAGATTTTGCCTTTGAAGGAGTAACTTGCTGGAAGTAGTTTGTTGCTAAAACGCACTGCTCAGCCACCGCATCACTTCTGGGTGGAAGTTACAGTCCCATCCCATCCGGGGACACTGTTCTGTAACTTTGCCTTATACTATGAGATGGTACACACCTAGCATAATTCAACGGTGTTCAGCTTCTGGTTGAGCAGAGCAGCTGATTAGATTTTATGGCAAGCATGCAAAGAATAAGCTTCAGCAGTCCTTGCTGTAATCCAGAAATGTTTTCATCAGCTCAGAACGCTGACTCCTGAAGGGAGGAGGTTATGAAGCCAGCACCTGACCTGCAGGGAAGATGCAAACAAAGCCAGTGCAAGTCAGGTTCTCCTGGCACATCGCTGGCGCACACGCCGAGTAGCTGGCCGCTCCGCCCGGTCAGCTTTGAGAGCAGTCGATCGGTGGCACCTAGTGACAGGATGACCCCCACAGAGCCTGCCCCTGCGGAAGGTGCTGCTTTGGCTGAGGAGCATCCCTCTCAGCATGTACTGAAGTCTGTGTGTGTAAGAAAGAAGGATGCTCTAGGCTATTTCTAAATGAAAATGTACGTAATTGATTCAGCAGCAGCTATAAAGCCCTTGATGCCTGTATTTCTTTTTGAAATTGGCTTTGCTGTCCTTTCAACGGTGCGATTGCAGCACCACTCTCACAATGCCAGCATGAAGACCTAAGACCGCTTATAGCTACACAAAGTCAACAATTCTTTCTACAAAATGAGAGGTTCTAGAAAAGAAATGGCTGCACTGTAGAAATTGGTAGAAACTGCACACCAGTTTAAAGTCACTCCCTCTAATTGGTTAGCATTGCAGAAAATATATTCATGATTGCCGATCCCAGTGCTATATTTAGTAGACTGTTCCACATGCGAGTTACGGTTCCCCCTGAGAGCCTGCCAATATCCCCAGGGACATTTCATGCATTGCCTCACCCCCAGCTTTCTCTGATGGAAGTCAGATGGATATTATTTATTATGCCAACACACATCCGCAACACCTCCAGTAGAAATGTTTCTAGGCGTTTGCTCCCCGCAGACTTTTTCCCCTCGGCAAGCCGCTGGTAACTGCGCCGCTGTCCCTGTTGCCTCCCAGCACCGAAAGGTTTCCCCTTTGCGGGGGCGAAGGCCCGCTGCTGCTGGAGGGGGGGGAGCGTGGTGATACGTGACCGGGTGCAATGAGGCACCACCGGTGGTGGTAACGGCCGGCAGGATGACGAGAGCAAAGCCCGGGGGAAAAAGAAAGTGTCCAGTTCCAGCTAAGCGCGCAGCATGTCCCACCACCGGGAAATGTAAATAATGGCATTTCGGAGAAGAATGATACACGCAAATGTGCCTCAACGCTCCTTGAGACCGAACATCCAGCTCTTTTCTAGGGCATACTAGAAACCTCTGCCGTACCTAGTGGGAGCAGCCCACAGCTGAACAGCAGCACCTCTCCTTCGGAAGGGGTGACGTACCCCTGGCTACACGCCCTGCACAACAAAATCGTAGGGACACCGAGCATTTCGTGCTCACCTTACACAGCACTGTTTGTATTAGTCAAAGCTAGGACTTTTAAGTTCAAAACTGATTTTCTGCCTTGGGTAAGCTTAGCAAAATGTTACTTTATTCACTGGTGTGCGGAACAGGCCTGCAGAATCCCCGGGCTATAAAACCGAAGGATGCCACCAGCATCGCCATTAGCACTCCAGTCAATAGCAGGCCACTGCTAATCAGGAGGTGTAATCAGAAGGTTAATCAGGGAAGCTGTTTCTGTGAGTTAATGTTCAACTAAGAGCAAAGTATTTGCTGAAGCCATTTCCTGCACAGAAATAGCTACAAGGTGCTAGGGTTGGGGGGAGACGGATTCTTCGTAGAAGTGAGGATGAGAGAACAGTTTAGGTACATTTCTGACAAATACTTCATCATTTATTGGTTGGGTTTTCGTTTTTTTTTTTTTTTTTGTAACCACTTCTGATCTTGTAATCCAATGCTTACATGGCACTGTCTGACAGCGATGATAATTTACTTCTTTTCTTGACCTCGCTTAGTAATGCAAACAGTTTCAGACTGATGTGGTGCGCGCTGGACGCTGTTTGCTAGCAATATGCAGGTTGAGTCTCACAGTTTGCTGGCTCCAGCCATAAGGCGTAGGTTGCCAGCTGCCGCTGTTCACCGGCAGGAATCACCGTGGCTGGACACAAAGCTGTTTCCCCTTGGCTGGCAAAAACCAGCGAGAAGCCAAAGGACAAAAATCACAGCGCTGCATGATCCATATACCTGTCAGTTCTAGCATGAAGTACTTACAAATGTAAGTCAAAAGGTAAATCAACTGGCCTAAAATATTTTGTGTGGGAAATGATTCCAGGTATACATAGTTCTTGCTTCTTAGAGAAAAATATATCAGCCGTTTACTACACAAGGGTACTAGTTCATAGCAGAATTATTATCTGGCTTGATAAATCAAGAGTTTCCCACCAAAGCCTTTGCTTGGTCTCAGTGGCTCGCTTGCAGCAGTTTCTTGCACGAACCTCACTGGCTGATTGCTTCCTTTTCTCCTGTTAACCTGTAATACAAGCAAACATAATGGTAGCTGCTAGGTAAATGAAGACTGCCGAAGAGAGCCTTTAAAGAGTTGGGAAAGCACAGACGTAGTAGTAAGCAAAATAAAGATAAGTTCTGAAAACAGAACGAGTCATTGGCCTGCACTTGAAAGGAGGAAGGTTTTAATCTTTTTTTTAATAACCAACAGAAAACCCAAGTAATATTACCAGAGCACCGCATACACTTTTTGGACTCAGTGTATGATTTACTGTAGTGATTTCTTCTCCAGTACTATCAGCGTGTAAGTGTGGGGAAAAGCCCTTACACTGAATTCTTACTTGAGAAGGGCGAGCCTATCAAAGCAAACAGCATTTCCTAGTCTTCCTTAGCACGTTTTCTGTAAAGAAAGCAACTGCTTTGTCCTACACCTCTTCAGGTCAATCTGATTGATTGGAACACATGACAAACCTACACAGTTTCACTCGCACTTTGTTGAGTACCTGTATGAACTGTTGCAGTAATGTCTTTTTTTTTTTTTTTTTGTAGTTGCAGCTTAGGTACTACCATAAATGTGTATTATTTTCTTTAACTGCTCTGACATTAACATGTAGTCTTAGTAAAATAAAAAAATACTCCAGTTTATATTTCATGTTTCATATTCTATTTTTGGTCCTCTACATGTTTTTAAATACACTTGTCACATTTTTTAAATTGCTATTAGTTGCTGTATACATGGTGTTTATATTCGAACAGTACAAGCTGTTGGCCTGCACGCACCAGGCATGCCTCTTGGCTGTTCCTTCCCCTGGTATTTCAGACCCGTGCCTGGGGCCAAGCTCCATCACTGGCACAAGCTGGGCTTTGCACAGGAGGCAGCATCCCTGGGGAGTTTTAGGAGCCTTTTTGAGCTGCCCACAGCAGTGTGGCAGAAAAGGTGGCAGGAGATGCTTCTGTGCCTCCTATTTTGCCTTTGTGACCTTGTAATCCTGTTTGACCCAAGTCTTTGCTACATCAGACAGCCCTCCACCTGTAAAGCCTGAAAGCTGGATCTTTAAGGCACATGCTAGCACTGCGCTCCCACGAGCGTCATGCACCGCATGGTCACCTCACTGCAGCGACAAAAAATTTGTAATTGTGTACACACACACACACCTCATTGCATTGCAGTGCCAAAGTATGTATGCTTATGATGATGCCAAAAAAAAAAAGAGCATATACATACATTCTGTTATTCCATATTTCTATGTATCCATATATCTGTACATAGTGTTATCATCATATACAAGAATCACATATATAGATATGTAAAGAAAGAAGAAACTTTGGAAACTATTTAACTTTAGATGCTGCTGCAATTTGAGAAAAGCACAACCATTGCAAGACTCTCATGCCAATCACAAGGGCTGCCAACATTGTGCTTTTTAACGGCAGCATCACAGTGACTCAAGTATTAGCTTGGTATTGAAGTTAGTACTTTGTGGTAGTAATGTGGATGAATAATTGTATACAGGATCTCAAAACCCCCTCTGATTAGCAAATGTTCTTTTATCTGCAGCTGAGCATTTAGTTGGTGAAGCCAGGAGCCCTTTATTGCTTCCAATTTATGAGTGGGTTAAAAATATCTTGGAGTAAATGGAAAAGTTGTTGCACGTATTTTAGGGCACGTTTAACATTCTTCCTCATTGTGTGCCCTTTCTGGAATAAGCAAAGCAACCAAGAACTAAGGACAAGAACAGCAACACCTAACACCCTCCGGATTAGTTTTTGTTTTCCTGCATGGGTGCATGGGGGGTGACGAGACTTTTACAGAAGAGCAGCTACGGAAGTCACGCCATCCCTCCATCTACCCTCCACCTCCCTGCTGGCAGGTTAACCCGTTATCGCTGCCATAGCTAGGGGCACCACACAGACCTCTTGACTGAGAGCAGCCCAAACCTGGAGTGCTTCCACTGGTACCAAGACACAAAGAGTATGCATGTGTACTACTAGAGACATCCGCTTACTCTAAAACATAGTCGACGTTCTTGCTGTCGTGCTCTGAGTTGCAACAGCCCACGTCGCCGGTCAGCGATTGTCGCTATACCTCAGTCAGATTACATCAATTCTGGGTTGTTTTTCAGGGTGGGAAGAGTAGGAGAGTGGAAGAGAAGAGGATTATAAGTTTCTTTAAATGAGCATTGATATTGCTGGGAAATTTACTTTTCATTCATTCTGAATTATCATGTAAGTTTTCTATCATTCAAAACTCTCATTAACCAGAGGTGATTCAACACAGACAGAAAATTATACATTTAGACAATATCTGCACTGAGTAGGATTACGGACTTCAGTTACTGTCCTTGCATCTCGAGCTGCTTCTACATGCCTTTCTTTGGGCTGTGGCAATATCTTCCTAACTACAAGGAGCTGCCTTCAGCGAGCTGTGCAATGCACGTCAGCCTCTTTGATTCCGATTCTGCAGCTGGGTGGCTGTACAGAGCTCAGCGACTCCCAGGAGGTCAGTGGAAACCAGCAGCAATTCTCTCCCTATCAATGTTGCTTTACAGGCCTCGCTGACAACTCCATTCAGCTGTATGAATAAGTCTTCATTTGGACTTGCAGAGTGAACAGACAAAAAAAACCCCAACCTTCTCTCATCCCCCCCTCAAACTCCAGGTTTTTTTTGCTGAATGCATTATAAAGAAATGAAACTCAGGCACTTGTTTTTCCTTACAGGTCTGTTCAACAGACTTCACTGCAACTACGAACCAGACAAAAACAAGCATTTTAGATCTCCTACAATAATGCCAATTTCTAATGTTATCCACAATTTTAAGATTACATGTCTTACTGGTGTTGATTTTGATACAAAACCAGACTGCCATTTTTTTTAAGTAACATTATTAGTACTTTTAAATGCTTTTTCTCTGGGAGTTGAAATGCTTTTGAAACCTCAGTCAATAGCCTTGAAAGCAGGACTCTGAAGAAAACAGAAGACCATTAGTTATGCGTTCAGGTGGAAGTGAAAATATTCACCAGGAAGGGACAAGGACTATGACTTCCCATGAATCCATAAAAGCAACAAGTTAGTAGATGATCAGTCGGGAAAAATTTTAGTGCAGGATTACTATTCAAAAGTGACAGTTGTGCTACTTCCTACAGTGATGGATGAAACAAGTAACAAGAGTTTATTACCAGCTGCAAAATACAGGAGCTGCCCTCCAATTGCATGATCAACAACCATTACAGAAGACAAACACAAACCCATCAATTTCTGGTCCAAGAGTGATCAAAGCAACAGGCAAGAACTGCATTGAAAAGTTTTGTCTATGCAAAGCTGCTGTATTTGAGGGAAAACAGTTACTGATGTTTTTTCTGCTGTTCAGTTGTACCGACTAGAGATGGAAAACCCTCAGAAGTCACAGATGAAGGTGGTAACAAGGAGGGATTAGGCGGCAGGACTGCCTCTACCCCAGTTCTTGTATGGACTCCCACATTACTCCCATCGATCAAAATCAGAGGCTAACTAATTTTTAGATCAGTAAGCCACACTAGGGATGAAATAAAGTGAAAGACACTAGTTTCATTGTGTGTTCTCAACTTTTCCCACCACATCTGGAAAACTGTCTTTTAAAATAATTGGTTTATAAAGCTGGGAAAAAAATGACAAGGGTGGAGCTATTTCACTTTCAAATTCTTCAGTGACTGTGTACTTTAGACCCTTTATTGGATCAGTATTTTGTTTATTATTTGGGGAGATTTGGTACACATAAAAAAACACCATGTATTTTGATGCTTCTTAGCTATAGCTTCATGAAGAAGTTAAGGAGACATGAAAACCCTAACATGCAGCAAGCATATGCATGAATACTAGGACACATTTAGAGTTCGGATGTCAGCCTCCTCTCTTCCTGAGTTGAAAGTAGCTTTCTTCCTAAGTAGTTTAATGAAATAGACAGTGTCAGTCTAAAATGAGGGCTCACAACTGCATCACACTGATGGCAGTCTACCAAGGTCCTTTCTGGTCATCCCCTTGGTCCACAAGCACAGAGCATATATGTTCAACAAATACATTTTTAAGTTATTCAGCAGAATTAAGTCTGTGATCAGTGATGACTGCAATCATATGTGAAGATGGAAAACATCTCAAAAAGGTGTTCTAGCTTTCTGTTCTAAATACATTAAATAAATTAAGTGTGGAACTAGAAGAAGAGCATAGATAGAACAGCAGTGAAATAGTATGTGATAACACAAATGATTTGAAAGTTCCTTTCTGGGTGAAAAGGCTATATTTACCAAAAAGTCCACTTAACAACATCAACTGGAATTGAAACCTTGCCCTGTGCGTGTGTCTGCATGTGTGTGCAAATGTATGTATGCATACACAGGTGGAAGCCTACAAGACTATCTTTCGAGATAACTAAGAAGTCCCAGCTGTACATGAAGGTAAAAGCCTTTCTTTCTGAACACAAGGTAAGGCTATGAGAAACGATGAAGACTCCTTAAGGGTCGTGACATATATTCAAGTGACAGTAATTGCCAGTTCTAAAACTTTTGTATCACCTCCCATTCTCCTAGAACCTCAAATAAGTCCTGAACATGCTCTGAAGCATCAGGCAGATGCTTCAGGTGCTCCAAAACAACTCTGAGACATCATAAGAAAGCACTGACAGTAGTCCAAGCACTGTGACGGTCTTTCACAAAATTGTCAGCCACGCATACAAAAAAATAAAGACTCTTTTTCCTCCCTTGTTTATCATAGTTTATTATGGATTTTATTGTAAGAAATGATATCATCACTCCTACAACAATTACTGAAAACAAGTGGTAACAGTTTGTGGCAAAGCCAGTTTATTAGGTTTCTGGGATTGTGTGTCTTACCCTCTCCCAATACATACAAAATAATCCAACTTTACAATTTGGTAAGGTGAAAATATGTATACAAAGTATTCGGTACTTTTGACATCAATTTTGTGGGTAGAACATTACTACTGAAAGCCAGGAAGCATACTGAATCCTGAATTAATGACCACATTACCTTTATGGCAGAACCATTAAAACATGCTATGTGCTGACGACAAGATTACATACTTAAAACATTGTTTCCACACAGTTTTCATGACATGAGGGCCCTTATTTACAGGTTGTGAATAAGTCAAAGCTTAATAGATTTGCAGATGTCTGATAGTCAAATTTAACATTAACGTTGTATCTACATAATTTCCTTACCTCTGCCCCGAATCTGACTGACTGACTTTGGAATTCTTCATTCTGTTTATTACAAAAAAAAAAAAAAAGTTTGCTGACAGTATTATACAGATAGCTAAGATGGATCCTGAGAAAAAGGATTAAGAACATGAGTGGGAAAACAAATTGTCCAAGAGGACTGTAAACCATGTTTATTTATAATACTACACATGTAAATTTCAGACCAATCCTTTTCTAAAAAAAAATCATTACGGAAAATCGTGTTAAAAAGCTGATTGTTTCTGAAAGGACTGTAAACCAAATTCTAGTCATATAAGGTTCAGAGTGAATACAAAAGCTCCCTTTAAAAAATATTGCATAAACAAAATTACTGTTGTAGTTGTAGCAGCTTTATATGGAAAAAAAATGTTATCTTTTGTTTAGATTCTTTTTAAACCTCCGGATCATATTAAGCCAAACTGAATGCTATTTCTAAATCTGGAAAAAAGTCAATGCATCTTGCCTTTTATCCATATGACTTGCAATAGAATTATGTCTTAGTAATTTTAATATCTCAAATAATAATAATTAGTTTGCTTCAGTAATTTGTTTCTAATGATCACTAGGATGGCGGCTTCTAAATTGGGCCTTACATTCAGTTTCCAGTCAGCATCACACACTTCATATTGCAATCAAAAATCTTCATTTTTACTTAAATATCTTTAAAAATTAAGTCAGAAAATTATTTGATCATGGCATATGAAGTCTGAGATTGAATTATATGGTTTACACTTCACTTCATGTAATTATGCACAACCTAGCACCATTTTTGTTACGAAACATGGCCTTCAAAGAACAGAACTAAATGAAATGGTTGCAATTACGAGAACACAGAAGAAGACGGTTCTACAAGAGCAGCTACTAACTCACGTTAGTAATGCCAAGGATGCCCAACTTACAGCCATGACATTACACAAGCAGGTTTTAGCCAAAAATCTGTAACATTATCTATTTGGCAGATTTTCTCCGTATTTCAAGATCTAATTTATATTTTGTATTGACACATATTTAAAGGAAATCCCATATTCCCTACTCTTTAAATGGATGATGCTGTCTTACCATTATGCAAGCAAATCAACCTTCAGCTATGGAAGCCGGTAGTTCCTTTGCACAGAAGCCTTCAGATATTCTAGCACAGAACAACACAGATCATTAGAGTATGGTGGCCTTGACATTTTCAGAAAATAAGGCACAACTTTGTATGTCAAAATGGGCATCAGAAGTAACATTCTGTCCTAAGCATTTTCATCCCTAAAATATGTTGTTGAGTTGGTTTGTAAAAACCTATCTTTTTCAAGATATTTGAAAAGCCTTTATCAACACTAGCATCCTCTGAAACCTGTACCTTCGAAAACCAGTATGCTTTGACAACTTCATTTTTTATTTACTTAGGTATTTTCACTTACACTGGGACACTCAACTCACATACAGCATCTTTAGAAGTCAGTCCTTATTGAATATTGAAGTTTTAGTAAGGTCAGAGCAGTTGTGGATAGTTCTAGTCCCAAATTTCCCCCCATATCCTGTGCTACAGGACTTTCCATAAGAAGGAATGCATAGTTTAGTCTTACAAGTTAATTATGAAAAATTAATGAAGTTTTAAGTATCAAATCATTGTCTAGAGGTAGGGACAAGTTTGTCAATTCTCTTATCACTGCCATGAAGAAACAGACAAAGTTTACAATGGAATGACAGGCCATTAAAGCCAGCAGTTTGCACTTACAATGACAGCCCAGACTTTTTCTGACAGTCCTGTTGCTTGTTTGTTTGTTTTTTAAATAAATAGGTACTTGTCTATCAGTTTGCTAGCAGTCACCAAATATTCCTTCAGACATCAAAAATCTCCCCTCTCACTGATCTGAAAATCAAGCTATCTGGCTGTCCCAAAACACTTTTCCTCCTACATTATCCCAATGCAAGTAGCAACCAAAAATGTTAGTAAACTGTCTTACTATTTGTAAGTTTAGCACAAGTGACAAAAACGATCTCAGGCAGCAAGAGCTCAAAAAGAATTGCTTTGTCAAAACTTCACTTGAAAGTTTACTTTCCCGTATATTTGTAGTGAAACTTCAGTAATTCAGAAAGTACAATTACAAAGTGCAAGAAAATGAGACGGGCACATCTACACCAGAAAAAAACAGTAAAGTGCCAAAGAGATTTGCTATAACTGCTACCAAACCCTGGATCTATGCCAAGATCAAAATTTTGGAGCATTTGCAAACACGACAAGGTGTCAGCTAATAAATAGTGAAATTTAGCACCAGCAGGTCATGGCAGGTTTTGGTTCAGGCTTTATATGAATTCGATCGCGATCTGGGGGTTGACTAAGCATTAATGGTTTGTGACTTTTAAGCTTGTGAGCCAGTGTCATAAATATGGCCTCCACATGGTCATTGTCATTGGGGTTTTTGGCAGAGGTTTCAAATAACGGCATACTGTGAGTATCAGCAAACTTCTGGGCCAAGTCCGTAGGTACCTGAATAGCGCTTCTCAGGTCACATTTATTTCCAACAAGAATCCGTGGTATATCGTTGGCAAGAAGGTGTTGTTTGCATTCCTCTATCCATGATGGCAGACTGTGAAAACTGGCAATGTTTGTCATATCATATACAAACACGACGGCATGTACATTCCTGTAATAATGCTGCACCATACTCTTTCTGAAGCGCTCCTGGCCTGCTGTATCCCATAGCTGGATCTGAAAAGGGAAGGAAAACAAGAAAAAAAATGTTTTATTACTCATGTTGAAAAATAACACAAATTACCTGTAGCTAGGAAAGCCATGCAATCACAGAAATCCACTCTTCAGAATTAATCATACTGAAAAGTTTGTGCTGAAGAAAACCATTACTTTTGTGCAATTTCATTGCTTCCAAAACTGCCTGCTCACCATTGAAGCTATAAAGTAATTAAGATGCAGCTTGATCATAAATACAAATTTCTGAAGGTTTACTGAAGCAGGTATTTTGTAAGATTTTTACAAAAACAAACACTGAAATCTTGGCAGTAACGCTTTTTTTTTTTTGACAAAACGGGATGCATTTCACAGCACAGCTCTCAGCTGACATGTTTTTTTACTGTCAAAAATAATGCCATCTTTCCCAAAGTGTTGTTCTTAGCATGAAGTTAACTTTCTATTGTGGTAGACTGCCTAAAAGTAGAAATAAATTAAACCATGCATGAACAACAACAACAACAAAATAAACAGGACAAAGAAATCTATCCATCTCTGTAGTCTATCTACTAGAATCAAACTCTCTTTCTGTGAATCTCAAACTTACTTAATGCCTAAGCTAGGACCATACTGTGGTTTGCAGTACCAAACCATGCATAAGAAAAAAAAAAAAAAAAAAAAGAAGCACAAAACTGTTAGTTTAGCATGATACTGTTATTTCCAAGCATGCTCTTTCCTAAATAGACTGAACTTATACAGATTTGTTCACAGCCTACATAGGCAGTGTTACAGACAAAAAACATTAAGAACTGAAATGCTTTCAAACATCTCAGGTCGAGATTAAAAACCAACCAAACAAAAAGCCCTGAAGCACAAGCAGATGTAAGCAACAACTAATAAACACTTCAAATGCATCCTGACGTAATGGAAGCTTGGAGAGCTCAGATGCGTAGGGTATGCTACAGAACCATCCGATTACTGGACATAGTGGTATTTCAACAAACTTGATCTCCAGAAGACACAGGCCTGCAATAAGCAGAAAGAGCCAATTCATCTACCTAGTTTAACTGTTCGCTGTAACAAATAATCTGGCATGTGGTTCTGTCACACACCTTAGTGATGGTGCTAACAATGATGGGTAACATTTCATTTCTTGGGCTAGGGCTCAGCCCTAACTTCCTGTCCGTCCTGTGCAGCCAACCCCCAGCTGTTGAGGCACCTTGATTAATACCTCAGCATTTATCTTTTGAGCAGGAAATGTCAGAAAGAAATGTTTCCTCCCGGGGAATGAAAGGAGAGAGTTTTTCTTCAGACTCAGGATTCAACAATTATTAGGTGTTCTGTAAACCATGAAGGTAAATTTCAATCTGTTCCTAAAAAGGTACAGCTAATATTATACCTTGATGAAAACTCCCATGCACATAGTTTTGCATTCCTTTGATCCAGATGTTTCAGTAAAATTTATTTAGAAGTTCTGTGCTGAAAATTGATTTGTTTACAATTTTTACTAGTGACTTTGACATAAAAAAAGGAAACCTGAGTGCTAGAGAAATTTGCTGACAGCAAGAATCTAAGATGCATCTCTGACAGAAAGGAGGGTTACAGTATCATATAGAAAAATAATTTTGAGAGTTGGAATTCCAGAAAGAGGGTGAAATAGGACCAGATGCAAAGTCTTGATAACATGGACTAACAACAAAGATTTCTCCTATAAGTGCAGGATTCATCAGTTTGGAAATGACTAAAATGGATGACGATCCAGATACACGAGTCAATCACAGGATGTTATGAATCACTAGTGTGATAGAGCGAAGGAAAAAAAGTAAGTGATGTTTCAGGATGGTGTGACTTCTGCAATATTACGTTCACCACCGGTCACCCAAGCTCAAGAAAAACTCAGACTGGAACAGGTGGAAATGGCAGTTACTGGTCTGATCAGGGGAACAAAAATTTACATGAAAACATTAGAGCAGTCTGGCCTCTGTAGTCTAGTCCAGTTATTTGCGGCTTCTGATCCACACACTCATAAAGACCCATGTACTGCTTCTAAAAGGGTCGTTAAGATTACAAAGAAAAGCAAGGCAAGTCACCCTAGCCTCTGCCTGAAGACAGCGGAAGTCATTTGCAATTCACCTCATTCTGGAACTAACACCTGCTTTTTGCCAACTCTATTACATTCTAAACACAACTGACTGTATCTCCATCGTCTGTAAAGGCAGCCTAGACAACTACATTAAACATAGGCACCTAAGCTGGGGTAAGATTCATTCACCTACCCAGCTGAGAGAGAATTCTAGTTCAATGCACTTACAGAATATTAGAAAGTCAGGAGACTCATAGAGAAAAAAAAAATCATTAATTTGGACCATGAGAAATAAAAGAGAGAAAAAAAAGCACAGACGGAGGTATTGCTTATCATCAGACAACATAATATTGAGGAATCGCAATACATAATCTCCCAAAATGTTTTATCAAATCTAAATTACAGAGGCAGTTCATTTTCAGAGGCAGCTGTAGAAACTGAGGTTACACTTCTCTCCCCACCTCACTCAAGGAGCAGAAGTCAGTCATGCTTCAATCAAGCACAAATCCACAAGTCGATTGCCAGCCTTGGGCAGAGAAGAGGAAATTAAATTAAAGCTTTACATATCTTTCAAGTTACAGTTAAACCATAGCTCCTCCTAAATTTTATTTTCATGCAGCTTTCAGACTTGAAATGTGTCATCTCAAATGATACATTTTCCCAACACTGAAAGTTTTACACTTCAGAAGCTTCTCTGTTCCTCCTCCCAGGTGAACTCGAGCAGACTATTCCATTTCTGGCCCCCCACCCCAAAATTATTTGCTCTACTGAAAAACACTGACAACAATCACTTTTAGAGATGTGCATTGATGAATTAACATTAAGATTATTTTTTCATTACTATGTAAATACCATCCATCATCAAGGGAGCACACTTTTTATAATAGCCCTTTAAAACGTGGGATTCGAAAATCTGGTTTAACAGTATAATTCATCTAATAAAAACTGAGGACAGAATCACTTTGTCACACTCCCTAGGAAAGACAAATGGTACTTAAATGTATCAGCTACCACCTCCCACCTTCTCACTCCTTTTTGTGGATCCAAGAAAGGCTGGTTTCAGAACAAGGACTCCCTTGGCACGCATGGCTTACAACATGCTGGTAAAAACGTAACTGTCCTTTAATAAAAGCAAAATGGTAAACTATGTCTCCTTTAACTAGATGGAAAAAAAAACCGTGAACAGCTCGAAGGTGCAGAACATGATGTTTGGACTTTATTCTTTGAATTTCATTTGCATCCTTTACTCTTTTAATGTAGGTCAGAGAAGAGTGACATCATTGTTTTCTTCGATTTTCAATGTTCAGGTCAATTAAGGAAGAGGAAAATCTAGAATGCTATGTTTGTTGAAAATTTTAATCTATTCCTCACATCTAGGCATTAGTGTTTCATATGAAGCTGTTGGCCTACTGTATAAGCTATACAGGGACACTTGTCCCTATGTCTTGGAATTCTAAAAAACTGTGTGGGAGACCCCCGGCGAGAAGAATTGTTCCTGTATTATTGCCAGTGACACAGCATTTTTCCAGCTGCAGGGAAATGCTCTCTGTACTGTAGTAGCACAAGAATGACCATCCAGCTGGCTGGGGGAAGGGAGAAGAGAGAGACGTGAGAAGACACTAATTTGTACTCTCTTGCAAAGCAAGAGGAAAAATTCCTCTACTCAGCAGGCCCTTCAGGGCAAAACAAGAATGGTAGCAATTTGGTTCATCTCAGCTTCTCTCTCTCCTAGTTCAACAGGCATTGCTGAAGAGATGCTATGAGCAAGAAGGGTAAAGATGAGCGAGAGGAGGTGGCAAAAAAAAAAAATTGGTGCGTACTCGATGACACATAGCATCTTCCTAACGGCTACAGTCCTGGCCATAACGATAAAGTTTATTCCTTTTAAAGCTGAAAAAGAACTTCCTGGAAAACAAGGTGTCTGAAAAGAGTCTTCTCCAGTTCTCTGCCTCCTTCAACCAGAACTGGTGTATTCAACAGGGAACATTCTCAAGAACGCAGCAAAACCACCTGCCACAACCTACGCAACAAAATGGCACAATAACCACCACGAAGCATCTCAGTGTTGCGCATCAGGCTAATTCTTTTTCACTTCTCTGCAGGAAAGGGTGGGCATAATCCAGAGGTGGTGAAAGTGCCAGGCAATAAGATGGTGCTGACAGGAAGATAGCCCTCTTGAGGTTCTCTCTTCTGTTATGGATAACAACAGACCAGAGAGTACAGAATCTCAGCTAGAAGCCAAAGAAGTGTTATTCAATAGTTTCTTAAAGGAAAACAATAACAAGTATTTCTTTTACTCATATTATATACCCTTACTCGTATTTCTTTTTTAGTTAAAAAAGACATAGGGTGAAAAAACCATACGGGAAGGAAGGCAAATGGACAAATGGAAGGAAGGAACGGCAAATGCGGGGGGCAAGTGGCTAGGCCCCCCACAATGTCTTTAGTCAGCAAGTAAGCAAGGAAAAACGACAGCTTTCAGCTGACTGTCAGCTGTAATTACAAAGCCTGGTGATAATATATGCAAAAGTACAATTCCATGACTACTGTTACTCTCTTTTTTCTCCACACCTGTTAAACTTTGCTCATAGAAACAAGCTGTCATCCAGAAGTAGAAGGGAATTTTGTTTAAGACCACATTACTGCTAACGATCAAACTGCATTTGTAAGCAACTAGTGGTTCAATCTGCAAATGACTATCAGGATCACAACTAGTGTTTATGTAACTACCAGCCAAAGTAAGTGTATTTCATACACTTCTAAAATTTGCTTTAAAGCGCAAAGAAGGCAAAAGAGCATTTCATCTCCCATCCAAATTTTCACTAAATTTAGTTTTATAAGAATAAACTTTTGCTGACCCTGTAATCAGAGTACAACACATGTCAAATGTGAGCTAGGTACCCAACCTGTCAATGTCCAATTCGGCACCACATTTCCCTACGCGTTCACAAAACTTTACAGAATCCTAGAAAAATCAGTTGCAACACATCACCAGCATAGATGCAGCAGTTCATTCCTGAACAATATTCAGTTTCTTAATGGGATGTCATTTATTATTTTCAGTAGCATCATTGATTTTTTGCATTAAAAAAAATCTCAATTTTGAAACAGATTCTAATCCCCTACAGAAATGTCCGCCCTCGCTTCTCTGAAGTTGCCTTTGTGTTTTATTTTTGTGTGACATGTGTAACTCATGCTAGAAAGCATTTCAGGTTATCATGACAGTAATTCTTTTGAACATTTTTAAAGCAAAATGCCTCCTAACGGTGGCATCTGCATAGTTTCTTGAACTTGAAGGTTAGGGCAAGTAGGTGTGATTTCTGATAAGCACAGAAGCAGAATTTCTGGGAGACATGCTGCAGATACCAGGCAGAGCCAACGCTAGGATACTAGGAAGTAAGAGATGTACGTGGAAGTCTAAGAGCATTTTTAGCAGTGGTTGCTGCTGAACACCTGCCAGAAGCTGAGCGAAGGTTCTGCCCGTGGGGGAGACCCGTCATCACCATTTTTGTGATGATGGGCAATCACGCAGTGATCGCGTTCCCAACAGCGGCAAGGCACAACAGTTTCGAACGAGGCCGCCGAGCAGGCGGAGCCGAAGCGGAGGCCGGCGGCGGAGCGGCACCGGGACACTGAACTTCCGCGGCGTGCAGATGCCGCGGCCCGG
>VXAL01016291.1:11884-25551 GCA_013399475.1 Chauna torquata | reverse complement strand
GGGCGCGGGGCTGTCGGTCGCTGCTCTGCGGCCGTGACTCCAGCGCCGGCTCGGCCCGGGGGAGCCGGGTGACCCGCACGGCCGCCCACGGTCCTGTGCCTGAAGCGGCTCCGCCGCGGGGCGGTTGCTGCTTGGCAAGTAAAGGAAGGCAGGAGGCCTGGCCGGCATGCCCAAAATAATAAAAGAGGAAGGCTGAAATCACGAGGGCTTGTTTTCAGTCGTGCGGGAAGTCTCCTGCTGTCGTTCCATGAGTCAGCGCGTGGTGCTCGGCGCGGTGCTGCCAGCCCGGGTCTCCCGCTCAGGCCGTGCTGGTTTTCCCAAATTTCCGCAGCCTGGGCTGCTGCAGGGCAGCCTGCCCGCCCGCGCTGCTTGGCAGACGTTCTGCTGGTGCGGGCAGCGAGGGGCACAACAGCGCGGCTGTTCTGTCCTTTACGGTTAGGAAAGAGACAGCAGCGAGCTCCTCTGTGGCAGGGATGCCTAGGCCAAAAATGCTTGGCGTATCTCACAGTAAGAAGGGGAGCAGGGCATTGCCTTAAGAATCTGTTGATGAACTCACCCAGGGCTTCAGCCGAGGAGAGAGGTGTGACACAGGCAGCAAGTTTAAGCAATTTCCATCTGCAAAAACTAAAAGAGTTTAGCCACAACACTGAAAAGCAAATGTAGAGTGTGGTAAATGGGAGACGAGTGTTGTCCTTGTGGTAGCTCTCTGGCCTGTGAGGTGGTACCAGAGCCAGGGCTCCTGAGGTTTGGATCAGGTACCTAATAACAGCCCTAGCGGGGAGCCCTCGTCATTGTTACGCATGTCTCCGAGCGCTCAGCCTTCTGCCTGCACAGATCAAGCGAGAATGATCCTTGGATCGTTGCTCCCTATTGAGCAACTGTCATGTGGTTAAAGGACAGTGCTTTGAGCAGCTCATCATTGCTCGAATATAAACACAGCAGGCCAAACACCCCTCTGCGTTCGGAGCAACTCTCTCTGTAGCCTAGGCAGATAAGTTACTGTGCCCATCTCAGTGTAATGTAAAAAAAAAAAAAAAAAAAAAAAAAAGCAGACTGTATCAAAACCTTGTGCTCTAAGGATAGAGCTGCTGAGGGCAATCAGCATCAGCCCTCCAGGGGTTCCTCGTTATTCCCCTTTCCTGTGGACCACCCTGATTCAAGGTTGCCGAGGAGCACCTCTGCCCTGTAGCCCTCTCCTGGGGCAAGGTGCGTTCGTTTATTCTGTCACATCATTCATTCTGTTAACAAAGAGGAGTACTTTTTTTTTCTGGTGTGAAAGTAAGATTCGTGGAAGATGAGGAGACTGTGCCACCCTTGAGTTCTTTTCAACCCTCTGACAGAAGTTGCTCCATTTTGCAGCAGAAATGTAAAATGTGTTTGGCTGAGGAAAGGGAGCACAAGCAAGCGTGTCTCCATAGCCTAATGGTTAAAGAGGAAGTAGAGGATTCCTACTTCTACTGGGAGATGCTCTGATTTGGGCTCTGGCTAGCATGCTGAAAGGGCATTTTAAACAGCTGTTTGGCAGGGTTTGCCAACAGCTCATTTAACAAAGTTTGATCTGGGTTATGCCAAGAGGGCCAAATTAAGTTATAATTAGGTCCGAGCTCTCAAACAGCTCTTAACAACTTTAACGACTAAGACTCTTCAAGTGGCAGAATCTGTACCCCATCTAGTGGCAGAAGGCATTCTTAGTCATGAGATTTTCATGCTCTGGTAGTTTTACAGGAACCCCCAGCACCTTGCCTGTGACTTTGCCTCTAAATACTGTCAACAGCCTTCCTAGTTTATAACCCAAATTTCTGCTTTGTTAGCCGCACGACAGGCAGCACTGCCTACAGGGTGATGCTTTTGAACGCTGCTGGAATCTGGCTTCTGAAAACTCCTCACGGGCATCGCAGATGTGGACCTTCTGGCCTTCCTCTGTACTGCAGACTTCACAGACGTCCGTTTTGGACGTTTGGGAACCTCTTTCCAACAGCTTAGTTCCTAAAATCTCCTGCTGGGCCTCAGTGGTGCCCCTGAATCCTCCCAGGGCTGCCAGCAGTTCTGGCCAGGAGGCTCTTTTTCAGGACCTGTGGGGCACCAAACTGCCTGGTGAGAGATTTTGCTCAAGGTTTCTGGATACTGGTACTCTTTACTCAAAAGAGTGCACGGTTCTTTCGGGGGACAAAATAAAATCCTGAATGCAGTTTAAATGAAGCTTCTCATTCACTTAAGGTTTCTTGGTGGTACTCAGTGTTTGCCTGATGTTCTTGCAGCAGCTTGCCTTAGCTTGAGCATGAGCACAAACGTACATGTGGGCGTTTTAGCTGTCCTGTTTAAACTTCCCTATTACTCCAGTCATGAGACTTCCTGATGAGCCTTAACAAATCGGCCCAGATTTGACACCAGGCGACTTCACCTATCCCACCCATTCCTCCTTTCTCCAGTAGAGCTGTCCCTCCAGAGCACAAGCTTCGGGGAGGGGGTTCCCCCGTGGAGGGGACAGCAGTCACTGCCTGTTCTGCGCATGGCAGCCGGATGCCACCGCCCCTCCGACTTGTAGTTGGGATGGAGATGGAAGGGCCAGTTGATTTTACGTGGACAGAAGTGTAGAGTTCGTAGTTTCAAACAGAATTGCTAAGCTGTGTAGAGATTGCTTAAATCTGTAAATTGCGTATATGACAAAATTCCACTTTGTCAAAACTGAGTCTTTTCATGTGAATGTATTTACGGTGACTAAAATATTCCCAGGAGAGCGTTCTGTAATTCGAAATGCAATTTCTGGTCACACTCAGAGAAAAAAAACGTAAAGAATAGCTAATGGCTAAAAAATGCATCAGATCTAGAAAGTCTAATTTCAGTTTTCAGTCCCGTAGCAGAGACTTGAAGCGGGGCCTCTCAGAGTGCATAAATGCCGCAAGTACCAGGCGGCTGGCGGTTAGGGTGGACCTCCCCAGCTCTTCATGGGGCTGCTCTGTTTTGCATACTCTGCCGTCTGAACCACAAATCCCGAGGTCGCATTTTGCAGAGCAGCAGGCAGAACACACTCCGTTTTCAAATCCAGTTGAGGCTGAAAGATACCTGTCCCACAGTGATCAATAATTAGTTACTAGCCACGCATTTCAGCTGAAGGATAACAGAAACTTCAAGTGTCCTGGGCACAGTACACATCCGTTAATGTTAAAGGTCAAAACTTTTCCTCTGCTGTCCAGTGGCCATCAGTACATGTCATTTAGCCCATCTGGCAGTAGCTCAGCAGGAGGACAAGTTATGTTTCCATGCGTTATAGCCTGAGCAGTGAGAAAATGGATTACACAGGGAGGGATTCGTGTAAACAACTGCTTAAAGTCAGTGGCCTGCCGAAGTTTGTGTACATAAATCCCTGCAAAACCGATACCGTGTTCTTTTGGTATGAGAATTATAAGACTGTCCCAGCTTGGCTGGATTGAAAAATCCAGCTAATCTGCTCGCTGTGGGAAGAGGAAGCTTAAGGGAGGAATACAAGATCTGGGGGAGAAGAGCCTGTTTTTACACCCTCACAACTTCTGCTGATCCATGGTGAGGGATTTCTCAAACAGAAACTGAATCGAAACTGTTCTACTGAAAGTCTACCTTCATGTGAGAACAAATATTCCTGATACACTTCACCCGTAAATTAAAACTGACCTTGAAACTTGTTTTAAAGCCGATCCTCTTAACTGTTTTAAAGGGCTCTACCAATGACATAAAGTAGAAAATCCGTTTGTGTTTAAAGCATCTTTTTAACTTCAAGGATATCACAACATTATATACTTCTCTTCTTGAATTATTATTATTTTGGAGCAACTACATAAGAGCAGCTTACAAATGCACTTAATAGGTTGAAGGATTTTTAGATCAATCCATGCAGCTCTTACACAGAAAATCTCACTATGGCTAAGTTAGGAGCATGGAGAACAAGGTCATTGTTGCTGTTTACATCTGGGAAAAAAAAAAAAAAAACCGTTCATATGACATTGAACTCCAAACAGGAGAGAAAAGTCAATAAACAAAGAAAGTTATCAGTACTTGGTAAAATTTCTTTCCGGCTTTCTTTGTAGGGAGTATTCACACTAGTATTTGAATGTGATTCATGCATCTTCTGTAATAACTTCTTCTCATTGTGAAAGATAAGGATCTTAGAGCAACAAATGCACAAGAGTTATTCTGAAGTAAAAAAAAAAAAAAATCAGTAAACCTTAGTCTTTTAATTCTACACCAAGGTAGTGTCCAAAATAATCAACAACTGTAATCCACAGTGAAACTGTGGTATCCTGTTTTCACTGTATTTTTCTACCTTAGGTTATTCTATACCACTTGGTTGCCTGGGGGTTAAGCACACAGAGAAAGCCAGCCCTGAATAAAATGTGCTACACTACAATATTTTCCAAATACGAGCTGTAACAGCACTTTCCAAAATTCTGAGAGATGTTTTTAGTGACACAGGAAAAAGGGCAGTTAACATCTTCCTAATCACTCTCCCATTTTGCCCTCAAAGGTGTCTCTTGTAGTTTACTGTAATTGCATATTGCTTTCAAATTAGAGTATCTTTTCCACCCATAGATCCGACTCCAGGGTATTTCAGATTAAAGACGAAAATAACTGGTGAACGTATTTTTTATTTAATCTATACAGGTGCAAGACTCCCGTATTTTTATGTGGACTTTCCCAGGCAAAGACCGTGCATACACAGTGCGTAGCATGTACACAGTAAGTGCAATCCCAGGAAGCACTGGCCTGCTGTACATGCACTGCACAATTTGTACAGTAAATTTCATTTTGAGGCATCACGGTGCAGGTACACAAGGTCTGCATATTACCAGGAAATGCTTACTACACACTGTGCCCTGTTACTGCTCTGTGCAGGTGACAGGGAAATGGCGAGGTGGATGCAGGTGCCTAGCTAGGACTCCTGGAAATACCCACAAATGGAAGTGCCCCAAAGTCTGGCAAATACAGGGATATGGCCAAAGAAACTCAGAGATACAGCACTTCTTGGCAAATTCTGTATAAGGAGAAGAAGGAACACACAGTTCCTTGGAGGTCCTCAGCAGTGAAACGATGGGCTGCAAGGTCAGATCTTCTTAATTAGTGGTGGGTTCAAAAATGATGGTTAATGCAGTAGCTCGCATGCAGTAACATCTCAGGAGGATCTCGTGGGCTTAAGTCACTTTTGTAGAAGCTATTTCAGTGTAGTACTGGAAATTTCATCACTTCTGCTCTATATGTAGTGATAAAAATGTTGATTAGATCATCACATTTCGTCCAGCGCTATTTCTGGATGCTGTTTTCTTTATATTTGGAGACTAGCAAAGTAGTTGAATTTAATTATAGTAACAGAATACATTAAAAGAAATGCTTCTTGCTACATAAGCATTTGAAAAAGCTTTTGTTTTTCTTCTTTCAGAGGACAAGTACTTTTAACGTGCTATTCAGCCGTGCTCAATGAATGAATGTACAAGAGCCTGAGTTCACAGCTATTTTTATTTAGCAGATGCAGAGGAGTCTAAAAAAGGGGGATTCTGAAGATAGTTGCAAGTCACTGGACTTGCTCAGCATTTCAAGAATAGTTATTTCTGTCTTCCCTTGAAGACACATTTTAACTTGTCAGTCACATGAAAATGTAAACTGTGTTCAACATCTAAAAATGATGTCTACCAGGTTTTAAGTTACGGAACAAATTAGAAAAGAAGCACAAGTCTAAGACTCTCTCCTGTTTATGATTCTCTGAAGGGATCAGAAAGTTTCCAGGTGTGTTCTTTTGATGCTGGTAGTTTAATGACAATAAGTTTAAACATTTTTTAGTATTTCTGCAGAGATGCCACACCTCTGACTTCCGGACTCCTGCGGGAGCTTACTCCTTCAGTGCCAGGCCTCCAGTCCTCCACGCCTGCGGGGAGAAGTCCTGTGGTTTTGCAAGGAAAAGTTCTGCTGTTGCAAGGCTTGGCTCTGCGAGTCTTGGAAGAGTTGGACCTGCCATTAACACGTTCCCTGACGATGAAACACAGGCGGCAGCAGTGTTGCAGCAACACAGGGCAGCTTTTTAGAAGATGGCATTGAAGGACTCTGTATGCCAGGTCCTTAGAGCAGACCGAAAAACAAAGCGTTGACATACCCTGTTTAAATTGCAAAGCCAAGTGTTTCATCTGTCTTCGCGCTGAAATAAAGTTTTGACGCAGTTTCTTTTACTGCCAGTTACTGGAATGTGACTTCCTCATTCCCTGCTATATTCTTGTTCTTGTCAAAGCTATAAACCTAAAATCTTTAATGAAATTAAAAGAAGTAAAAGTTTTTCCATGCCTGGCTTGTGCTTGGGTTTTGTTTTTTTGCATGCCTGATGAGCCATCGGAGTGTCAGTGTTCAGATTAGCGCATGTTTTAGATCATCTGGGTGTAAACAGGCCTCATCCACCGGCTGTATCATAGTCTTTACTGAAAGAAAACTTACATCCTCTGCCATGAGAATCTGCTGAACATGGCCAGAGAAAAACTGGACCCTCTGTGCTGAAGGCAGCATCTGCAGCGTTATGAGCAGTAGTTTCATAGGCACGATCACTTGACACCCCTGTCTGTATGAACCGGAGTGGCTGTAGGATTGGGCCTTCAGCGCTTGGCCATTTGGGTCCGTACAGAAATGTAATGTCGTGCGGCTCCAGGATCGCTGTGACTAAAATAACGAGCCGTTGGGCCTGTCTGGGTAGCTGAGGATCACTTCCACGTCAGGAGGCTATCACAGGGCTCTCAGCAGATGCCAGACCTGCACAAATACTGCCCACGAACGCCCTGCCCTGGAGCGCTGAGTAGGTGGTGCTCAGCCCACCCCTGCCTCGCTGTGCTGGCTAACCCGAGGGCTAGCGAAGCTGTTCTGAAGCATTTTGATCCAGCTGGTGTGCTTTAAGCCAAAAGCCATGTCCCCGCTTTCTCTCTTCCTGCGTTGCACTCACGGTGCCCCAGGGCTTTCTGCATGTGTTAAGGAGGCACTGCGGAAAGGTTCATCAAATGTCACAAAGCTTCTATATTTACCTGTGTGCACCACAGCCTACAATAAATCAGTGCTGGGCAGCAAATAAATCCAGCAATACCGTGCTCTGCCAACAATTTCCCGCATGTGTAAGATCCAAATTGAAGACCTTGATCCCTAGAAATTTGATGTGAGGACATACAGTGCATTTTACTTTCTGTCAACAGTTTTTTGTTCAAATAGTATGACATCAGAGTACGGTTTTGTCAATTATTTCTGCAAGAATAAGATTTTCTCCTTTCCCCAGTCTCTCATTTGTTATCAAGGGCATAGTCCTACTCCTATTTTAATTAAAACATTGAATAAAAAATCCCACCTACGAGCAAAACTGGGAACTGTCCCCACTTCAGTCCCTTTTGGTAAAATCCTGCTGACGCTGGTAGCAATGTCAGTTTTGTTTTCAGCAAGAATAAGATTCGGGGTTGCAGTAAAGTCACTATTACCTTTATAAACAGCAACCCCTTCCTCTGCCCCAGACACCCAGAGCATTGCAGCCAGCATTGGCTGCTGGATCTCAAGCAGAGGCTGGAGGGACCCCACTGGCTCTGATGACTAACCTGGTTCTTTACTGGTCCAAGGACACTTTGTCTGACAGAACATCGGTCTTTGAGGTGTCAGCCCCACAAATTTGCATTTTTAGAAGGCTACCGATGAAAGGGTATTAGAAAGCAAATACTACAACGTTTGCACTATCAAAAACAGTAAGATCTCCCCAGAAAGAATGATTTACAATCTATATAGAAAAAGCAGAAAATAAAAACAGATGGAGCCCATGCATGTAATATTGTTAACATAGGAAAGAAGCAAAAGTTGTACATTCCTAGTGGTATAAGTTGTTCCTTATGCTACCAAATTTTTAAGCTTCTTACTCAGTTGAGTTCCCACTTGTGTTTATTCCAGTGGTGTCAGCCTGTCTTTTGCCATTTCTTAAAATTCAGCAACAGCCCATGTCTCAAGACATGTGACTCACAACCCTGCACGCAGATCACTTTGCTTCCTCGGTTTTAACATATCTACAGCACAAGGGTTTTTCTCCACTGTCCCCTTCCCTTCTCTTTCAGGGTTTTATGTAAGGGTGGATTTAGGTCAGCATACATTATTCACATAGTATGCACGCACATTGTGTACCTGTCAATAATTTGTAAAAGGCAGAACGTGACAGGAGCTACAAATCCTGTTCTCTCTATCCCCATTTGCTTTCTGTATTTTAGTTCAGAGTTTCAGGGAATTGAGGAAAGAGATGACAGGGTAGGGGTCAGTCCTTTGTGTTTGAACTGGTGCATAAATCAGGTTTCAGATACGAGGTGGCTCACAGCACAGCCTGTGGTGCCACTCTGCCTAAAATACAGCAACATAAGGAAGTCTCAGCACAGTTTAGCCAAATAAAAATGTAAGTGAAGGGAGTAACCACCCTCCACCATCAGGGTCCCACAATATTGAACAGAAGGTAAAGGACTGGTGGTGGAAAGATTCTCATCAGGGGACAAAAAAGGAATTTAAAAGCACAAACGACACTACTCTGCAATAAAGCAAAGATTGTTTTCCCAGCTCTAACGTGCAAAAAAAATTTGTTATATTTCATTAAGATATTTATTGATATTGCAAGTGACATGAGATGCAGAATTATGAACATCATTTGATTCCTATGAGAAAAAAAATGCTTGCAAATCATGATATAAACAACCAGCCGTCAACTGGCCATGGAAGTGCCAGTCTTAGTGAATGAACCAGTGAACAGCCCCCTTTACTTTCCTGTAAATAAAGAGCATTTATGCATCCGTTGCACTACCTGCATGAAAGCAAGACGGGAACAAAGTAGCAGCTGAGTCCAGTTCTGCAGTACTGCTGACTGCTTGATCTACCGCACAGGAAAGTTGCAGACCAAGCAGGATTCCCCCTTCCCCTGCTTCACAACAGTTTAGGCAGCGCAGAAGTCATGCAGCCCAAGGAGACCATTACTTTTGTACACGTTATTAAAACACATTAATAGAGCAGAACATTGACACTTGCCAACTGCACAATCTGAGTCAACCATATGTTTTTTTCTTTGCTTTTAAAGCAATGGTTATTCGTCCCTGCTAGAATCTGGTGAGGTTTCGTGGTTGCAGGAAGGGGATGAGATTGGTAACTAGTGTGCATCTCTTCAGTGTCTTGAGGGACGGAATGACTGCAGAGAGGTTTTATCTGCTGCTGCTGCACGTGTGACCTTCACAACAGTTTCCAGAAGTACAACAGCAAGGCAGAAAGATCTTTTATACTTGATGAAATAGAGGGGTACTGATGAAAAGTCAGACCTGACAGTTTTATGTAGATAAAATAATGTATGAACTGCCAGACTGCCTTGGCTCGTCATAAATCTTCTGTGCTTTAAGTCCTCTCACAGACTAGTCATGAGGCACTGTTCCCATCAATGGAAGCACGAAGTTTGAAAGTATTAGGTTCAAGGAAGGCAGCTACCCAGAGTGAATGCACCTGTCCTCTCACGAAAGATAAATTAAATTACTGAAGACATTTATAAAGAAAGGGTTCTGGTTTTTAGTAGGGTATTATCTGTGCACAGAACTTTTACTGCAACAAGCTCCTGTTTCACAACCAAAGGTGTGAATATGAAGATATTTCTGTAATTACTTCAATATCTCAGAAAAAAAACAACAAAAAAACCCAGGGATTTATACCAAAATATGGAACCTGGAAGTTGTTGGAGTCCTTTGTGCTCCCTGTCTACACTGCTATTCATTACACACTGCAGTTACAAACAATTTTTTCCAGGTAATCTTAGCAATTCAAATGTCAAGTTCACACATTATATTATAATACTATGTCAGCTGCTAACTAGTTGCTTTTAATCTAACTTGTCACTGTTACCATATTATTTTGTCTGCTGACTGATTGAAAGCACATGAAATGGGGGAATGCTGGGTCAGGACCCCCCCCCCCCCCAATCTAGATCTGGGGAAAACAGCAAATGCTTCTTCAATCAGCTTGCCTCTCCAAACCCATTTTTATTCAATCCTACAGTAAGAGCATTTCCCAAATCCCCATATTGGGTCTTTGTAGCCTGAAGGAGCGAAGGACCTTTTCACAGGTACACGAGTGGCTCGTAGGGTAGGAAAGACTTGGTGAAACCTCCCTGCCGACTTTGTTCTTTTCCAGCCTGACTCCCAAGGTAGCCACATCCTTTCCCCTGCTGACCTTCCTCCATTTTATGAGACCCCCACCCCAATTTACAACCCATCAGCATGATAGGACTGCCAGCATCACCGCCAGCCAGGAGTTAAGAGAACTATTCGTGACTGCTGTATTCAGGGGACCATTTATTACAAGGCTGTTAGGCATCTGAGCAGGACACTGAACCCTACAAGGAAACACTAGTACTCATTTACAAACAGAACTCAGCATTTTTATTCATTGATTGACTTCCTGCCAGTTTTGATATTTGCTATCACCAGAGAAGAGCGTAAAAACACAGTACAACATTGTTAACCAGTTAGGAAGGCCGGAAGGGAAAGCAAATCCCAGTACAATTGCAAGTAACTTGGTGGAATTTATAATTTAAGATTTTCAAATGGATCAGCAATGAAGCAATAAATATGCTGCCGCACTGAACCAACAACAGGACTTTCACTAAGTTTGTGGTTTTATTGCATTACATTTTAAAACTAAACGTATCCATCATCATACATTTGTTCACCAACCAGGCAAATGACACTTCTTCGTGTTATGTGCTAAATGGCTAAAATTATGCAGTAGCTGAACTAGGTTAGAACTAGTAGAGGTAGATATTGAATGGGCAGTGCCAGGCAGAAATATTTTGTAGAAGTACTTTTTGCCTTTTGTTATGAAAAGTTAGCAGATGTAATGCTTTCAGTTAAAACAACAAACATCTTAGGGAAGCTATTCTAAGATGCTTTGGATTTTCTAGTGACGCTTATCTTGAAATATTCTTACAAACCCTTTGATATGGCCCCTTGTAAACTGGACAACCCTTGCCCTCTGGGTTTTCTGCCATCATTTACTTGAAGACCAACATAGAAAGCTAGAATCCTCGTGAACATGCTACTGTTTGCTTGTACCACTCTAAAAGTAATACACATTTACAGCTTCCTTGACATAGGAGACTGCATTTATAGTATTTACAGCTTCAGTAATCTTTCTAGTAACAAAAAAAGCTACTTTTATACTTTATCTAAACCAGAATTTCTATTATGCCACCTTCTCATAACTCCTTTCAGTCTCCTTTCGCTAAGCTGCTCTATCAGTTTGTTTGCCATTCTCACTGCTGGCTGTATGCTCTTACAGAGTCTCTGCCTGAAAGAGGCATTAAAACTGGTGCTTGCAGCATCAATTTCCAGGAAATATCATCACAATGACGTGACCGTGTTTTGTACAAGTGTATGCCCTTTGCTCCTTAAAACATCAGAGAACAGTTCATCACTGGAACACTCCTAGAAGCAAGTCTTTCCCAAGCTCAGCAACCATTCTCCTCCATCTGGAAAAGCTTCCATTAACAGATGCTTACAGACTGTGATTCCTTACTGATACTGCTGTCTAACTGCACTACACTTGTACTGCTTTCCTCCACAGAACCCCCAAGCAGCAGGTCAGGATGTATTCTGCTACCAGACAAGCACAACTCTTAGTTCCACACAGTTTGAGCTATTTTACATTATCAATCAGGTACAAACCGCATTTTTAGAGCAAAATTCCTCAAGGGGAAAGATTGGGGGAAAAGATTTCAAAGCTAGCTAACTACTCAGTACAGAACACTTACAAAACCATTTAAAGCGATCGTGAGAAGGGAAAAATAAAAAATCATTTTTGTTCAGGTACACTGAGCTGGATTTATCATATCAAATCTAGCATTAGTGGCACACGTACAAAGCACGACTGGCATATGGATGCTAGCACTACAGGAACAATGGCACCATTGCTCAGACCCTCGAAGGCATCATGTAAGACTAAGATCTTAAGTTTTTTTGCATTTGAACTTGCTCACGTGATACTGAAATTGTATTTGCACCTTTGGTTTCTCAGGCCTGATCTCACCCTACGCTCACTGGTATTTGCTTTCTATAAAGACAAGTACAATTCTGTCTGGCTGAAGAATAAGGTGTTACACCAACTTCCAGGGTCTACTGTACAGTTGAGCACCTCCAGACCTGTAAAAACAAACCAAAGCAAACACTAAAGGAAGATTTATAAGGCTAATAATACATACCTCATCTAGCCCTAGAGAGCTCCCTGGGAAACTTGGAATTTTCACCCTACACTAGGAGAAAAACTGAGCAAGACTTCATTCTGTCCTCTGATGCGCCACACACCAGGAAGCAAGTCCTCCCCTACAATCGTGGAAGTATTAAGACCTCTGCTGAAAAACGTAACTTTAGAAGAATATAGAGGCTTTTACGGCATTTAAGATGCAAAGTAATAAGAGGAGTTACTGAATATATCATTTTGAGAATATTTTACTGGTTTGTTCACACATACCATGTGTCTGAATGCTCTGGTCTCCAAATGAAAAAGGAGATCCCCTTTCTCCCCTTCCCCTGGCATCTTGGGGCAAACCACCACTTTCAATTACTTACAGTTTAAGCCTTCTGACTGACATTGCTTTATGCAATGTGCTCTTCAAGCACAATCTACAGGGTCTAGGGAAAATTTACTGTTTGAGGCCCCCTCCCCCAAGATATTCATGGCATGTCATCAACCATGGCTCCACTTATGGTGAAAACACCTTTCTCCAGTGGAAACTGTGAAGAATCAAACCAAATCCTGTCACTAAGCTGCTGTTCTAGGTTGCTCTGACCATGACTGCAATCCTCAATCCCTGCTTGCCTGCTTTGACAGTTGAACGCCAATGATTACAATTTGGGATGTCAGTATGCGAAGGGAAGCTTTCCCTGTAGCGGAGTACTCTGTACTACTACTTCACAGAAGGTTCATTGCATTGGATTGTAACTTCATCTTGAGCTCTTACAAACTCCTCCTCAGGAGTCAACCTTGCATCTAACATGAGATATGTGAAGATGAAGGAGTAACAATTCCTATGCCAATTAAAGAAACTTCTTTTTCAGCTCACTTCCTGGGACAGCAGTCTTCTGGAAGGGGATGAGTAACCTCTTAAATCTGAAAGCATCACTTCTGAAGCACTATGGATGCCTTCCAGAAAGGTTACAAAGAAGCGTCTTTGGGGGAATCACAATAGATGCGTAGATGGAGGTTTCTGGAAGGCCCTCAGAAATAGCCTTTCCCACTTGCATAATGAAGGATAACATCACCTCTTGCTCTTACTTCATCTATTCCAACACAAAAACAGGCAGTAAAAAAGTAAAGGAAATAATCCCATTTATAGGCAGCACCCAAAAAAATGGAATTTGAAAAAACAAATTTTGCTTGATGCAATTCACAATCTGTTTAAAAAAAGTGAGCATCCATCTGCCTCCAGCTAAGCATCAGAAGCCAAGAAAACGGCAGCAATACTCAAAGAGGCAAGGCCAAAAGCTCATAGCTTGTGTAGGCAAGATTGAACCATCTTCAGTAGTTGCAGAAGACATGCAGTCCCAGTATCTCAGGCCGCAGAAAAAACTGAGATCGAGACATTAAATACCAGAGTCTATTAAAGGCTCTATAGGTATCCTAGTCCCTTA
>VXAL01016287.1:12111-22137 GCA_013399475.1 Chauna torquata | reverse complement strand
CTCCGGGCACGGCGCGCGGGACCCGGCGCGTGTCCCCCCCGGCGCTCACTGGGTGCGGAGCGTGAAGGCAGCGCTGGTGATGGAGGTAGGGAGGTTGAGGCCCTTGGTGATCTCCCGCCAGATCTTCTTGTTGATGACTTCCACCAGGCCGCCCTTCTCCGTCACCAGCATGTAGAGCATGTACAGGTCCAGCACCTGCTTGGCCATGATGGGGATCCGGTTGACGGGGGTCCCTGGGGAGGGGGAGAGGGCAGGCTTGGGACGTGCGGGGGCCGAGCCCGGCGGGAGGCCACCAGCGCCCCGCAGTCGCCGGCGAGGGGGGAGCTGGGGGCCACAGAAGGACAGGGGCACCCGGGGAACGTCCGGGTCAGAGCGGAGGCGAAGGGGGGCTTCTGCTGCTGCCCCTCCCCAGCACCCTACGCTCCTCCGTAAGCAGCCCTCCCCTTCATCGCCATCTCGCTCAACACCAGCCCCACACGCGGAGGAAAAAGAAACTCAGAGTTCTCAGCCGCAGCCGCCCAAACGGGGCCAGCCGCGGTTTGCCGAGCGGAGGCCAGCTGCGCCCAGCAACAGCAGCTATTTATAACAGCGGCCGCGGGGCGAGGGTCGCGCCGTGCCCGGGCTGCGCGTGCACGTGGGGGGGGGTCCCCTGGCCCGCAGCACAAGAGGGGGCACAGCCCCCCCGTCACAGCCGGAGCCTGGGCGGGGAAGTCCCCCAAAATCACCTGGATCCAGGCTGAAAGGGGCTCAGAGAGCTCCCTGGGGGGACAGAGCCCAACCCGGCAGTGCCTGGGGGCTGCTCCTGCCTGTGCACATGCATGCACACGCATGTACACGCATGCACACACATGTGCGCGTGCACACACACGTACTTCCCTAAATGCCTCTTTGACAAAAGGCTCGATGCGCCCATGCACCAGCGTTTCCAGTGCTGGATCCCAGCTATGCCGGTGGTGAGTGGTGGCTCCTGCCCGGGCACCGTCCGGCTGCACCGTGCCGTGCCGTGCCGTGCCGGGCACCACGCCGCGCGCGGTTCCTCCACAGCGGGGCCAGCGGGCGGCTCTCCCCGCCGCGGTGCCGGGAGGTGGCAGCAGCTGACGTGGCCTCTTGCGGCACCGCCGGCACGGGGCTGGCTCCTCGCCTTGTGCCGCTGGGCAGCGCTGGGGCCCCTCCGCTGCCCCCTTCCCTGAGCACACCCAGGGAGCGCCCCAGCTGCCAGCCTCCCCCCGCCCGAAGCTGCCCCCCACCGGGACGCAGCGTGCCGTCCTGGAGACCAGGGCTGAGCCCGCACCAGTGCAACTGGTCTGCTGGCCACGGACCCCCAGCCTGCGGGCAGGCGTTGGCAGGGGGCCCCATCGAGGTGCCCTGGGGCAGATGCCCCGCACAGGATGCCACGCGGGGAGCTGCTTTAGACCAGGCTGAAAACTGCAGCAGGATGGAGCAGGAGTCACAGCAATGCCCAGCCCCACCCTGCAGCGGGTCTGCAGCTGGGCGTGTGTGCGCCTATGTACACAGATACTTGACGTTCTCCTGCTGATACCACAGGCCAACATTCTCCAGACACAGCCAGTGATTTGGATGCCCCTGTTGGCCCTTAAAGCAGAGCCAGGTTTGGACTGTGGCTGCTCTGGACCTGCCATAACCCCAGGGATGGTGCAGCACAGGGGAGACAGGGAGGGGGCAAAATTCACGGGCAAAGGAGGGGACAGACCCTGGTGGCAGCGCGACGCTGACAAAATCAGTCTGGCGGGGCCAGTGCCAGGGAATCGCTGAGCCGAGCTCATGGCGCGGATTCCAGCAGAGCAGGTTTGACCCCAGTTTGCAAAGAGGTTAAAAATTAACTACCAGTCTGGCCGGAGCATTAACCTTGGGTTACAATGACATGCGAGGAAATAAAACCCATGGACGGCATGGGGCGGGCGCGGGGGGGCTCACCTCGCTTCTGCATGAAGCTGAAGAGGTCATCCAGGAACTCCTTCCTCCTGGGGTCGCCGTCCAGCTCGTACAGCTGCGCAACGAGAGGAGAAAACCACTCACATCGCTGCCGGGCAGCCCCCGCACCCCCCTGCCACCCAGGGAGCCCCCCCCAGCAGCTCCTGAGCCCCGCGAGGCAGCGGGCAGGGTCTGCGGTCACGGCGTGCTGGAGGGCAAGGGGCAGCCGTGCCCAGTGGGACTGAAAGCAGGCGTGTGATGCCCTGACCCGGCTCCCACCAGAGCACCAAGGCTGGGGACGTCAAAGCCCACGTGAGGGCAGGGGCAGCTCCCACGGGGCTGTCGCAGGTCCCTGTGGAGCGCCACGAAACAGCCCCACCAGTGGGTGCCTCCAAGGCATTGAGGGGGTCTGGTGCACGGAGCCGTTGGGTCCTGATGTCCCTTCGGCTCGGGGCTGCTCTGCACTGCTGTTCCCAGCCTCCAGAGCTGGGTAGCAAGGGCCAGGCCAAAGCACAGGGGCCCCGGCCCCGTTGGGAGTGGCGGCAGCCCCAGGGCATCGCTGCCTTCCTCTGCTGCAAGTGCCCGCTGTGACCTGGTCTTGTCACCGTGCCAAGTCACCTCCCATGGGCTCGCGGCCATGCGGAGGCTTTGGCAGGCAGCTCCCCGGTGGCAGGAAGGAGGGCGGCCCCGCAGCGGGTGCCCAAATTCCCAGGGAACCCGATTTGGTGGGAGCCGAGTGTGAAGCGATGGGAGAGGGCTTTCGAGGAGCCCAGCTCCACACATGTGCTTTGCTGCAGGAGCGGCAGTGCTGCGGACATCACGGGCGGCAGGGTCTAGGGCAGGCGGGAGGGCGGCGAGAGACGCGGGGCTGGCAGAGCCCCGGTGACGCCAGGCTGGAGGCGCGGGGCCGGCGCCTCGCTGCTCCTGCTGATGCCTGCGAGCAGCTGACCCCGCGCGCTGGAATGAGCCGCGCTCGGGGCGCACACGCTGCAGCAGAGCACGGGGCCACCGCTGGCCTTGGTGACTGTGCCACCACCACAGCTCTGCCGTGCTGCAGCCAGGACGCGGGTGAGCGGAGGCGTTTGCTTTGCTTAGAGCCTGGCCTCGAAACCACGGCGCTGCCCCTAACCTCGCCTGGAGGCCGAGCGGCTCCGACGCTGCGAACGCTGCAATCGGCCCTCGGCTCCTCCCAGGGAGCGCAGATCCCGGTTATTTTTAGCATCCACCACGCTCTCAGCACAGAGTGGAGCAACGCTTCGGCACAATCCCTCCTCTGCACCTGAAGTGCCCGAGGGAGCCAGCGCCGGGTCGCTGGCGAGCTCGTGTGCCAGGGTGCACACTTGTGCACCAGAGTGCATGCTCACGTGACATGGTGTGAGCTCGTGTGCAACTGTGCACGCTTGTGTGAGCACGCAGTGTGCTCAGGGGGGTGCCTGGGGGTCCAGCCCCCAAAAACAATGGCCATGAGGAGGTGAGGACTCCTCGTGACTCTGCTGGGAACAGGAGCCTTCGAGCACTGGCCCTCGCTGGACCCGGTCCGAGAGTCCCACGGGTGGCCGGTTCCCTCCTGCGGGCACCCACGGGGCCAAACCCTGCCTGGGATCGGTGCCCCGAGGGGCGGGCTGTGGTTATAACCCCCCCGGTCCCAGAGAGGACAGGGAGCCCGGAGCCACTCCGTACCTGGCTCTGCAGCAGCTGCCGAGGGCCGGGACGCCCTCCCGGCTGCTCGCCGCCCGCACGCCCGGCTCCGGCACGTGCCACCTTTCAGAGCTTGCTCCCGTTTCGAAAAGCAACAAATCTGCCTTAGGAGCCCGGTGCTGAAAGCGGGCGTCCCCCCCGGCGCGGCTTCGGGCCTGCCAGGAGGAGGCCGTCGGGCTGGCAGCCTCTACTCCTGCGAAAGCATTTCCCGTCCAAGCCTCCCGCGCAGCCCAAGGCACGGCTCCTGGAGCGAACCCGACAAGATTGATGGGGCCGGTGCGGCGCATCGCGCCCTGCGCCGAGTCTCAGCCGTACACAACTGGGAAATGTTTTTATAAGCCAGGACAGGAAGATCTATGCACAGACGCTCCTCGAGCACCCATTTATGCTGGGGCCAGCTTTTGTCTTGGGACCCCACCCTTTGTTTGACAGCCCGACACATTCCAGCCCTGATTTATGGCAGCGAGATCTGCTGGCCTGCAGAGCGAATCGCACCCTCCGCACGCACGCCGCGCGGGCTGTGCCTCTCCCCGCGTTCGGAAGCCGTACCCTGGCCTGGCGGAGGTGGTCGCGCAGAGACCCCTCCCTGAGCGCGGGAAGCATCTGGTGGGAGAGAGCGGGCTCCGCGGGGGGGACGCCGGGTGGTGGCCGTTGCGGGGGGCTCCCGGCTCCATGGGGCCACGCAGATGTGGCCGAGGATGCCGCAGGGAGGGATGCCGCAGCCCCCAGCCCCCCCACGCCGAGCCCTGCTCGCTTTTCTCAATGACAGTTTTGAACAACTGCCAGCGGAGCCGTGGCCGCGGGCGGCCGGGAGGGGGCTATAAATATGAACACGTAACTCTGCAGGCACGCACCGCGGGGCCACGCAGCGCGCGCGCGCGCGCCGGCAGATTAGCGCGTTAACGGGGTAACTGATACGCCCGCCCCAACGGCCGCCGTCCCACGGGCATGCCCGGCGTGCGGACCCGGCGGCACCGAGCGGCGGGGTGGGGTGCGACCCCCTCCAAACGCCCCCCCCAGAGAGGGTGCCCACGGGGCTGAATTCCTCGCCCGCCGGCGTCGATCAAAGGGATCAATGAGGCCGAGCCGATAACAGGGAAGGGCGCTACAGGAAAGCCATAAACCCGCAGTTCCCCTGGAAACCTTGCAAAAGCTCGCCCGGCCCCTGAGCAAACAGCCGGGGAGAGGTCAGGAGCCGTTGTTACCGCTGACCCCTTCAGAGCCCCTCTCGGCCCCCCCTGCGCCCGCTGCCCCCATGGCCAGGCGAGGGGCGGTGATGCCGCAGGGTCCCCGGGTGCTGAGTGGGTGCCACGGTCCGCGTGGGAGCACAGGGCGGTGGGAGCCGAGGCCCTGAGGCAGGGGGAGCCCAGGGGCACCGCGGTGCAGGAGCAGAACAGAGCCCCCGAGCAGGGCAGGGGCAGCACCCGGTGGTGTGCAGGATGCGGCCGGCGCAGCTTTTTGGCAGAGGTGTGCGGGCTGCTCCCAGCCAGCCGGGGGATGTTGGGCCTCCGCCAATCCAACCTCCCCCGTTTCCTCAAGCAGCTCGGAAAGCCGCACGCAGAGGGAGGGCTTCCCTGGTGCCGCCGCCGAGCGCCTCGAGCCCGCAGCAACACCGCGCTGGGTGAGCCCCGAGCCTACCCCGTGCCCCCTTGTCCCCCGCTAATGGGGACGGGCAACAGGAGGACGAGAGCTTGGGCTGGAGCTGGACCAGAGGGTGCCAGGAGCCGGCACCACCGCACCGCAGCAGGGTTGCCGCGGCCACGCTCAGCTGGCGGATGCCCGCCCCGGCACGGATGGCTGCGGTGAGCTCAGGGCACGGCATCGCCCCTTGTTTCGCCATCCCCGCCTGCCCCGCAGGAATGACAGGAGGCTGAAGCTGCGGGGAGGCCGGGAGAGGCGCGGGGGGCTCTGGGCGCTGCCGGCACGTGCATCCTGCACCTGCGGAGCCCCCATGCCCGCCTGCCCGGCTTCTGCTTCTGCTTCTGCACCCGACGTCCCCCGGAGAGGGCGCTCATGGGGAGTACGGCCCCCCAGCCCCGGTACTGCTGCCTGGACACCCCAACCCTGCCGCTGCTGCACCCCAGGACTGCGGGGACCCTGAGCCCATGGGGACCCCAATCCTGTGGGGCTCCAGCAGCCCGGAGCCCCCGCGGCCCCCGCTGCCAGCGCTCGCGCTCCCGCATTTCAGACAAAGGAGTGGGGAGGAGGTGGGACGGGGAGGCAGCAGAGGCTTTCTCAGCTGAGCCAGCTGATTAAATACAAATCCAGGGAGGGAGAAAAGCGTCGCTGAGCGGAGGGGAGGGGGAGGCTGGGAAAACATCGCCCTCGTGCTCAGCTCTGCTGGAGCGGGGGAGGAAAAGGGGAAATGCAACGGAACAAAAGTGCCGGGAAGGAGCCGCATCAGGCGGGAGCGCTGCGAGCAGCCACGCGGGCAGGGCCCAGCAGAGGAAGGCGCTGGCTCTCAGGCACTGCATGGTCGACGTGCCCGCGGAGCTGCCGCCGGCGCCTGGTGCCCCTGGAGCAGCGGCCAGCACCAAATCCGGCGCCCACAGCACGGCCATCTCGGAGCAGCGCCCGGCACGGCGCGAGGGTCACGAGCAGCCTATTAACCTGCAGTGCTCTAAAAATTGATTAGCTGTTTATTAAAACATCGGCTCATTCAATTTTTATAAGGACAGTTCTTAAACAAAGTTTCTTGGGGCCTCTCCCCAGGCCGCTGGGACTGGACTGGGATGCGTGGGTGGAAATCTGTGTCCGGGTTTGGGAAGAGACAAGCACCGTCTGCCTCTGCCCTCATGCTCGAGACCAGGGGCCTGACGCTGCCTGGTGTGGCTCCTGGGAGCCCTCCCAGCTCCGCAGGGCAGAAACCCGGCCAGGAAACCATCCTGAAGCCCCTGCAAGGCGTTAGCAGCGGCTGGGGTCCCACAGGCCCACAGGCTCCCTCCCCGCACCCCGGTGCACCCGAGCTGGCGTTCAATCCCAAAGGAAACGTTGGACATACACATTTAAGAGGATGAAAGAAAATTAACCATCAGCTGAGGAAAACGTGCATCTGCTCAGCTGCAGGGGATTAGCGGTAGCGGGGCGGGCTGCCCGGCCGCGTGCACCGATCGTTACACGCACTTTTGATCCATGGGCTCCCGGCGGGGAAAGTGCTGATGGGGGCGAGCGCCGGCTGATGTGCTGAGCGTTCCCGTGCCAAAGTCCACCGGCTGAGCAGGCGCTGCCGGCCGGGGGCAGCCACACTCCCCCCCAAATCCTGGGGTGAAGCCATGTGGGATGTCCAGGCACCGTCTGGCTGCACCGTGCCGTCCACGCCTGGACCACGCTGCTCCGAGCCCCAGTGCCCCCCACTGCAACGTTCTGGGGGCCTGAGGTGGCCTCACTGGGGACTTTCCGTCTGCTCCCCCCCAGACAGCCCTGAACACCCTCCAGCATTGGGGGGGGTCCCCCAGCACCCCCAGCGATGCTGCTGGGCAAAGGGCGTTTTGCATGCTGCTGCTTGTGGTTACCAGCAAGATGTCGACAGCACTGCAGAAGCCGCAGCTCCAAGACGTGCCCGCGTGCGTGCCGCAGCCAGGCGGCACGGGGACGGGGACGCCCCCGGGGCCAGGTCCCCAGGACACCCTTGGCTTCGCAAGGTCTTCTCCAGAGCACGGGTGAAGAGCCAGCATGGGCTGCCAGGCTCGTCCCCAAGGACAGGAGAGAGCCCCAGAGGCCCTGGCGCGCCCCACGCCGGCTGCCCCGCACCCCTGAGCAGCACCCGGGGGGCTGCCTGGGGTCCCCTGCACTGCCCGGGCACCGGCAGGGATGTGGAAAGGGAAAGGAATCCACGGCCCCCTCGCAGGATTTCCTTGCATTGACGGCATCCCGGTTTTCCCCAGACACCTCTGACAACACGCGCCCATCCCCTCCTCGCAGCGGGGGGATGCGGCCCAGCCTTGCAGCGATCGGAGCTCAAAATAAAAATTGAGGAACCGAAACTTGTTCTCATTTCAGCAGCGTGTGAAACCGCGCACCAGCCAGCCGGGCTCGGCGCAGGCCGGACCGAGACCAGCAGGTGCTGAGCTGCGGTGCGTGCCAGCCCCCAGCACGGCTCCGGCCCCACGCGCGGCACGGTGCCGAGCTGGGGACACGCAGCGGCCGATGGCGGGGCCGGGTGCGGAGACAACAGAGGCACCAGGAAACGCAGCCTGGCCGCAGTTTGTGCAGTTGAGTCAATAGGTTTACATGTCGTAATTAGGGAGGCTGCACGGAGGTGGAAATAACTTAATCTGTAAAACAGCTGCCCCAACGATATCCTCTTAGAGCGGGGCCGCCCCCGGGACACCCGGCTCGGCACGGCCGAGGTGGGGGACGGAGGATGAGGGTGCTCGCACCGGGGCTTGTCCAGGACAGGAGCGGTGCCCGGTGGCACCGCCACCGCTGCCGGCACCACGGGCTCGCCCACCCGGGCTCCCCGGCAGCGCCGTGCTCCTGGCCGAGGTGCCAGGCGGCCGCTTCCAGCAGGGCCGTAAGGAAGCGGAGGAGGAACGAGAGAGGCGCGGGCGGCAGCGCTGACCCCACAGCCGAGCCCCCCGGCAGGATCCCGGCCCGGCGTTTGGTGTGGATGACCGGATTAGCCGTTCAAACCAGATTACGCGAAAATCCCAGCCTGTTGACTTTAAAAGGCCTTGCAGGAAGGCGGCCCCTCGGCAATGCCAGGAATGCCGGAGAGCATTGGCGGCACGGGAGCGCCGCGGGATGCGCCGGGGTCTGCTGAGATAACGAACGCGTCGAGCAGCCGCCCTGCGAGCTGCTAGCACCGAGGGCAATTAAAGCCGGGAGGGGGAAAGTGACCCCGGGAGGCTGCCGTCTAACGAGGCTCCTGCAGTGCGGCCCCAGCAGCTCGGGGCTCACGCCGGAGCCAGGCGGGTCATCAGCCAGGAGCTCACTGGGCTCGCTCTGGCGGGGACGAGCCTGCGGCTGCGGTGCCAATGTCCAAACTGCAAACACCATGACCTGCTCCGAGGCCGCGGTTCCGGGTTTTCAAGCCCTGGGGAACAATTTTCAAGGCTTTTTTCCCGCCGCCAGGAAGGCTCGACGCTCACCGCTTTCCTCCTTTCTCTTCCAAGCCTGCCTGGGACGTGCGAGCCGTGCGCCCGGCAGGGGGAAGGCCCCCCCAGGGCCCCACCAGCCCCAGAGATGGGTAAACCCTGCCAGTAACAGGCCAGCCTCCTGCAGGCACTAAAATGATTGGGATTGCTGCGTTTAGGGAAAATAAATACAATAAATCAAGATGCAGAAGCTTTCTGAGAGTAGAGGAAAACCTGCCCTGGCCACCAGCCTGCACTGTGCAGCAGGTAGCAGAGCTGAGCATTTTGTGACGTATTTCGGCACGGTCGGTGTGACCGAGGGGCTTCTTTCTGTCTTTCTTCTTTCCCCCGGGGCTGCGGCTCCTTTGTCCTGCTGACGGCAGAGGGGCGAAGCAGGGGAGGGCAGCCCGCGCCGCGAGAAGTTATTTAATGAAGAATAAACAAGCGGACAGTGCTTTCCCTGCTCCTCCTTGCCGGGGTGCACGTGCGGCCCCCCACCCGCACCCACACCTTCGACCCGTTGCCCCCCCGGACCTCCTGCCACAAAGAAGCTGCCACCATCCCACTGCAAAGCACCAGCCCCGCTCTGCTCATGCTGGGGCCCGGATTCAGGGTGTGGGGAGGGGGGGGGATTTCTTTAGAAAAAGAAAGTAATTTGTAAAAACCAGAGTGAAGGGTTGGTTACGAGCCCTGAAATAAAGTGTTTCGGATGATGCTCTTCAAACGTGGTTTCCCGTAAAACCGTGCCCCACATGGAGCTTTGGGGCACCCGGTACCCCAGTTCATGGGGTTGGGGGTCCACAGGCGTGCCCTGGGTCGAGGTGAGCGCAGCTCCGCGAGGATGGCGGCACCACCGGTGCGACCCCCCCAGCTCTGCGGGCATTCGGCTGCCAGGGGGGCTGCGGGAGGGGCCGCCCGCCCGGCCAGCAGCTGTGCCGGGGTATCAGGTTCGTATCGGCCAGACCGCGTGATGCACGGGGCCGATTCCCTTTCCACCCGGCCCCGGGCAGCGGGAAAGGCGAACGTCCCGTCCCCGTCCCTGATGCCACGGGCAGATAAAGCACTCAGCTTAGGGACGGGGCCACCTCCCGCTGGACGGGCTGCCCCCATCCCTGCCCTGCGTGCTCCTAATTCCCCCCCAGCAGCCCCTCGGGATGCACATGGCACCCCCGCCCGGGCTGAGCCCCCTCCACAAAAGGAATCAGCAGAGGGGCAAAGCGGGGGCTCCCCATGAACAGGGGTCTTGCCGGGGCAGCCTCGCCGGCTGCACCGAGGGCGCGCGGGCGGCCGTGCCGCAGGGAGCCCGCTGACCGGCCCGGCT
>VXAL01016286.1:0-22064 GCA_013399475.1 Chauna torquata | reverse complement strand
TTTCTCTTCTGATTAGCAATAGGGAAGGTCAGTAGCAGTCAACTTTGTACAAGTTTACAGTTATTTTTTTTCCTTTGTGTATCCGTTTATGTTTTTTGTGTTTAATTTCATCTGCAGTTTTATTTCCTAGCTAAGTCTCATGAACTGTTTTTGTGCAGTTCTGCACATTGGCCTGTGACTAATCACAGTCCATGAAAAAAAATAATCTTTAGTTATAATGGTCAGATAATTGACTTCAGAAATCTGCACTGCTGACTGCTACTTACCACTTGTGACAATGCTTGATAAGCGACTGTGAGACCAATTCTAGGATATTTTGCCGTAAAATTAAACGTGGTTTATACCATCTTCAGCTACATCTGAGATGAGAAACTGGATGAAATTAATTCAGTGGCGGTGGAAGTATGGTAGGTCTTCATTTGAACACAACTTTACAGGAGCAGTGGAGCAGTGTGAGACTATTCACTTTTATGACATGAAGCAGCAAATTCCTTGTAAATGTGAGATTTTTTTCAGCCACTTCTGATTCATTCAAAGGCTTTCTGAATGATTAAGCTAGCAACTTTATCAAATAAATCTCAGATTTGGAAATAATTTTCATATTTATAAAGCTGAAAATAGGAAACTAATAAACAGTTGGCTAGTTATATGAATGACAATGCCATAACTAGCATGTAAAAAATTAATAGGTAGAATGCTGAAGTTTAATGAAGAAAATTTCAGGTGACAAAGACAAAATGAGATTACTTATGCAAATATCTCTTCCTAAATTTCAGAAATTGTGACGGTAGTAATGAGTGGCATTTTCAGAGATTATTGAAATAAATTGCTAATAAGCACATGGTTCTGTTACAGATTGCTTATAAGGGTTTAGAAAATTGCATTATTTTTTACTACAGCTTATCTATAAAGTATTTTTCTATAGAGAATTAAATTCTTTTTGTTTTTTCCTTTTTCATTTGAGCCTGATTCATGCAGAAAATGTCCGTATCCTTAGTTTTGTGTACACAGCTCATTCTTCTCAGCCCCAAATGTACTCTTCTGAATGTACTTTTACTTGTTTGTTCATTATAGGGATCTGTATTGGTTTCATTTTATTTGTATCAGGAAGGAGAGGCGAATTGTACATACCATAGATGCAGCTTGAATATGTGTAATAAAGGTGGTGGTGGTGGGGTGTCATCATTTGAACAAATCAATTTGTACTTTTCTCTGAAAATGTGATGTATAGAAAAATTTTCACTGTAATAATATGCTGCTAACTATGGTTTTAACCAAATCTATTCAGTAAACGTGAACAATGGTAATACTGATGAAAAGTGCTTTCCCAGTGATTTTCATGTTGTCCTCTGCATTCTTTGCCAAATGATAAAATACACGTTCACAGGTACTTAAATCTCTTTTATAATTCAGAATCTAATATACTTTTCTGTACTAAGTCTGTATTGATCTAAAAATAGATAAGAATTCTAAATTGTGAGACTAATTGAAATACATAAAAAACCCTCAGAACTAGGTTGCAAAATGTTCGTACTTAATACGATTACAAAAGCTTTTTTCTCTGCTAGTATTCAGCCTTTAGTTAAGAAAGCTCTGACAAGAAAGTGAATGAGCAGTGAATGCAGACAGTAGGGATTTTTGTGCCCTTGTTTTTCTGCTAGTGCTTGAAACATACAGAATAAGGCTGACTTACCATAAAGAACTTGTATGCTTAACCTTCCAGCCCATAATCACTCCTTCAGTAGAGATATTATTAAATGTTAACTTGTATCTTCTACAGTGCATTAGAATACTAGGGCATAATTGTGATTCTGGGCTTTGTTTTAGGTCCTAAACCTATTTTCTAAAGTTTTCTGTAAGAACGTAGAATCTGCCATATATATTTGGGTGGTATGAATGCTTAACATGCTGTGTCCATAAAAGCATGGCAGCAACAGCCAAAAAGCATTTTAAATCAGAAAGGATGAAGAGAAATTGAATAAATGCTTATTTTGCTTCCTTAAACTGTATTTTTAATGCCAGTACTTTCTGGTGAGAAAAAGCTAGAGGTGACTAGATGCAATGCTCATGTGTTTTTAAACTGCAGTAAACTCTGAAATCCTAAAATCTTAATTTATAAGCCCCTCTTCCATGTAATGACAGCTTGCTCAGCTCTTATGCATTTACTGCTTGCTGATGACATGGGCATTAGGCAAGGCCCTGAGAAGGTATAAATGAAGACTGACCACCTAGCAAAAATAACAGGTTCAAAGAAGTTCAGCCCCCAGATCCACATGACAGAGCAACAATATGATATCTGCCTTACCTGAGCCAGCATCACTGTAATGGCAGCATCAATACGGAAATGGCATCCAGATTAGACACAGCATATAGTAAATTCATTATTTTAAAATAGAAGTTATAAATCAACAGAACAAAACACAAATGTTATCACACTCCAAGCATTAACACACTAATAAAACAAAAACAGGCATTTTCCCTGTACCTAATTTCCTGAGCAAGCTGCAAAGTATTGGATGGAAAGATGCAGACTGTGCGGAACAGCAGTGGTAAATCATCAACGTGTAGCTCGCTTCCACATGGAACAGGAAGAAGAATCAAACGTGTTAGGGGCACATACTCTGGAAGCCAACACATGCCTGTGTGAAGTTTGTCATGTGAAGATGCTACTCCAGATGGAACTGGGAAAACTCTGTTGGCAAGGAAGGCAGAGCAGCCAGTTTTGAGTTGATTGATTTGTACAGCAGATAGGAGCAGAAACAATTGAGAGAGGTAAATGGAAGATGAGGCTCTTCCCTGCCTGCCAGAATTGACGAGGATAGAGTGTAATGTCAATATGTACTGTGAATCTAATGCTACTAGAGATGCTTTAGTGTAAGATTTGTGTAAACTTGAGCTTAGTTCTGAAATGATATTTTTCCCATTATTAATCTGAATTCATGAAATTACAGAGATATTATGCTGTTCATAAATGTTTCCCATAAAACATTCTCTCTCTCTCCGTTTTTACATTTACATGTCTCATAGTACCACAGATGTAGAAAAATAACTATGTAATGTCTCTTGGTGAGATTCTTAGAGGAAGGGTGATTTTTTTTTTTTTTTTTTCATTGGGATATTGCTATAGGACTCCAGATACAAGATTTAGTTCCCAGCTATGTCACAGAAACTTGCTGGCCTTAGTCCCCCATGTGTAAAACTGAAGTAATACCCTTATCTGTTATGATTTGGCCATCTGATTTATTCAGTTGTCAAAAGCATTTTTTTCAGGCAAAGACTGTTGCTTGTGATGATTTGTCTGCAGAGCACAATGGGTACCCTGTCACCGTTACATGCTTATCTAGATATTGCTAAAACATAAGCCATCTTCGTAAACCAAAAATCTCCAATAGAACTTTTGTCTGGAGGTGCCTGATGTTTCTGCTGTGGTATTTAGAGCAGTTAAAACTGTTTTAGATGCAGTTGCACAAGAATAAAGCTCGTCTGTCCAATACTTTTTTTTTTTTTTTCCTAAAAAATGATACTAGTGCAAGTATTATTTTATCAGCAGCTACTGTAATTATACTGACTGGGCTGCTGAGAGGGGTAATAACTAATTAGTGCAGTTCTCTTAGGTGAGAGAGAAATGAGGGGGCCAGAGAGCCTTGGGAAATACTCTAAATTGCACGTGCTGACCACAGGAGGAAAAGGTTGTCTACAAATAAAATTGCATCTCACAATTTTACTATATTGGTGAATACTGGAGGTGACCGAAGAATTTATCCGGTTCTTACTTTTCCGTTTTGTGCCCTGTTCCTGTGGTCCACAGGGAGAGGGCTCACAACACCTCGCCTTTCTGCAGATCCTCTTCCTATCTCACTGCCCTGTATCACCTCCCCCTCTTTCTGCCTCCTGCTCACTTTGCAGTTACCCCATACTTAAGATTTTCTAAGTTTTCTAACAGCTAAGATTACTGTTGTGAGAAGAGGAAGGGAGGGGCTGCTGAGGTGGAAGGGCTGGTCTTTGAGAAAAACTCAAAGTTACAGCTTTCCCTTTTCTTAGATGGAAAAGGAGCATTCGGCAACATATAAACCTGGCCTGTGGGCGTGGAAGGCAACCTCAGCATGGGACTGTAACATGTTACCCACAAGAATTAGGCCATAGCAGTGCAACTAAATCCTGTGGGTGCAGTGCATAAAGTAAGGGGCTGTACTGCAGCACAAGAGTTTTTGCTGGCATGACAAATCCAATTTCAAGTGCAGGATTAAAATGACCCTGAACTGCCAATGGCTTAAAGCTAAAGTACAGTTCTTTGCTTTTTGAAATTTCTGGTTAGATATTAGCCTGCCAATCAGAGCAAAATTCTGACCATGGATCCTTCCCACATCCTCAGACAGCATTTAATGCATGAACAAGACTAGCTCGCAAGGTAGCAAACCAGATAAATACATTATGGGCAAGCAATTGTGCAGGGAAATTCAGAAGCTCAGTCACAGCATTGGTGGGGAGGATCTAAGGAAGCAGATTAAAGGGAGTGGGATAAGGATGAGACAGGAACTGTCAGAAAAATGAAAGAGCAGCAAGTACAGTGAGAAGTACAGCTGCACTCTAGCCAGTGTTCACTTTGTGAAAATAGCAACCCTCTGGCAAGGTATTGAATGCACACACTCAGGTGCTCAGAGTTAGCTGGGTTCAGCTGGGGCTTGTGTCGTGGAGAGAGAAGCAGAAATCACAAACCAAGCCAGTATTAGAAAATAGAAGAGAACTGAATTTTTGGCTTATATTAAGCATAAGAAAAACTGGGGAAAGCTCTGTAAAAGTTTGCAGTTGACAGAGTTCAGAAAGAGAGCACAATTTCATGTGACTACTTCCATTTCCTTTTGCACCTTCTTTGCTCAGATTGTTAAGTGGATAATTTTACAGTGGACTGCTTNTATATATTTTTGTATTTCCAAGTACTTTTCCTCCTTCCTAAGTGTGGGTTATGATGAACTGAATTATTTGGTTATTGGGTGCTGTGTTTTTAAATGTCTTTATCTTGTTACTCTCTCTTACATACCGTAAGAAGACAATCATTGGTTGTATGTGTGAACCATAATCAATTTTGCTTAATAAGCTTTCAATGAAGGATTTTTTAAGATGTAAATATAAAGTAACTTTATGTACACATAGATGCTAATTTGCCTGTGCTTTTTATATAAATAGTCACTAATTCTTTGCATCTTTTACAGCCTTTGTATCTGTTACAGCTCCTAGTTGTAGCCAAGTGCTTCAGTTTACTTTTTCATGTTATAAATGTGTTTAAATAATTCTTATGTTTTTACAGCCTCTGTTGGTTTTGGTTTTGTTACTGAGTCCAGATGAAACTTAGTCTGGAGTTGTGGTTCATATTGTAACTGAAGTATTGAAGTTGTTACTGCCAACTCATTGCTATTTTTCATTATTAGTAATCATGGTATTTTAGGGCAGGAATGCCTAAGGATAAAGCAAGAGTGAAATCTTGTCAGTTCTCTGTTTCGGAAATGTTAATAGGTTTATCACCACCTATTCTCACAGAGGAGAGAACTGCATAGCACAGCTCCTCCTGTCCTACACGATAAGTCTGCTGAGCGTGAATAGAGCAGCTGCACCTTTGTAGAAATGCCAGTGTTACTGGCACAAGTGTGAAACACTTATGTGTCTATGAGCAATAGATTGGCTACCTGTTGGAAGCCAGTAGCACATGTGCGGGACAGATTTTCAGTGGAGGAGCAAGAAAACTTATGTATACCTTGGAAGCATAAAATGCAATGCATGTGTGCAGAGCTTAAGTATTGCACATGCCCAGGATGTCTGGTGCTTCAGATGTGTGCAGGAGCTCCAAAGCTCCCAGGACATACCAGTTCTGCACTTGTCCAAGGGTGCCAGAGGTGAATGCCTGAGACCTCTCAGAGGGCAGCTGGGCACTGACTGCTGTTGCACCTTCTTCCAGGGCAGTTCCTGCAAGTGTCCTCAGACAAAATGAGGCCAGCACCAAGTTAAGCCTTGTAATGAAGAGAACAGATTTATTTTTTTTTTTTCGCCACTAATGACTGTATAATTTACATAGACAAAAAAGATCCAGTAAGTGGAATGGAAGCCAGTTATAACACGTAAGTACATGTAAGCTGTAAGGCAAACTGTGATCAAGAACTAATGCTTGTAACTGCCATTGCTAGTTTGATTACAGTAACATATTTATTCGTTAATTAGTTCCTGCTAACTGGCAATCAATTAATGCCTCAAACTATAGCCTGTACTAATCCCAGCAGTCTATTCAGCACTTAACACAGATATATTGTATTAAATTGCTCCAGTTAAGTGGAATGTCAGCAACATTGACTCCAAAATTATGCAGTACCTAGAGGGTTTTTTACATAACGTTTTGTTAAGATTGCATCAAGTTATTGTATATTTCTCTCTCATAACTGCAAACATATGTAGTGAATGATTTAAATTCCTTTTTTTTTTCCATCAATTTATATCTTAAGAAAAATAAATACATGACTAGTTTGTAACTTTTCATCCAAATCAGCAAGAGTCTCCACAATATAAATAGCAGGAGCTATTTAGCAGTTCAGACAACACTTGGGCCATTAAAAATGTTTGGGTAGCTATGTTAATATAACACCACTTGCAAAATATACCATTTTTTTCTCAAAAAAAAAAATGTTGCCAGAGATCATTTAGTATTATTTTTCTTTAATAGGATACAGAAAATGGAATATATTGAGCTTAGCAGAGGCTTGCAAATGAATATGTCATTGCATATGATTAAAACTTGAAAATTAGCAAAAAGGCAAATATTCAAAATACAGTTGTAGTCCATTACATAAATAAACTGTATTTATTTCTGTTTAAGTGCATCATCAACAATACTGAATTGAATTGAATTGAATTGAATTGAATTGAATTGAATTGAATTGAATTGAATTGAATTGAATTGTGCAGGACTATCAAACACAGAAATGCTGTACTGATGCAAACCTATACACTTTTCTACCTAAGTAATGTACTTTGTGGGGGTGGGGTGGGGGTGGGGACTTGATTGTAGTGCCTTATTTGCATAATGCGTGTACATAATACATCCTATCTCATACCTTTGCCGTGAACTTTCTAATTGCTGAGCTGTATCCTCTGCATTCACAATGTTAAAGGATTTCCTGACCTTTCATCTCCTTTCAGCTAGAACACTCAAAATAGGAGGCAAAGAGAAGAAAAATGCAATGACAACACATTGTTTTATATGTTATTATATATCTATGTATGTATGTTTGTGGGCAGACTTTTCAAAATGCTTATACGCTTTTGAGAAAACAACTCATACTGACCTTTATGCCTCTCTCCTAAGCAAAGTAGCTATGATATTGCTTTGCTAGGAGAGGCTGTTGGGCAGAGGAATTAGCCTGATGGAGTCAAGTACCCTGTTCCTGACCATGGCACACGTCTTCAGCATGACTTTTGGAAAGCCATTTCCCCACTTCTACCTCAGGCTTTGGCCTGGCGTATGAGAATAACATTAAGGATTCTTCTTTACATGGCAGTGTGAGATCTACAGATGACCAATGCTATCCAAACCAGTGTTCCTGTGTTGGCAGTATTTAGTCTTATTTGGAAATCCAGCTTTTTTGTGCCAGCTCAGCTGATAAATAACAAAGGAATATTCACATCATTTTCACGAAAGTATCTAAAAATAGTGTTATGAAGAAACTCAACAATCTTGTTGCCTGGACTGTCTGCACAGGAACTGATGAAAGCAGACAGGTTTGGGAGAAGGTTTTGAACAAAATAGGTGACATGAATATCACATTCCAAACATATTACATTTTCCTGGGCCAGAAAGGTCTCAACTGAAGTTGAGGAGCAGATAAATTTGAATGGAAGAAAGGGAGGGAAGGTAAGGGAAAATAAATGCAGAAAACATGAAGAAAATAAAAGGAGAGTAAAAGAATAAAAAAGAAAAAAATAGAATCACAATTTAAATTTTTACTTTTTTTTTTTTTTTACTCCTGATGTCTCACTTATTGCAAGTCTTTTTAATTTGTCATTTGAAGTTGAATGTTTAATAAAAGTGATAGCTTGAGGTTGCATCTAGATAATTTAGCAGTAATAATACTATCCTCCTCTAATAAACTGTGAGGCTCAGAGATTAACCTGAATATGATTATCTAATAAATAGGGAACTTCCTCAAGCTATCCTTATATTATTTATAGATCTTCAGACTATACTGATAACTTTTTTACTTTGTAAAAGGAATACAATTTTAGTAATACAGTATCTTGCTGTGTAGACCCCTCTCTGTCAAGTCTTCACTCAGAGGTAGATGGCAATTGCTGGGAGAACCTTTGGTGAGTTTTGGTCTATCAGCAGACTACAAAAAGTAGAAGTCTGACATATGTGACTCAGCAAAGCAGAGACTGGGATGTGAAGATCTCAGCACATTGCTACTGATAATGAACTAAAGAAAGAGAGAAGGAGGAGAAAAAAGGTACTAGCTTGTTTAGTTTTGTCTCCTTTTACTGGAGATGCTCATATGAATCTGATAGGTAAGATTTTTTCAGTTCTGTCAGACTGAAATTTTGCAGAGGACAAAATAAAAGCAGATCCCTAGGCCTGCATGCAGTCCTATTCATGGACTTTAGGAACATCTGGGTAATCACAGAAAAACATTTCAAGGCCTTGTAAGAGTGCATCACGAAGTAGCCTCTGTATTTAAAAGCTTTTTTTTTTTTTTTCTTGGTGTTTGCTTCTATCCAGTGAAGTATTAGTTTTGTGTATTAGAAATTACTGTAATGTAAATAGAAGTATGTTGCTGCTAAAGGACAAGAGTACTTCCCAGTGTGTAGGTCTGAGTACATGCTTCAGCTGCATCTGTCTGCATTGGAAGAAGACCTTGCTATTCACTGATTTTCACACAAGGAAAACCCAAACACAGGGGCTGCAGCACTGAATGATTTCAGAACTGGACTGAAGGCTACAATCACATAGCAGTAGACAGACAGCCACGATCTTGATCTCAGGTATTTTATATTGTCTTTGTGTAGAAACTGATCTATAGCTTTCCTCATGAGACCTGTATTATGAAGGAATTTTGACTCAGAATGTCAGAATTGTCTGTGTTAAGCAGAATATATATAATTATATGTATATATATATATACAGTTAACCATACCATCCACAGCTTGAACAGTGGCATACACTGTTTCATTTTTGGCATGCTGCTTGTCACAGTTTTGATCCATGCCACCTAACATCTTTCCAGGCAATATATAAGCATGGTTCAAGGAGTCACACGAACCAAAAACTGCTCACAATAGTCAGTATTAATGAGACCATGGTTTTTGTTGTTGTTGTTTGTTGTTTATTTGTTTGTTTTTTGGGAGGTAGCAGATAAGATGCAATCTGTGCCATGCTACTTAAAACACAGTAAACAAACAAACAAAAAACTGTAAATGATTACAAAATAAAGAAAAGAAATGAAGGCATACTCTCTTACTCTGATGTCACTAATATAGGTATAGCCCCTCTCACAGTGATTAAATTTTTGCCCTGTGCTTAGCTATATAGCTCAGCTACCTGTCTGTATGGGGAGAGCAGTGTCAAACTGCTTTTCTTAGCAGAAATTATCTAGAGAGTCAGGCCATGGCTAAGCTCGAGTTAGTCTAAGTGATCAAGGGACTCAATGCCTGCTGCTGAGCAAACAACGGTTCAAGTCTACAGGAACGAATGAATGAATACGGAAAGGCACAATCCAGCACAATCCACTAGTGAGATAAGAATAGAAAGAGGAAAACATTTTGATAATGGATTCTTTCTTACAGTATTTGCTGACCTGCAAATGTGATTTTCTAAAAATAAAATTCAGTTGATTCTTTATTTCTTAGGCTGCTTTAATTAAAATAGGTGTTGATTTAAAATGCAAAATGAGTTAATAAATGCCTATTTTTTAAGTTCTGAACTTGAGCTTTAGCTAACTCAAAACATTACAAAGCGTTGTTATTACACTTCTTTCCCAGGATTGATGATAATATTATTTAATTCAGAGTTTTCAATATAATCTGTATTATATTTGTTACAGCTTTGGAATTGTTTGTTTTCATGCTAATAAATTAATTTTCCCTGTAGACTATCATAGAAAGCTTCTTTTCAAGTGTGAGTGTATATAAAAGCAAACTTAAGCCATAGTTTTTTCTCATGATTGCTGTTGTCTGAAAGTTTAGGTCTTCTAAGCTTCTGGTTTTGGTTTTGGTTTTGTTTTCTGGTAATCACTACATCAGTAACATGCACAACCCATAATAATAATGTGTTTTTCTGTTTTCGGTGGCCTTGGATTTGAAGGTCATTCACTCAGTTATTAACAAAATGCTCATAACTTACTTAACCATTAGCTAAAGATTTGTTGTCCCCACTGATCTTTCTGACAGATGTGAATGTCAAGACAAGGCGCTGAATCCACATTCATCTTGCGTTTCTCAACAGATGTCTGATTTTCTCTCATGTATTGTAATGAATTGCATTTACTTCTTCAAGACCTTTAAAAGATATATTTACAATACAAATTTCATAATACCACAGGCCTTGCTTTGTTTGCATTCAATTCACATCCACAATGATCATTTAGGAAATAGCCCTACAAGGTGCTGAGTGAACTTGGAGGGATCCTGAGCAATGTCAATTCTCATAGAAGCCAGTGAAGTTAAGGGCAGTCTGCTACCCAAGGAGACCTTTAGTATTTCAGAGTTAGTTAATCCATTTGTCTTCTAAAATAAATGGATAAGACTGGTGAGAAAAGCATCCTACTTGCGGCTCCCCTGAGGTATACCTGTACTGCAGTCACAGGACTGCAGGCTGGCTGCTTTGGCACAAAGCTCTGCATTGCCTGCAAAGCCTGTCCCAAAGAGAGAGCAGCGCCTGCCAGCAGGGCTGATAAGTTGGGCATGTGACAGAGATTTCAGAAAACATCTGCCAAGTCCAATCACTGGTAGAAGATAGTTTCCGAATCTGACAAAGCACAGTCATGAACTCCACATGCGTGCTACGTGCCTGAGTCTGCAGGCAACTCTGAGTATCTGCAGAAGTAAGAAGTCTGCAGCCTGGGTCAGAAAAATTTCTTAGTTATTTAGGCTTAAGATCCCTTATATGCCCTGTAACGTCCCAGTCTGCTGGCCCAGTCCCAAGTATAAAGCTAAGCTTGGATTCATAATTCCTAATCTTAGGCACTTTGCTAAAGCCTCATTTCCTGCACCCTCTCTCTAGACCATGGAGAGAAACTGAAATTTCCTATTCCCAAATTTCCCTCAGAGGCTGTGCTATATAAGGAAAGCAAATTAAGTTAGGAAATGTTTCTAGGCACAGCAACTAGATTTCCTGTGCTGTTTATGTCTTAGTATGGGCCCGGCACACTTTTGGTCAATAGTAACAACTGCCTTCTGATGGCTACCTCTTCCTGTCCCCAGAACTTCTGGGCACTGGGTATTGACAACAATCAATAGATAATTTCCAAAAAGTAGTTCACATTTGACCCTGTTCTGGATGAAGAGTTTAGCAGTGTGGCTGCAGGCCATTCTCTGTCAGCCACCAACAGCAACAGACAACAAGGTTGAGTGTATTTTATTTGCTGGTCAAGATACAGCTTTTTATTCCAACACAAAGCACAAGTGGCAGAAGTGACACCAGCTTTTACTTAAAGATGTTGCAATTCCAGCATTCATACAGGAAGGGAGAGCTCTGGCATCTAGCTTCTTCTGAGCATCTGGTTTCCAAACCCGTTCTCTTGTTTCCTAGAAGGCTCTTCTAATTGCCAGACTATTAACATAGCCTGGGTTGAGAAAAAAGCTTTATGTACTTTCTCTTAAAACCAAATCACACACAATTCAAGCAATGAGGGTAGCGGCACGTGATGTCCTGTGTTCTGGTCCTTGCTGTACAGGTTGCATTGGATGACGTGAAAATGTGTCACCTCTAGCTGAGGAAGTCTTCATCTCTCAAGCCATCTCTCAATCAGTTTTCACTGAGAATTTAGAGGCTGAAGTTCCTCAGACTGAGGAATGCCAAATACTCTGCAGAAGTGCAGTGGCCACTGGACCTCACGGCAAAATGCAGCCACAAATACTTTCTGTTTCAGGTGTTGTCAGGGGGACCCTGACTTCTGAATCCTGAGTAGATGGAGACGACAAATGGGTGCATCTGAGCTGGACACACCAAGCGTTTCCCAGGCTCATGCAATACTGCAGAATTTTATCACTTGGTGTTCCCGACAGTAACCCTTATCTTTGCAAAAATTTTAATTTCAGACACTACTAATAAATTTATTAATATTCAGGTATCATTTTAAATCCTGTTATGATCTTTTACATCAGAGAAGGTTAACTCTTCTGTGTGTGACTCATTAGTTTTGTCAATTTTAAGTATATGCCCAACCTTGTTCTTGGCTTTGGGAAAAGCTCAGCAGCATTTGTGGAATCCTGTTTAATGATGCTTTGGCATTTAGGGGTCCAACAAATGCAAATACCATAGCGTGAAAGTAATATTTGCATGTTACAGGAGGTAAATCCTGAAATATATTTAAATATAGTAGCATGACACTGGAGCTCTTCCTTAAAGTTTACCTGCCAATTGTCTAGAAAAAAAAAAAAAGAACAAGGAACAGTTGATTGTAAAACATTAATGTGATTTTGAATTTTGAACATTTGACTGCAAATGGTATACTTGTGTATCTAAACTATACAAGCTAGTCTATTTGGGTAATCATTTTCTACTATTAGTTTTTACTTCGTAAAAAAATCGTGTACAGCAGCAATGCAGAACAAATTCAGGAAAAAAAAACAAACGAATTCATGTGAATAGCATATCCAGCCTGTACAGATTCCTCATAATATAATAATAAGTGTTTTTAATTACAATATAATGAATAATGATAACAGTATAACAGTATAACATAGCAATACTACAACATATCTACAGGGGAGCTTCTTTTTAAACCCGGGCAATTAGTAATTTTATATATAACCAAGAGCATAAAGGTTTGAATTCCTCTGACATTTTAAACCAGCTCCTAGGCTTTAAAAATATTGCATACTTTTCCTGTTCTTACAATAGCTTTGAAATCCCATTGTACTACAAAGTCAGATTAGTGCTGCTGTATATAAGCACATTCCTTTCACTACTTTTGAATGTGGGGTCAGCCAATTTAGCTGAGGGCATGGCTCTGAGGCAGGTTAAGCAGGAGTGCTCAGATGACCTTCTCTATACGTTCATACAATCTCTAAAATATGTCACTTCTTATTTGTCTCAGTCACATTGCTCAGGTGCAATATCTTCTTTTCCCACTGTAGCATGAGAGAATGCAGATGTCATGACTGCTGGCCGTGATCATTGTTCCAATCATGGAAATACACAGTTTGCACCTGTGCTTGAACACCTATAGGATTTAGGGTGGTCTGGCAATTTTCAGTTCCCTATTGTGATTTATTTTCATGTTCACAGTCAACTGTGTGTGTGTGTGTGTGTGTGTGCACGCATGTGCATGCATGTGCCTGTCCACGATGTAGGGACAGCTAATGGATTGCCTGTCTGGGAATGACTGCTCAGGCAGACTAAGCTTGCACATCCATCCTAGCTAAAGGTAACATTTAGTTCTCGGCATACTGCCTGCATGTCCCAAATACATTTTCAAAGTGTCAGTCTGAATCTCTGTCTTTCTCTCTGCCCTTCCTTCTCTCTGATGCATGTAGCTGACACCATGAAATGGATTTTTCTTCCATTTGGATTTCACTGATTTCTTAAATCCCGTTTGTCTGGAGGCATAACAACAGTATATATGCCAGCCTTTTCCACTTTGCTCTTAGATATAGTGCTCAAGAAAACACTACATGTGCTCTGCTCTTAAGTGTGACCAGAAATATCCCCCACTATGGCCAGCTCTTCACCTTCATATTATTTTCCTTAAATATTTTTATAAAAACATTACTACTGTGTTTCTTGTACCCATTCAATCCACTCTGCCTTGTGTCCTGAGCCACTGCTGAGGTTGTCTTGCTTATTGAGAGCACAAACGGTGGCCACGCCATCCAGGAGCTTTTGCCAACCCAGCTATATTGACTGAGGGCATGACAAGTTCACCCCACCAAACTGACATCATGCTGTTACCAAAGCTCCCACGAACAGACTTATGAGAAAACTTCTATTTGGTTGTTATCTTAGTTTACATCAAAGTCACAAAAGGGCAGAAAAGCTTCTGCTGGCTTTGGATCAGTGCTAGGAATGGAGCCTAGATTCGTCAGATGCAGTTGCACTTACAGAGCCTTGATCTCTGAAACTGCAATGTGGACAGAACTTTCAAATAAAATCCAGCAACAGGACAGACGCTGCTATGGTAGAGGTAAGAACTAGATTCAAAGCTGCAGCCTGAACTTCTGTCCTCTTCCTCCACCCAAATGGCAACTGCCTGGTCTTGAAGCAATGAACACGTGTTTGTTTTGTTTTGTTTTCAGTCCATGTTTCTCCAGTGCCTAGAGTTCCCCCTTTTTGTGTGACCAGACTGCACTAACCATGGCATAGCTGAGTAGTGCAGTGCCTAGATTGGGTTGGTGTCCCATAAGTATCTATCAGAACAAGAGATCTCAGAGCATCCTTAAGACACAGTAGAGATTTTGGCCTGCTTTAAAAAATACAGTTATGACAACTTATTTCCATTGAGGACATGACTAGAGGGAAAACAGCTCTCCTTTTCAGAAGCCAGCCTACTAGTTAAACATTTGCCAAGGAAGTGGGAGAACCAGCTCCTCTGAAGATGCGCTGTAACCTACATTGTTCTAGAAAGACATCCTTAGTGTTGTGCTGCAAGTTATTGAAATTAATGAAGGTCACTTACTGCATTCACCCTTAATGCTGTGTCACAGTGCAGAAAAAACCACCAAGATTCACTGGGCTGGAGAGAGGAAGAATGCTCACTAGAGAGCATGGTAGCCAGGCCATTTACTGGTCCTTGCTTGAATATGTGAATATTCTGTTTGAGATAACACAGACATCACAGAGGGAGGATGTTATAGACCATCTGATCAAGCAGAGGAAGTGGATGATGCTTTTGAACAGGGGACTGGACTTTAAAGCTAATAAAAAATCAGAGGCCTATTGAATTCAAACTTTACACCCAAATCTAACTAAATTGATTTTTTTTTTTTTTAAAGTACTTTGTCAATAACATGGAGAATATTTTGTCTGTGATTATTTTGGGGCTCTAGAGATTATCAGTGCTACCTTTATGTTGAGCCAAAGCCCATTATTTAGCAGGCCTTCAAGGCGTCTGGTGTTTCAGGGCTTCTGTTGCAGGTATTAATTTTCAGTCAACCCTTCCTCTAAATATAGCACAGCCACAAAGAAGTTCTCTGCGCTCTGTATTAAACATTGTGCAAAATCCTAGTTCTCTGCGTAGTAACATAGCTACCAGGAAACTCAGGGGACAATCATGTCAGACCTGTGAACAAGGAGCCTGCAGAAAATCTTACCCTGGGATTCAGCAGATGTTACCATGTCAGCCTGAATCACTGCAGGGAGGAAGGAATAGCAGTGCTTTTCTATTTCTAAACACTCTCCTTTACATTAGTTTAGTTTATGCAGCATGGTATACTGCATAGTTTCGTTTCAATCTATGCAGTGTTATACTGTTGGCATGTTACTTTCGCTATTCGCTTAAAAATAGAGAATATAAAACAGGGAATGTAAGCTACAGCGAAGGTAACAGATGGAATTCTTCCTGTTATGTAAAAAATGCAGTGTAATGAATATTTATGCAATTGCTTTTTTACTGTGTAGCAATACAATGAATGGCTCTTTGTGCTTGCATCATACCCTTGCAGTACTACAACTTTTTGGAGATTCTTATATAAATCAAATGGCACAGAGGAATCTAATTTATTCTCATTATCAAATAGAAAAGAAGATGCCCCTTCTTGCAGGAAGTGGCAAAAAAAAAAAAAAAATCCCATAGATATTTAGTTAAAATTATTAAAAGTGTGTTTCTGTAGACCATAATAATAATAATAATAATAATAATAATAATAACAACAACAAAGAATTTCATAACAGAATCACAGTCTAGCAAGGAAACACAGCACACTTTGAACATACATCCTGTCCTACCCTGAATCAGTTCTTTTGCAGCAGTGATCACCCAGATAGCTGAAAGCCTTATGTTAAACCTGTGCCTGCATCTCTTTATGGCTGTTTTCTGTATTAATTTACAAAAACTGTGAAAGAAAATGTAAAAATCATATATTTAGCCATTCACATTAACTGTAAGATTCACATTCTGGATACTTTCCTAAAATATTAGGGTCTTATTTTGTAAACAGCTGACAGAAATGACATGCAATATAGTGTTTGATCAATTACTTTGAACAGTTTAATACTCACTTAGAATTTCCAGTGAAAAATTCATTAAATGCATCTTTGATGAAAATATATGTTGTCTGAACATTTCATAAAACACATGAATAGTCAAGGAAAAAAGAAACCAAGATATAAGGCCTTCAAGCCAGGGTATGTCTTTGAACACCTCTGGAGCACCACTGTACTTACCAACTGTTCAGAAGAAGGAAAATATGCAGGAGTGAATTTTCATGTCAGTCTAGAGACAAAAACATCAATCCATTTGTTACCTTTGGATGATTTCAATGTGAAAAAAATTATTGTTCCTATAAAAAATATCTTCAGAAAAAAGCAGTTCCTAAACGATTAATCCAAAACAAATTCAGTAATTCAGTAAGCAGAAGTTCATACTGTATGCTCTGGAATATTTAAGCATGGTTCGGGAGTAGTCTTAGAAAATCAGAACTCCAAATACTTTGTGGGCTGAATTCTTCCTCCTATTCAGGAACCCACAAACCTAATGCCCGAAATATTGTTTGAAAGCAAGTGTGCCAGGTTCTTAATGAATGTTTAAATCTTGAGCCTCTGAATAAATGTGGGATAGTTCTTTTTATAATTTCCATTCCCTGGCCAGTTTCTGTTTGTCAAGGTACTGTATGTATGTATTTATTTTGGAATGTACTCGTCACTGATTTGTAAAGTCATAATATAATTGCTAAGCAAATATATCCTTTCAGTCCACATAATGCAGATCTATTGTTTTTAAAATTTGCACTGCTTAATTTAAAAATCCAAGATGATTTAATCTACTATCTTCTTCAGCAACACAGTGGACTTTGCCAATCATCGTACTAAATTTGCTAAGGAGATAAGAGCTAAAATGAACTTGTTCAGCTTTGCCATCTATCACGCAGTACCAGTGAGTGTCCTGTTTGGTAGGCAACATAATTAAATGTTGTCCTTGAGGAGTTTATATGTTGCTTATTTGCATTCTACAGTTATAATAGGAAAACTGCTGTACCTTGTAAGCTTGATCTCTATAGTTCTGTATCAAAGGCACATTTATCTTCACAGAATCACAGAATCACAGAATCGTCTAGGTTGGAAGACCTCCAAGATCATCTAGTCCAACCTCTGTCCTAACACTAACAAGACCTCCACTAAACCATATCACTAAGGGCTACATCTAAACGTCTTTTAAAGACCTCCAGGGATGGCGACTTAACCACTTCCCTAGGCAGTCCATTCCAATGCCTAACAACCCTTACAGTAAAGAATTTCTTCCTAATATCCAACCTAAACCTCCCCTGGTGCAACTTTAGCCCATTCCCCCTCGTCCTGTCACCAGGCACGTGGGAGAATAGACCAACCCCCACCTCTCTATAGCCTCCTTTAAGGTACCTATAGAGAGAGATGAGGTCTCCCCTGAGCCTCCTCTTCTCCAGGCTAAACAACCCTAGCTCCCTCAGCCGCTCCTCGTAGACTTGTTCTCCAGACCCCACACCAGCTTCGTNTTGGCCTTCTTGGCCACCTGAGCACGCTGCTGGCTCATATTCAGCTGCCTATCAACCAGTATTCCCACGTCTTTCTCGGCCAGGCAGCTTTCCAACCACTCATCTCCCAGCCTGTAGCGCTGCTTGGGGTTGTTGCGCCCCAGATGCAGGACCCGGCACTTGGTCTTGTTGAACTTCATACAGTTGACCTCAGCCCATCGGTCCAGCCTATCCAGATCCTCCTGCAGAGCCTTCCTTCCCTCGAGCAGATCGACACACGCACCTAACTTGGTGTCATCTGCAAACTTACTGAGGGTGCACTCGATCCCCTCATCCAGGTCATCAATAAAGATATTAAAGAGGACTGGCCCCAGAACCGAGCCCCAGGGGACTCCACTAGTAACCGGCCTCCAACTGGATTTGGCTCCATTCACCAGAGATGCATTTCAGAAGGTAAAGACCTTATAAATATGCTTGCATTTGCCCAAACAAAATTGGTGTTCTCATAATACCTACTAGAGTGCCCTAATGCTGGGAGTGCTCTGTGGGTCAGACTGCTCCAGAGATGCTGCACTGAGCAGTCCCTGTTGCTTGTAAGACCATCTCGTTGATGGTCCAAGTGTCAGCAGCCAGACCCCCAGGAGGGGGAAAGAGGTTGCAAAGCCTGTCGATGTGCTTGGGCCCTGGCAAATAGGACAAACGGGGACTGCTGGGGCTGCCATAAGGCACTGCAGCTCCTCTGTGTTTTGGAATGCCCCAGAGTGATGCCCACAGTGTTTCCATGGGAAAGTAATGTAGGTATTAATAAAGTGTTGTGCTCTTCAGCCTTTCGTTGGTGTCATGCCTGCATAAAGTTGTAAAGCCAATGACAGCATGGACCTCTCTCCCTGTACACAGAGTTAAGGACAACAGTAATCATTTGCAAGCCCGCATTTAATTGTTGTTTTAGAAGATCATTTTCTGTCAGAAAACAACAAGTTTGTCAGAAAGTCATACATTGTCATTCACTGTTTTTTGCAAGCACAACCCATATGGCACTAATATATTATGCAAATACTGCTTACTTAAGGCATGATTTTAAAGCATTCTTTACACTCTGTCTACAATGAGATCTATGCATATTTTGTATGCAAGCAGATTAGTAGATTTATATAATTTACCCTAGTTCCATACAACATTAATTTGCTGATTAAAATCAGGGAAAATAAGCAGAGAATTACACAATCATTAGTTTATTGAAAGCTTTAAGAAAAATTACTGTTATAGGGAGCTATGTAGAAACACTGCAAAATGTTCAAATCCCCGGGAGGGGGGAAGAAAAAAAGAAAGCAGTAAGAAAATGAATATGAAGACATGAATCTGTGTTGTTATAAAACTTCTGGTGCTCTGAGTGAGCACAGAAAAAACATAAAGAGCAGAATTTACATATACGAAGACCCTTCCATTAAAATGCCCTAATCAAAATCTTGTTTGCAGCTTCTTCAGAGAGAATTTGGCCTTTTCACAAAGGTGCTGGTTGAACATCACCCTCTCTCATTGAAGAGTTTGTCTAATACACCTTTAAATAGCAGAAAGAACATGAAATTAAAGAAAAACAGCCCTGTATTTTTTCCCCTACCCACAGATTTTCTTCCTCCTTCATACTCCTCAATGAAAAATATAGAGGATTTTAAGGAGTTCATATTTTTTAAGTGCTCCTGGGATATTTAGGGTAATTTTCTTTCTGATAAATTCCATCAAGTTACTGAGCAGATGCGCTGGTCCACAGACCAGTAGCTGGCCCCTGTAACACCAGTGCCAAGCCAGCATGACAAAGGGCATTAACTAAGTGCTGAAGTAGTCTGCATGGACACATTTTCAAGCTGTTTAATCTGTTGGTCACTCTCAGAAAATATTCACATCAAATACATCTAAGTAATAAGGGGGAAAAGTAGAAGGAGTTTCTGGGACTACACAAACTCTTCCAAGTAAAATGCTCACACATCTTTGTCTTTTCTTGGTAAAGGGTTTGCAAACTCTGACCAAAAATGAAAATAAAGAAGTATGAATTATTTCTACCATCTGATCCAAACAGGTAGAAAAGCCACACGTACAGCTACATGCCAAAATCCACATACAAAGGGTCAGAAGAGTTTTTTTCAGCAGGGAAGGATGTGTTGTCACCACACTTTACACAGCCTAGGAAAAGAGAATTGTCCCTGTGTCCTTTACTCATTTCACCACTTGGTCTTGCTCAGATGTATTCTCTGAGGCTATCAGGAACTATTTGCCAACATCCCTTCTGTGAATAGGCAGAAAAGGACTGTCAGGAAGATCTCTGCTGTTCTTCTTGGGAATACTGGCAATGAAGGAAGACAAATGGGCTGCAGAATTACAAGAGCTAAACGTGGTTGTTGCCTCCTCCATTGCCAGGAACAAAATAGAATCACAGAAACACAGAATCAATTAGGTTGGAAAAGACCTCTGAGATTGAGTCCAACCTATGACCTAACATCACCCTGTCAGCTAGACCATGGCACTAAGTGCCACATCCAGTCTTTTAAACACCTCCAGGGACAGTGACTCAACCACCTCCCTGGGCAGCCCATTCCAATGCCTAATCACCCTTTCTGTGAAGAACTTCTTCCTAACATCCAACCTAAACCTCCCCTACCGCAACTTAAGACTGTGTCCTCTTGTCCTATTGCTAGTTGCCTGGGGGAAGAGACCGACTCCCACCTGGCCACAACCGTTGTAGGGAGTGATAAGGTCTCCCCTGAGCCTCCTTTTCTCCAGGCTAAACAACCCCAGCTCCCTTAGCCACTCCTCACAGGACTTGTGCTCCAGACCCTTAACCAGCCTCGTTGCTCTTCTTTGGACACGCTCCAGCACCTCAACATCCTTCCTAAATTGAGGGGCCCAGAAGTGGACACAGTACTCGAGGTGCCGCCTAACCAGTGCCGAGTACAGGGGAAAGTGCCAAGTACAGGGGAAAAAGCAGAGGTGCAATTAATTACCAGCAATTTATTTTGGATAAGTCATGAAATTACAACCTAACCTTCCTCAACATTCAGGAATGCCCAGAATGGAAGCCTATATTGCATCTACTTTATCAGCTTCTTTTTATGTGAAGGTTTACTTCAAGTGACTGCTTAACCCAGCTACTCATACATGCAGTGTGGTGGCCCAGGCTTTCACGCAAGATCACAATCATAAAATTTGATGAGTTTTATATGATAGATCTCAGTTTTTAGGCAGAAATTCCTTCAAACTGAATGAAAAATAACATGTAGGACCCATACTTCAGACCCATACAACATAGAGCTGCCATCGCTCAGAAAGGCATGCTTCACTTTAAAGCCTCAGCCCCCTAGTCTAGAGATTTGCTAAGCATAGCCCTGACCAGCATCAGTCTAACAATAATTTATATTGTATGTCAAATTTCATGCCTCAGAACGATTGTCTTGCTTTCAAAGTGGCATGTTTACAAAGGCAGATGTTCCTTCAAAATGTTAAGAAAATCTGTCATACTGTTTCTGAGTTAAAGGTTGCAGAGTTGTCTTGATCTGAAATCTTAAAATTTGCTTCTTTTTTATTATTATTTATTCCTTACTGTCTCAATGCCTTCTTGCTAACAAATTTGCTCTAAATTAAATCTTCTGGGAGCCTTAGACACTAGCCACATTTTCAACATAAATTCCTCACTTTGATCACTTATTCTGGTGAATTGTGTTAGGTCCCAGTTCTGTGAGAATTAAGGAAATAATAATTTCACTTATGTTAAGAGCTTAATAGAGGATTACCATTGACTTTGCTGTAAGCAGTATCAGTCCCTCTACAACAGGGTTCTTTCACAGAGTTTTATTTCATGGACAAATTGGCACTTTATGTGGCATATGTAACCTCTGTTATGTATTTTTAAAAAGGAAAACAAAGCACAAACTAAATCTTACTTTTCACCTACTGACAGTAAAACTAGTGAGATCTTAAGCCAAGAATGGTTAATTTTCTTACTCAAAGATGATGATAGGTGTATGTTATGGATCAGCATCATAGCTGGTAACTGCACCTTCATGGTTCTGTAGGTATCTCTTTTTCAGGTGTATTAGCAGTAATGGGAAACAGATGGAAGCATCTGGATAAGACAGAAAATGTCAGATCATACTCTTGGGCTTTCACTGATTTAGTGACAATTTCTGTATGACTGTCATAGTTTTGGCTGGGAC
>VXAL01016285.1:100483-151820 GCA_013399475.1 Chauna torquata | reverse complement strand
CCCGGAGCCTGCTCCTGCGGGGGCTCTCCATGGGCTGCAGCCTCCTTCAGACCAGATCCACCTGCTCCACCGTGGGCTCCTCCACGGGCTGCAGTGTGGAGATCTGCTCCATGTGGTACCCCATGGGCCGCAGGGGGACAGCCTGCTCCACCATGGGCCTCACCATGGGCCGCAGGAGAACTTCTGCTCAGGCGCCTGGAGCACCTCCTGCCCTCCTTCTTCACTGACCTGGTTGTGTGCAGGGCTGTCCCTCACTCCTCTCACTCCCGGCTGCTGTTGCACAGCAGTTTTTTCCCTTTCTTAAATATGCTCTCACAGAGGCGCAAACAACATCGCTCACTGGCTCAGCTCTGGCCAGCGGCGGGTCCCTTTTGGAGCCGGCTGGAGCTGGCTCTTATCTGACATGGGGCAGCTTCTGGAATCTTCTCACAGAAGCCACCCCTGTGGTCCCCCTGCTACCAAACCTTTATCACGTAAACCCAATACAACTTCACATCATAAATCCCCACCACATCTAATGTAGTTCTAGAATGAAAGCATTCCACATTGGGCAAAAACAGTCTGGTTCAAGTGGCTGCTCCACACAGCAACACATAGGGACCAAAGAAATCCCTGCTTATCACTAGGAATGCCCTACAGAACCACCACAACCACTCATGAAAGGCAGAGGAAAAAGTTATCCCACAATCAACAAAGCCACTGTCCTCTGCAAAAAGATTCTTTCAAAAGCCTCCACTACTGCCTCTGCAGAATCCACCATCCTGGAAATCAGGATTTATGCCTGCTTAGACTTAAACCCGAAGCATGAAGACTTGGCACTAGGAAAAGAACAGAAAATCTTCCTACCGGCAAGTCCATTAAAGTTCTGGAAGCCTAGGAGCCACTTTCATTTAGATACACAATGAGTGAAAATGCTCTGTCAGGCTAATATGCTGCTCTGTATCATCTGTCCTTGCTAGTGGCCACAACTGAAGCTGCTATTTATTCCTTCCTGTAGTCATCCTAGACCACGCTAAAGTCAAGTATCTCTTGCCAGATCTCTTATAATACCTTCAATGATTGCAGCTTTGGAGTTACTACGCTACTGCACACAGACAAATTCTTGAGTTCTCTGTAGTTCCCTTTCTCTCCTTACCCCGGTGAGGAGAACTTTTTCCAGCACCAGTTAGGCAGACCTCTCTCCAACACAAGACAGTTTTTGGCAATATGAGATCTCAAGAACAGAGACTCTACAGAATATGATTACATCTAGACGATGACATTATTTTAATAATACAGGAATTACTTTAATGTAGCATTACTGCATATATAATTACACTGTCAACTAAATTTTCATTTTTCATTTTCAAACAAAAGTGCAAGCACTTGAATTTTTCTCTCAACTTAATTCACTTAACCCACAATCACCAAATTGTAGTATTTTTAAACATAAAAAGTATTTAATAGCAAATCACAGCTCCTTTTAAATACTTGAAGTGCAGCTTAACATTCCTTGCAATGTAGTAACAGCAGAACTTCTAAACAAGCAGCTACCAAAAGAAAACAATGAGGGTGGTATTATTCCATACCGACAAAGGACTAGCACTAACACAAATTCAGGTATGAAGCATTTTAAGCAGACTTACCTCAGATTCATCTGTTGATTCTTCATTATACCTGGTTTCCTGAAAACAATGCAAAGAAAAAAAGGGAAAATTAGCTAAATGCATACATAACATAAACAATTGAGCAATAATTCCCCTTTTAAGTACTTTTTACACCTTTATTAAGAGACAAAAGAAAAGTGGAAGCAACTCAAAGTTCAGAGTGATTCTGAATACATCAGAAATTATTATCCTTTTCGTTCATCCCCAATTCATGCACTTGTAATCTAGTGCCACACTGACACTCAGTGGCACCAGCTGACTATGAGACTATAGTTACCTGGCTAAAAGAGGGAGTGAATAGTATCATTTGTGAAAGCTTCCCTCCCCCCAGAAGCAGTAGTAAGTTTTGCAAAGCAACTACTCATGTCTTGACTCACAAGGCAGAATGACATTCTTCGGTTATCCATCTGCTAGCTTTTGTATCCAACTATTAGTACATTTATTTTAAAATTAAATAACTTCAAGACATTTTCCACAGAAATCAGCATTTAATGACTTTTTTCTTCCCATCACACATCAATACAAACCAAGTGGCTTTCTCTTGCCTTTGAAGCAACTGTACCTTTAAAACATCTCTCTCTGGCAAGACAATGAATCTTACTGTCCTACAAAAAAATTTAAGTCAACTTCTGCTAATCTCTCACCTGTCCACTGGTAAAATCTGCTGATGCAATGCCTCCTCAAAGAGGTCAGCAGAATGAAGATTTACTTAACGTATTTTTCGTTATCAATAGCAATAAAAGGTTACAACTAATACGCTGACAGTGAATGTAAGCATTTTAACAACAAAATATGATATAAGCAAAGAACGAGCAAGAGAGAAGGCAGCAACTTCCTATATTCTTATGAAGCAATATTTGGACAGTAAGATAAATAGGTAGGGAATTTCACCACAGAGGACAAAAAAGAGACATTTACCAACGGTTTAAGGAGGAACGGAAGAGGAAGAAAGTTTAATGTGCTGATGACCAGTGTCATCTTTAGTTTGCCACATTTATTTGTTTTCCCCATTTACAAAATGCACTGATTGTGACCTCTAGGCAGAAAGCAAATGCATGCAAATACCTCGTCTGCATTACTGGAGGTTCACCTTTAGTGACCATCGCAACTGATGACAGATACGGATGGCGGAGAAGAAAAGCAGCATTTTTATTTGCTACTTGAACCTCACTGCAAGATGTTACCATGATTGCTGCCATTTGTTTCCTACATTTTACTTAGTACAGCCAGGTCCACCTCTAAAACATACATTCCACAGAAGCATTATTTACATAGCCTGTATTTATGACTTGAATTGGGAATTAGCAAGTAGAAAAAATATGGGAGTCAAGGAAAGATGAAGAGGGATTAAAACCAGGTATCCCTTCAAGCTTAGGTTTGACTTTTCAAGTATCACTGTTTGTCTGTCAGTCTCACCATCTCTACTCACTAAACGCTGTTACCTTTCAGGAAATAGCAAGTTTGTTATATAGAATCTCTGTGCATCTTAACTTCTACTTAACAGTAATAACCAAATGATGAGAGAACTAAAATATCATGATGTAACACTGCCAGCCTATAGGACAAGCTATATCACACAAAGTCCAATGCAAAATATCACCCGATTCCCAACAGAAAATTTACCTTTGCTTCCCAGACACTAAGAGTTGCATACTCAACTCCTTTATACATCAAAACTATTAGATATACCATTTTGATATTCTGATACAATTCACATAGTTTATATCAAAAGGAGAATTTGTTCAAGGAAAAAAAAAAAAAAACACTCTGTTCCTCCAAATAAAATAAGCAATTACAGCAAGTGACATTTTTGCTGCCACACAAGACTTGGTAGTGCAGCTACACCACTTACATTTTTTCCCCATACTTCCTAATTGTTTTGGCTATTCAGGAAAACACAAATACAAGGAAAGAAAGTGACAAGACTTCTCAGGGTGAGTTCACTATGTAACACCACACAGATAGACTCACTCACATGCAGAGCAGAGTAACAGCTCACTTGCTGTTTCACTTGTTGATCCTTATAGCCACCTGTCACTTAAAACAATAAAGGTTACACTAAACCGTGAGTTGTTATGTGAAGGGACATTCTTGGAAAATATTGGCCTACAAAATCAAGGTGCCCCAGAAGTTGATTCAAATAATTAATCTGTCTGAACAAAGAAAATACCAATCTGTTTTGATCTGGGACATCTACACTGCTAACGCTACTGTATTCACAAGCCACTGCAATTGTGCCTACAAAGTTTCATAAACGGCACAGAAATTCAAGCAAATACTTCATGGCCTTTATGATTAACTAAAGAAAATGACATTCAATAATACAAAGGGAATCTTGGCTTAGGAAACAAATGCAGAAACTGTATTTGTTTCTTGACAACTTAGCTGAAGGTGTTTAAAATTGACTTGTACCTATTAACCCACTTTGCTAGCAACTTTCTGTGAAAAGCTTTTTGCCTGGGTCCTCCCGCTCACACAGGCAAACTGGAACAGCAAACTGCAGTTACAACTACCGTAGGGTTTTGTCAGGTTACTTCCCCCTCCCATCAAATGCATGAACCAAGAGGATTATACCCCACTACTACTTTTTAGTAGTCTTGCAACTGTGGAAAAGAAATCCCTCAACAGGGATTTGTAGATGACCAGAATCTCAAATCATGTAGGAATGACTGTCATTGGTAGGTCTCAGACTCTAGGGAAAAATCAGCAGTATACTTCAGTCAGCAGGCAAATGCTGTTGCTCAAGTAGTCTAAGAACAGAGAAAGGGAACACAGATGAGGAACCCACAGAAATGCAAAGTAATCTCTGACCCTTATAATCTCTCATTTAGTAGATCCAACATAAGTTTTCAATAGATTTTTAATTTGGCTTTCTAATATGATGGATATACGGTCTTCCCTTCACTTACAAAACCAGATGTTATCAGCTATATTTTTAGACCCATAACTGAAACCTGCTGGCAGGGGATAATCACAGAACTTGGATTTCAAAGAACACATGCCACCATTCACCTACACAGACAACATACATATCCCTTTCTGTAGGGTTGCATATACTCTTCATAGAAAATAAACAGAAACAAGTAAGATATCTTTAACTACAATATGAAAGTCAGCAAAACACAGGCTGTTTTAATCTCTTATGTTACTATAGAAGGTAAGAAGATTTATCAGGATTGGTTTTATCCCAAAAGCTCTCTTAAGTGTTGCTACAGTTAACAATTCACCAAATCAGCCAATGAAGCCTCCCCAAGAGAAGCCAGTCCCTCTCAATAAAACCCTCTGAGAGCAGGAAAGGTGTAAAGCAAAGGCTATTTCCCAATTAAGGCCGATTTCCTACGGATTTTTAAAGTTCGACCACGTTAAGGCTTTCAAGAGAGACAGGAGTCACACTGCTTATCAAAAATAAAAAACATAGCTCAGCAAGGAAACTAAGAAAGTATTCGGAGTACTGGGAAATTTCATTTCTAGCTTTTATTTTATCTTTTGCTTGGGAACGAGCAGTCTGGAAAGGGAGAGCTTTACGAGGACAGTCACTTCAGAAAGGTGCGGGTCACAAGTACTGAACTGCTCAGATTTTCCTCAGAAGATTCCCCTGTAGAGACTTAGTTGCCTGCGTCCCCCGCACCACTTGCCACAAGTGAGTTTCTCTGCCATTTTAGAAGGACCCTTCCCTTCTTTCTGTCTCTTAATTTCTGCTCTGCAAGGGCACCAGCCGCGTTTGAAACACCTACCCTCACACCCAGCCCCCAGCTGCCAGGGGCTTCCGCATCAGGTGTTACCTAAAAACAGGCACCCCCCTCCAAGACTTGCACCGCCTGCCCTTGGCTCTCTGTCGGCTGTTTTGGACAAACCCTGACACGCAGCCAGCGAGGCGGGGGGAGCGGAGGCCTCGCCCTGCCGCCTCCTCCATCTTCTCTCCCCCGGCCCGGCGCAGCAAGGCTCCAACCGCCGATCCCGCCGCGCCGCCGGCCCTCACAGCCCAGCCGCCGGGGCTGCCGCCCTCTGCCCCCTCACGCACGCTCTGCCCCCCGCTTCCAGGGGCCTCCGCGGCCCCGCTCCCCGCCGAGCTCATCGCCCGCTCTGCGGGGCAGCGCACTCGCGGCCTCTACCTTCTCCGCTGCTTCCGCCATGGCGCGGCCGGCGAGCCGTCATGTGAGGGGCAGGAAGCCGGCGGGGCGGAGGCACCCTGGGAAATGTAGTTTGGAGAGGTTCTGGTGGCTGGGGTGCTCTGCCTTCTGTCTGTCTGTCTGTCTGTCCTGTTGATCCACGGGATGGTGCAGTCGGTGCCGAGAGCCAGCCCTAAGCATGTCTGCCAGTCCTTGAGGAGAAGGCCCGTTTATTGGCGTCCACCTGAGCGGCCGTTTGGCTGCTGTGTCAGGAGGACTTTATAAAGCCTGAATTCCTTTCTGCAGTTCTACGAGTTGCTGCATTTTCTCTTTTAAAACTGAAGACCCGAATGCTTTGCTTGCATCCAAACTACTTTCTTCATACATTAAAAATATAACCAAAGCTAAAAAGTAAATAGGCAGTGCTTTGTACTACTCAGGTTTTGTCAGTGGAGATGGCCCAAATCTAAGGCGAAGCTACAGTCTTAGTGTACCAAGTCCTTACCCTCGGGATCAATGCCTAGAATTTAACTTTGGCACGTAAAGAAAAATCTTAAAGTGTTATGCTGGAACCGGGTGACCGTAAGGCCATGCAATGAAAGTTAAATGCAGGGAGTATTACCATGACACAGAAAATCACTTATAACATTGCCATGCTTTTAGAAGCGAGTATCCAGTATTTTGACAGAGAGGACATGCAACTGTCCCTTAAAGACACACTGAGAGGCTGACGCTGGGCTGAGGGAGAGCTATCAAGTCAACAGTGTCAGTACAAGAACATATAACTATCATGAATACGTTTCATTTGGAAATGAGATAATACAAGAAAACCTCCATTTTTGATTGGTTACGAAATGCCTACGGACTATCAGGGTACCACAGCAAAGGACTACATAAATGCAATCCTGGCCACACAAACCAAGGGACTCCACAGAGAAGATGTTTGGCTGCCGTTGTACAAAATATTGTTGAGACCTCATCTGGGAAAAACTGTAAATTCCAAGCCACCTTTGCTCAAAAAAAAATGCATTCAAGCTGAAAGGGGGCAAAGAACTGCTGAAAGGATCACAGAAATTTAGGGTCTGTTTTATTGGCTTCTTCAGTCTAGAAATAAAAAGGAGCTGAAGAGGGAAAAGAGCTATTAAAGTAAAAGGTACGAGATGAAATAGGTATCAGCTGTTTTCAGTGCATTTCAGCTGGAAATGAGAAGTAGATTCCCATGTATCAGACAGGTGAAGGCCTCGGAAGAATCTTGCTGGCAGGAAATGTAACTAACTTCAAGATGAGGCTTAATAAACTTCTGTAAGAGACTGTAAGAGACGTTTGCTGATAGCTGTGTAGCTTACCCGGAAAATTCATTCCAGTCCTGTTCTGACCTCCTAGAATCTTAGTCCTGTTGAAATAAAGGAAAAAATTATCATTGCTGTCAATGGAGCCAGGATGTGTCCTATATCTTATCTGGTACTTGAAGACTGTATATATCTAGTGAAAGGAAACTTTGCCTGATATGTTCTTTTTCCACATTTAGGGGAAAAAAAAAAAAAAAAAGAATTAGGGGTTTGGGGTTCCAGTTTTGTGTGTTTTTCTTTTTCCTAAACAGAGACTTTTTGTGGCACATTTTAAACTGGAATGAGCATAACAACTGACTTTATAAATGCCAAGAAAAATAGAGCGTAAGGGAAAGGATGGCAGATCTTGTAAACTTGGCTATTATAACACCTAACAGGGCACATTTGTTACAAACAGAGCAGTCAAAGAACAGCTGTTCTTGTTTTCACTGCACATAGAATAAGTGGTATAAACAATGTGATTTACTTACAGCATGCTACTTATGTCTGGCAGAAATGTGCAAAACTATTTTTTTTTCTTGTTTAGGCTTAAGGTATGAATTCAATCTGCCATGATTATAGGTTTTTATTGTGTCAGGGAAATTTAACATGTTAGTGCCTGATTCCGCCACCCCTCCCACACTTGTCCCCCAAAAGTGCTGACAGCCATCAAGTTGCAATGACATCGGTGGGTCTGAAAATCTTTCAGCACCTCCCACGAAGCACTCAGCATCCTACAGGCTTGGTCCTGAGAACATCTCTGTCAACCTTTGGAGAGAAAAGGCTTAAGTGCAGTTCAGCATGAATGGAAAATATAGCACTGCCTAAGGAAAGTGAATGTTCCAACCTAACCATAAAAGCTGTTCTCTCTCACTGTCTGCCAGCATGTAGATCTGAAGTTTTGGTGAAGTCAGTTGTACAAGTGAGAGAGGTTTGGGATCCCTGGTAAGATTACAAACACTTTGAAATTTAGGTAGAACGTTTCGGCTCAGATCCATCTCAAGTGATAGTCTGGCTGTACCTTATCATTTATCTTTATCTTGATTCACCTAAAATAGCACTTTTTGTAGGTCTTTTTAAGTAAAGATTTCAGCCATACCATGATGATTTTAATGTTCATAGTGCCTACTTTAATGCAGAGTTGATGAGAATTCCTCAGGGCACAGAAAAAATGATGCTGACACCCCCATCAAGCTTTCTAAAATTCAAGTCTGTCAGGAGTTTTTGACATCTTTTGCCACAGAAATTGGAATTATCATTGAAACTTGGACCTTGACCATTATTCAGATTCCAAACACTGGCTAGAATTTTTCTCTCTTGCTTTAACACGCTTTCTCCCTGACTACTGTGAAACATAACAAGTAGCAAGTATCCATGCCATTTGGTAGAAATTGTATTTCAGGCTCCAAGAGCTCTCAGTTGCTCTCAAGTAGGACTGATTCATCCAACAAAATATTCAGCTGGGTTATCTCTCTCCACTCTCACCACCACTTATTCGGTAAAAAAAGAAAAAAGAAAAAAAGAAAAAAATGGTGTTGTCTGTAATTTAATAGCATTTAAAAACACTATGCTGGATAAAACATAGCTAATATTGTTGTCATAACAATAGAAGTTCAAAGGCTTTCCTCTTTGTATTTGTTTGTTTATAGAAAGAAACTTGCAAAGGCTTTTCTTTTTTTCACTTGCTATCAAAGAATTATTTCTGTGAAGCTACTTTCAATTTGTGCCATAGCTTCCTCTTATACTTTAAAAAAGATCCTATTTGTTTCACCTGCTAGCATTATATTGTTTTGCAAATGCTTACTCTTTTTTTCTTAGGCCACATCTAGAATTTATTTCATGAAATTTCCTCCTGGAATAGGTATCAGACCAATGACTATAAAAACCCTTTTAATTACAAATCAAAAAATCATATAAATATATTTTAATGACTTGAAGCTAGATTAACCATGCTTATAAATCTAAGCTCATATGCAAATCTGCATAGCATAGTCATAAACAAGAATAAATAAATACCTTTTTATTAAACATAGTAGTACCATATGAACATCACAGGAACTGTCTTCTTTAACTGGAGCTAAAGATTACCTCTGTGTAATTTGCCATATCACCAAAAAGGCAAGGTAAGAAATGGAGGTACACACTACCACTGTGTCCCACCACTGTAGCAAATATAATTAAATGTAAGTAATCCGCCATTTTTGTAAGAATGAGAGTGGTAAGGATATCAGAAAGATTACTACAAATTCTTTAAAACAGTTGATATCTGTTCGCTGACATTTAAAGACTTTTCAAAATTATACTGAATTATTTTCAAATCCTTCAGGAATAACATTTCCCTTAGTCTTTTCTTTCTTCCTTTGACCCTCTCTCCCTGTCTGTGTTTCTTCTGCTCCCTTCTTCATCTCCACTCTCAGGCAATCTTTATTGAAAGATACCTTCTTGTGCTGGGTAGAGCACACAGAGAAGATGAAAAAGTGTGAAGAACAGTAAACAACATAAAGCCAGTACAATTATCCATTTATTAAAGATAAACAAGGGCTATATATAAAGCGAGAGGTAGTAAGGGACCCTCTTAAAAACCTTATAGTTAAAAATATTAAGGGTCTGGGAAAGAAGGAGCAAGTCTGAAATTGAAAAATGATTATACTACAAGAAAATTTCATAGATCTATAGATTATGAAGCCAGACGGGAATAGCACTGTGATTTAATCTGAACTCCTCCCTAACATGGGCCATGAGATTTACCTGTATTAATTCCTCTCTTTGTGCCGTTTTTTTAAAAAAGAAAACGTATCCTTGACATAACGTTTCCAATTATACAGATCCCACTGCTCTTCTGATGAGTCATTTCAAAGGCAGTTATACTCACTGCTACAAGAATAAAGAAAGCAAAATAAATGTCTTGCCGGGTTACAACAGTGGTCCACCTAGCCTAGTACTTGGTCTCTGATAGTAGCAATAAGAAGTGCTATTTGGGGAGCACATGCGAGCCTGACTACTGAGCTCCACTTGTTTTACCCCAGCGTGCCATTAGGGATGTTAGAAGGTTCTTCCCTGACTGCTCCTGTTAATGAACGTACTGCTTATTTATTGTCTCTTGGGGAGGTGCTGATACTACTTGCCTACATGGTCTCCCGAGGCAATGAAGCCCCGAAGTTCTCTGCCTGCCACTTGAAGAAGTTATTTCTTTTTTTCTGTTTTAAACTGCTCTGCTACGGATCTCCTACCGCTTTTGGTAAGTGCCCCTTAGTTCTAATATTATAGGATTTGGTACATAATGATTTTTCCTTATCCTTACTTAAATTGAAATTTGTCTAATGTCAGCTTTGACCCCCTCCATTATGTCCATTATGGCATCATCCATCAGCAGCTTTCAAAAGTTCACTATTACCAGCTTTCTGTTCCCCGAGTACTCATAGCCTAACATGAAATCACTTCTTAATTATTTGTAAAATTAAATATAAAGGTGCCACAAAGTCTTTCACAAAAGACATTTTACATCCTGCAAATCATTTTTGCGACTGTTGTCTGCTATATTTCCAATCTGTTACCATCTTTCTTGATTTGTGCCTATTGGAATATGGTTGTATTAATGGTAAACTAATGCAAGATACTCACCCCTCTTGCATTTATTTTATTATTGTGAATAACTCTACCATTCATTCTCATCAGAGTCATACCATGACTCTACCTGTCATTCCACTTTTAGGATTCCTTCTCCTTCCTAATAGAATTAAAGCACTCCTTGTCTTTAATTTTTCTAGCATTGACTCTTTTTTTTCCTGCTTCCCATAATATGTATTTTTATGATTCCTAGCTTTTAATTTACAGTTACTGCCATTACTTTTTTCTTTTTGAAACAAAACATAAAAATGAAACTCTATGGGTATAAACTTATAATGGGTGCTTTCACTCTTCCTCAAGGATATTTTTTTGTTGTTGTTGTTCTTTTTTTTTTGTCTAGTTTAGAGTCCTAAGTATTCTTTTCATAGTTTCCACTTCTCATTTATATGTTCCTCCTAGCTGAGTATTTATTGGTTTCATCTTTTTTAAAGCAGCATTTGTGTTTGTTTCTAATAAAAGCCATATTCCATTGTCAAACATAAAGGTAATTTGAGTAATGAGCATTTTCATCCAACAAAACACTCAGACTGATCTTATTTAAAATTAACGCATAATGGTTAGAACAATCTTAAGATACTGTTTGGTCCAAGAGTCTCAAGAACTAGCTTAAATTTAATCCCAATGTTCATATTTAGGTTTTGTTAGATTTTAGAAATTGGACTTCCTTCCTATGTGCCAAAGGCTGCTGTCCGTCTGAACAAGCGAGACCAATTCTTAAAAAAAATACAGATTAGGTAGGACCCTAGGCACTGAACCTAGGATTTTATAATTTTATTAACATTTCTGGAATTTGAAATTGAAAATCCAGAATCCCAATTTCCAAAACTTCAGTCTAGGTTACAATAATTTTTATAATGTATCTGGCTTATAATGTGACTTTAACAGAACTGTTTATCATATTCAGCATGATCAACTGTTTATCATACATGTTATGTGGCATAATGAAATCCTTGGCATTACTGAACTGATGAGACACTTCTGTCTATATTCTTGCTAGAGGTTGCACCAGCAAGAGAATCCTGGTTCCCAAGGTGATTGGTGCAGATTGGCTTGAGTCTATTGCTTTTTTGTGAGTTTCCAATTTTGAGTATCTGAAATGATGTGAAAATAGTGTTTCTATGTGTCACGTGGGTGACTTGAATTATGCTGAGATTTGTCACGTCCAGGGAGGAGACATAAATGAGCATGCAAAGGCACAGAGCCTTCTGGGGTAGTGCTGGAGGACTGTCTCAAGAGGAAGGAGCCATAGCTGATGTGATGTGCTGCGGTATTTTCAGTCCATAGCAGACCCTGGAGCAAACTGCCTTAGAGGGCACTGGTTTCCTCACTACAGAGGGAAGCCCACATGTGAACAGCCACATGCAAAGTTTTGATGACAAGGGCAACAGAGCACTGTGAGAGAAAGAGTGAGCCATGTTGGCAGGGCGGACCATACACAGAATAATTTTGCACTTCTGTGGTCTTTCTAGATGTGGGTGGTATTACCCAAGTATTTTGCTATTGTTTCTTGGCCTACTACAAATCTGCACGAATCTCAGTAATATGCTGCTGCTTTCACTAATACCTGCCAGAACTGCTTCCAGATATTGATCATGGAAGATCAGAAGATGATGTAGTAGTAAGTTTACCAGCAGCTCTTTGTGGTGTGTGTTTCCTTTAAAAGAAGACCACCTATTTGAAAAGCGTCTTTCCATATGGCTTGCCTAAACTGACATGTCATAAAAATCTCTCTTTTCCAAATGTCACTCAGTAGCATTCTTCTACATAAACTGTATTACTGTGATACACAGACATGCCTTGGATATCATTGGTCTATTTTTATTTTAATCTAAAGAAAAATAAGTTTCAGGATACAAAGAAAAAAATTAAGAGAACATAAGCCATTCTTCTTTTAATCTTAAATTTCACGAATGATGAGGGTTCTTCCATTGTTGGTTAATAAGCTTTCACTAAAAGGGTCAGCAGTAGCAAAATTTTTTCAAATACCTTAGACAAGCATTTTGCAAAAACATTGAAGGAGCAAATTGCTACCTAAATAGTGAAATTTTCATCAAATTCAATCCTGAAGAAAATGTAATATGGTATATTTATATATATATAATGGATGAATGAGCTGTCGTTGGACTATGAAGCTTCTCTTATATTTGGCTTGGGCTGCCTCGCTTGCTGTGTCTTGAAGACAGTAAATCACTTGTTTATGCCACATCTTCTCACTGTTAAAGTTTTGGAATTCTTTTGTAAGTCTTTTCCACCTGAAACAAAAGTGGTACCCTTTTTGAACTTCTCATATTTTTTATGATTTCAAGGTGTAAATCCTACAAATTTTATGTATTTTCAAAATAACCCTCTCCCTCCACACACACAAAAAAGCCCCTATAAAGTAATATTTTCAGAAGTAACTGCATATCCCTGTTGCCAGTGAATTTTATTATTGATTTCAGTAGGAAAAGATGTAGACCAACACTTTCTGCTTTTGAAAAGCTCACCATTGTTCTTCAGATAATTAATGTATAAAAAATATGTATTTTAAATATTGACATCTAAATATTGGATACAGAAAATTCCATTTTCCTTATAGCTGTGGTATATCTTGCGTTTGACTCTCAGGAGTCAAATCACCCAAGCCTGGTAAAACTCTCTCCTATTCATTTTCTTCACAAGTGTTATTTCTGGTAATTATTTTTCCTCACTTCTTCTGATCTGCTCTGTTATTGAAGATTTTTAATGGAGTCAATGTTAAATAGATCACTGGAAAATCTATTTTGTATTTACAATGAAAAACACTTTTCTTCTTCTTCTTCTTCTTCTTGACATACACTTAACCTCAAGGAAAAATACTTAGCTTTCCACTTACTTAAATAGTGCATATAATGTACAGGAAATGATTGATGAGGTTATCAGAGTTCCTACCTCAGGAATACTGTATGCTTTCCATGCATAATATTCTGGTTATAGCCATTACACTAACATTCTGAAGTGAATTTTCAACTTTGCCATCTTTGTATATATACTTTTTATAATACTCCTTAACAGAGATCCAGGGAGTGGAAGGAAGGAAATAAGTAAAAACATGAAAAGGGAGGAGAAACAACAAAATAAATATATTAAGCCACAATTATACTCCTGCCAAGCAGATAACTACTGGTATTGTCGTTTGACAACTGTGACATTCTGGTTCCACTAAATTCAATGAGAGTTTTGCTGTTCATCAAAAAGGGATTAAGGCTTCACTCAAATACTCCATATTGCCTATTAAACTGAGGATTGAAACATTCAGTAGGTATGAGAATATGAAATTAGAGGCACATGGCTGTTTCATGTGTTCTGGTCATGTATGGCTGCGTTCATTCCCAGTTATGACAACATAACTGAACCATTCATTTGGGGACAGATTCTTCAATTTCATTCATGCAAGAAGCTTGATTAACTTTCCTGCAGCCCAGAACATTAAATTGAATGTCCCCAAGCCTGCACAGCCCCATGAGCACCGAGGAGGATCTACTACACCTCTGACTGGGGCTACCACCACACCTAGATGGTACCCTCTTTGAGCAGAGGTGCAAATGGGTCCTGACCAGCAGAATAAGCCCTTGATTGCCTCAGTGAATTCCCCTTTCTTTCCAGTTGTGTATGACATTCACGCAAATAATTGTTTACATTTCAGACCCTTTTTTACACTGATAGCAAACTAAATAAAAAATAGCCTCAGCGTAACTGAGGATCAGGAGATCAGTTTACCGTCATCAGGTCTTTTAATCATACATCCCTATACCTATGAGACAACTTCTCCACTTACTGAAAGTACAATCTTCACTGCGTGTTCTGTTTTCTGATGCTCTAATCATAACCTAGTTTAAAAAAAGAAAAGAAAAGAAAAGAAAAGAAAAGAAAAGAAAAGAAAAGAAAAAAGAAAAGAAAAGAAAAAAGAAAAGAAAAGAAAAAAGAAAAGAAAAGAAAAGAAAAGAAAAGAAAAGAAAAGAAAAGAAAAGAAAAGAAAAGAAAAGAAAAGAAAAGAAAAGAAAAGAAAAGAAAAGAAACTGTTAAAAACAGTTCTCTTTCATTACATCTTTAGCTGCTTGTATCAACCTGCTCCTCTGCACAGCTATTTTTTCCTTGCCATCTCTTCCCATCCTCTTATATCCCCTCAGGATTTGACCTCAGACCACATAGCTGAAGTCTGACAGTTCACCCCGGGATAGTCCTTGATTACGAAGCAATGTCAGAGTCAAAATCCAGGTCCCTGGGGTGCCAGGTGGTGCCTGTGAATGGTGCCTGAGGTGATATACGTGTTATTTAAGTATCTCCTCTTACCTCCCTCCACCCTGGAATGGAATAAATTTTTAGTTAAATACATTCTGAATGAGTTTTATGTTCATGTAGGAAACATAGCTAGCTCTGGTAATGTATCAGCAGGTTTAAGCAAATTCAAATGTAAGCCTGTTGACACTGTGTTATCCAAAGGCTGTGGATTTAAAAAATGCTGTACAATCCACCAACTCGTGACATGGAAACAGAACTAATGAAATGTTAACAGTCATGTTGAAGTCAATGGTCCTTGCAAAGGAAGTGATTCACCTCCAAAGATTTTAAAAGATATGAGTATTCCATAGGAAAAAAAAAAAGCCTCACAGCTTTTAGAAGAATACACAGCATTCCTGCAGCATGTGGTTATAGTATAAAAATGTTAATGAGATGATTGCTCTAGACGATGGATGTGGATAAATACAGCTGTCATGCAGCAAAAATAGGATGATATCCTCCCCAAAAGCAATTTTTTGAATTTGAAATAAATTGTTTCCATTCTTCTCATTCTTTAGCCCACAAGAAGGCATTTTGTGGATAATAACACTTTTATGACCTGTTGGGTCAGATATCGAGGGGCTATACCTGCTGCATGCTAAGCGGGCAGAGCAGCAGGAGAGCACCAGTCCTGACCTTCCCACTTCGTTTAAGCAGATTTTTAGTACAATGCTAAGAAGCAGCCTCAGTTCTTTTGGTGCCTGGTTTGCTGTCAGCAGAGATAGTGACAGGTCACCAGCAACACTTTTCTCCACAGTGTTCACTGCAAGGCCAGCAAATACCCACAGAGCTTGAAAAGTTGTCATCTCTTTGCTTCATGCAGCCTCCATGAAGAACAACTTCCCATTTGTCAGGTGGGGAAAGTGAGTCAAAGAGCAATACTAACTCATTTTAAGCAATTCAGAAGGAAAATCTGTCTCCTGATTGCCAGCCTTATGCTTTGGCTATAGGACAGCCCTTCTTCCCTTGATGGCCTGCCTCAAGTATTGCCTTTTTCCATTAAGCAAATATTGATTTTGTTCTCTTGCTTGGAAACAGGATAGAAATTAACATGGCTCTTTTTGGTTACTTCATTGTATGTGAATCACTTGGGAATAGTATTTATTAGTTAACTGCTGTTGCATCCAATGGGCACTCGCAAATGTTTTTTCCTGTGGTATGTGTTAAACAGCAGCTATTAAGAATGCTCCTCTGTGACAAAGTACCAGGCTTCCCCTTTAACTATTTAACATCATGCAGACAGCCCAGCCCCCAACATATACAACAGATGATACGATTTAGAAGATTTAGAAGGACTGGGGCAATCAAAGATCTTGTTATTTATTTTATGAGCATCTGGCTCCTTGTTATAATTAGCTATTTATATTGTGGTGGTGACGACAGCATGTTACTTATTTTTGAACAAAGATGAGAGGATACAACTTCTGTCTGAAAGAACAGACTTCTAAATCAACACTGGATCTCATTTAAATGCAGTCTAATCCCTTGAAGTAGCTGGTATTAGTAAGAGATGGCAGGGATCAAAGGGTGATAGGAAAAGATGCAAGTGAGCTGCCATGAGGAGAGTCCGTGGTGGCAGGCACAGCACGCTGGGGTGTTGGAGGTTTTCTAGCACATCTAGCAGTAGGCCTGAGGGATTGGTGTACAGATCTCCTCTGTCAAGAGGTACGTAACATGTTACTTTGGAGTTTAGTCAGGTGGGGATCAGAATTACTTGAGTAACAAGCCTAACTATTATTTCCTAAGGAAATAATTGTGAGAAAACTTGACTGAGATGATAGTAAGGGAAAGTCATGGCAGCTGCATGCTCTTCTATGATGTGCCACTGGCTCACTAAATGATAGGGGGAGAATCATTTCACTGTTCTATACCTCAGTTTCCCCATCAATGAAATGGAAGTAATGAAGTGTACTGATTGTTGTGAAGTATTTTGATATCTAGAGATGAAAAGTCCTAAGAACTTGAGGCTCAATCCAAAGCCCTTTGAAGTCCTCAGAAGGCCCTTGATTCAGCTATCTTAATTTGCATTTGCCTTACTCTGCAAGTCACCCACTAGTCTCCTGAAATTTGGAAATGTACCACCCAATGCATTTCTCGAAGACGGAAAAATAATCTCAGGTAATCATTATCATTATCTTTGACTATTTGACTATTCAGTTTGAATTTACAAAACAGCAGTGCAATATATGCATCTGGATTATTTGTAATATTTTACAAGATCAAGGTGAAAACTTAGAAGATAGAGAAGGAAAAACCCAGCATGTTTCCTTGACACCAAAGAACAAACTCTGACAGAAACAAGCTTTTTTTTTTTTATCTTTCTCCTCTGAAGATAGATGAAAAAGATCAGGAGAAACTATGTCTCATTAGAAGTAAATGCAGTCTGTGGCAATCCATACTAAATTTCCAGGTCGTATCTTCTAAGGAGATATTAGGCACCAAAGAGCGTGTAGTTAGACTGGGGGAAAAAAAATGCTAAAAAGTAATTAAAAGCTGGTGTTTAATTATTTTTTTTCAGTATAATAAATGAAGTGGCACAGACTTTCCAGAAGAATTTTAAATCTTTCAGTGTGTTGGGTAAGGTGAGAGAAGGTTGTAAGATGAATGACAGTTCGGCTCATTATTCAACAAAGCTCACAACAAATGAAATGGGTGCCTTCAGAACATACTTTGTTTTCTTTTTCTGGAGACTAAGCAGCTTCTTTTTGCTAAAAGAGAAATATTATCTTTATGAAGAAAATATTTTTCCTAATCAATATATTTTAACCTCTGGGTTATTACTTCCTCAAATCTCTTTTTAATTTTTTTTCTCAAAATTGGTCTATGTACTTTAATGAAAAATCTGAAGAACAGACACATGCTATTGTTCACATTAAAGCTTTCAAAGGTTATTAACTGTGATGGAACATTACTTGTCTTCAGCACATTTTTCTGTAATGTATCACATTCTTGGGATGTATGTGTGTGTATATATATAATTGGGAGCGGAAAGAATTAGCTGTTGGCAAAGCAGAAATATCCACACACTGGTTAAAGTCAAAGATCCAAGAAATACACATTGTATTCTTGCTGTGCCACATATTCCCTGCATCATCTTGTATATGTCACTTAGCTTCTTTCTGCTTCAGCTCAGGTATCTTTTAAAAGGAATTAATACCAGAGGAACATGTATGTATCTTTCTCGCTTCAGAAGCCTGGAGATTAATGGAAACTTTTAAATTTATTTTTATTAAACTTCTTGTGATGAAAAATCATTTAATTCTTCAATTTTCTTCTTCACTTTGAGAACAGAAAATATACAAAGAGTATATGAAACGATTTACACCTAAAAAACCCGATGTCACCTAGTCATTCTCCAGAGGGATTTCTTTCCTCCACTCTTGCCAGGTCATTAGTTTGCGTCTCAAACCAGCCTAAATTCTCAGAAGTTCAAAACTCCAGTTTTCTTCCATCAGGACTTTGACTGTTCATGAACCGTTGGAATTAGCCCAATGCTATTTCTTCTGGAGCCCTCCTTCCAGATCTAAGACTAGTCAATGGGTTTGAATGTATACCCTCTAACCAGATGTAGACCATACATCAAAACAGAACCTTAGATGTTTTATTATCTCTTGAGCTCTGGCCAGAACAGGATGATGAAAACTGTGTTTGAAACTGCTGATGCTATTGAAAAACCCTACAATAAAACCTCTCTTGCTATCTTTTGTACTTGATTACCAAGCTGAAAGCAAGATTTTATAATAAATGGCAAATCATGATCACTTTCTTTTCTATGCCTGTCACCTATCTTGTTTGGAAAATCTTGGACAACTTTGCCCGATTTTGGGGCATAACTCCAGTAAGCTTGTAAAACTTCAGTTTTCTCTCTCATCCCGCTCCCAAGTTATCAAAGTTCTCTGGGCACTCTTCCCCCGCCTCTCAACCCTCCTACAAGCTACACTCTCTATCCCACATGTGTTTGGATGCACTGTTTTATTGAGCCTGTGTCACAAACTTGATCACTCATGTAAAAGTAGTCATGCCCTTAATTGCACTGGACCCACTTTTAATTAATCGTCAAGCTAAGACCAGAAATACAATTGCAGTAGAATAAGGATGAATATGTAAGTGGGATTACATGATAGAGTAGTTTGTGATATTATGAAACTGGACTTGATCTTTGAGGTCCTTTCCTAGTGTAACTGCTATGTAAATCTAAATTTGTTTGTTTAATTTTTCTTCTGTTTAATTTTTGTTTATTTTATTTTATGAGTTTGGGGAACTTTTGCAAAGTGAATGATATTATTTTAAAAATATACACAATTTCAACATTTCATTTGTTTCATAAATGATATAAGAACTACATTTCTCTTTGTGAGATCTGAGCTGACTGAAGTGCAGGGGGACGTCTCTGGCACTGTGGGGAAGAATGTGACATTCCAACTTTAGAGCCATACTCTTCTACAAGCTGAGGTTGTTCAGACTAGAGGCCAACCCACTTGACTTAAAATTTCTGTTTCAGAATTGTTTGTATGTAAGATTTTGGCACTTTTTTCTATGCTTAGGAACATGATCCAATGCTATTAAAAAGTACTAGAAACATTCCCATCAGTTTCAATTGATATTGCATCAGAACAAAAGATAAAATATTCACTGGATTCATTTTTCACTCTACAGGTCCTTAAGGTGACTTAATTTTTTAGAGCTTGAATAAATCATCAGAGAGGAAGAAAGTATCGCTAATGTTAATGTCAGCAGCAGAATAGCTTTGCTAGCAAAGAGTACAGTGTTGTTCTTGTTCATGGTGGGGTGGACACATCATTGGATTGAGCAAAGGAAAACTGGTAGTGACAGGTCTTGTTTTCTAAATATACAATTAAATCTGGTGTAATGGAACGGGTTCTACCAGGCAAGTAAACAGATGAGAAAACACCTCATAGTCAGCAGATATCTCAGTGAACCTCATGCTCCTAAAATTTACAGGAAGCAATAATTCCATAATCCTTACTGTTCTTTCTGTGTCATATGCCAAATTCACTTCCCTGGAATACTGACAAAACAGTTTAGATATGTCAAGGTTAATGGCTCAAAAATTAAGATTCTGATCTTGTAATAGACATAGCTCAGGAAATGCAAACGGAAGACCCTTAGCATTACAAAGGTGAAGACTTCAAAGGCACTATGTAGCATTGCCCTAGCAAGCTCTGTTTTTTTGTCACATGCTGCCTCTCTCCCATTTATACTGCATCCGCTGCAAACACACAGTTATGTCAGCCAGGTGGTCACAGATTCCATTGTAGCAGTAGTCATAACAATTAACAGAAAACTTAATAATTATCTTTTTTCCTGCTGTCCTGCTGCATCCTGCTTGCTGTCTTTCTGCTCATGTAAAGAGTACTACTTGTAGTATCAAACTGATCACAGCAATTCATAAGAAACACTATTATCCTTTGACTGGAAGTTTTCTTCTAAAGCACAAAATCATGTCTGCTAGTGAATGAATATCTAAGATACAAGTTTACTGAGATTAACATCTATGTATTCTTCTAAGACCTTTCTTCCAAGCAAAACAGTGTACAAAGTACCTTCCAAGGTCAAGTTCAATAGCAGGAAATCTCCAGCCGACAAAGGTGTATAGGATAACTGATATGAGCACATGCTGGAGAATGAGAATCTGCAATGAGTGAACATCCACCTGCAGGTTTTCCCTCTGAAGCATTAATATAGGACCACAGGGAGCTTCTGTTGTTTCAGCTTCTCGGGAATTATAGGCTGTTTCTGTGCCTTGGTGGAACATTAAATAGGGACTGAGCAATGCAGATGCATATGAAGAGCCTCCTTCCGACATGCTGAGCAGTTAAAGGACATTGGCACCTCACAGGGTTGGGCCTCAATGGAAGACATCCCTATAGGTTTTCTAAACTTGGATATTTTCTGAAATAGAAGCTACGGAATAACTATTCTAAAAAGCTTTATATCCGTACCTTTTTTTCTCAGAAGAAAATTGTGTATACATAGGAGGTTGAAGACAGGGGTTTGGGAAGCTCAGTAGCCCAAGAAAAATTTTGTGCTGTAGCCAGATGTCTTTCAGTATTTATATTCTGGTTTAAAAGTACACAGAAAATGTAGGCAAACCTGTAAGTCAGTACAGCTTACAGGGGTATTTCTCTTTGCTTTGCTGATGGCAGAAAAATTCCCCATCTCCTCGTCTTCTGGAGGATCCAGTCTGCCTCCTTCCACCTGAGCACTGAGCTGCTTCTGACACTTTGGACCCCTTCCCTCCACCAGCTTCCAGCCAAGGCCTGATAACTTCAGGGAGTATTGTGTTCCAAAGTAACACAATCCAGATGTGTATGCTTGAGCACAGAAACAGTCAGATGTGAAAGTCTGAGAAGATTTGTGCTTTTGCTGATCAGAGAATCTCTGCCCTGCTTCCATATCATGCTGTGGCATTCTTTTTTCCACTTGTTAGCCAAGTAAGACCAGCAAGATGTGTCTTTTCTGTGGGTCTGAGCTAAAGTCAGTTGAAGTCGGTAGGAACAATCCCCATCCAGTTTCACTTTGACTAGTGCATAACTTGTTAGGTTTTTAACCAAAATAAACCAAAATCTGAAAACAACTAAAAGATGTATTAAATCTCTGCCTTTCCGTGACTCCATTCTACTCTTCTCCCACTCAAAAATTCCCAGTTCAATGGGTTAAGGCAGAATTTGAGAAATCATTTCTAATATTGCATTCTTTTCTTCACCACTGCAAAATGCAATTTTATCAGTTGCATTCAATGCATAGAAATGTTACAAAGTACAGAAACGTTACAGTTTACAGAATGCTGTAATTACAGAACTATAATGAAAGACACTCCTAAAATGCATGCATCATTCGTTAATTTATTTTAACTGCTTTTTCCAGTGCCGTATTACCTTGGCCCTTTGATATTTTAGATTGGAGACAAGGAACAGCTCTGCAGCAATACTGACTAGCAGAGAGTCTCACTAGGGTAACACTGCAGTGCAGATGAATTATGAAAACAGATGGTGGCTAATGGCAGCTGAATTAAAAATAGCACCGTTATTAATCTAGAGGCATTTCTGCGGAACTCTTTACCCATAGATCTCCGAGCGTTTTATAGACAGATTTTTAAACTGAGGACTCTATTTTGCCTTTCAGTTGCAACAAAACCAGAGCACGGTCCTGGCACCTGTAGGTAGCAGTCTGTGCTCCATCTGTTGTGCTCTACATCAAGCCAGCTCCGCTGGCTTTTGCCAGCAGGTGAGACGGTGATATCGTATGTTGAGTAATGTTTGCTTTACAGGATCATGAGCCCTTACCACACTGCTCAAGAAGCAGAAGGGCTTTGGGGAAAGTGTTGTTCCCCTAAGCCGGAGAAATTCTTTCTCTCCTTCTCAGAGGAGCAGGAGACCCATATTCTTTCCCTTATCATTACTCAGCAAGCTTCATGAAGCATGGTAGTGATTTGGACTCAATGATCTTTGTGGGTCCTTTCCAACTCGTGATATTTTATGATTCTAAGAGACCATGTCTGAGCAAAAAGACCGCTCTGGTGGGTTGGGTGGCTAGCTGGGCGCATTGATCTGAACTGCCATGAGGTGCTGGACCTCCACTGAGTGCAGCTCTAGGAGATATCTGCCTAGAGCCTTAGGAGGTACAGTCAAAATCAGTGAAAAATGCTGAGGTACTAGCTTTAGTAGCCCAGTGCCAGGTACAAGATCTCTGGACTTGCACTGTTGTGATAAACTATGAGAATTAAAGGTTATGTGTGAAACAGGGGAGGGTCTTATACCTCTGTATCAGTAAACATAGCTTTGTTACAGGAGGGCATTGATTACACTGTAGACTGTACATTCTAAACAAACGCGGGAGCAGAAGCAGAAAACCTGAAATTCAGATTCTGAAAATGAGAAGTGACAAAATGAAATTCACTATTATGTTATAGAAGCAGCCTGGGTAGTCACTAAAACTAAGACTTTTTTACAGCTAAATAAATAGGTATTGTCCAGAGGACAGGAAAGATGATGATTCTTTTTCTGAGGTGCCAATAGAAACTTTCTATCCATTTGCAATTTGACTTCAGACATCCATTTTATAATCTTGTTTTCCCTTGGTATACTCTGTATTAAATGCAGAACTAGTGTAGTACAGATAATGGTGTTTTCTGCTACCTCTAACCAAATTCTAGAATGTGGAAAAAAAAAAAAACAACGCTGAAATAATTCTGATTATTGCTGTTAAACTGGTATGGAGGTAAGAAGCAATTATAAGCAAATATAAGATAGTTGTTCTGCCTTTAGAAAGAGAATATTTAAATTTTTACTCTGCCATTTACCTCTCTCCTTGGTGAAATAATTACTTTATCTCACAAGCATAGAAACCTGCTCTCTTAAAGATCATGAATAAAAAAAAATCACTCAAAAGTCAATAAAAATGTATAAACAAATGAACAAAATAAAATAAATTCTACACTCAGGAAAGTTAAAATCCTGCAATTCAAAGTGAATATATTTCACTATTGCTGGTAAGAATTAGAAAACAAAAGTCCTGATGTTTTCACTCTAAGACTTCTGCAATGCTTTTGGGTTTTGAATTGTTGCTTTAGCTGTCTTTCTGCTCATACTTAAACACTTCTGTCAAGCCAGCAATATAAAGTCAAGGGACATACTATTTTACTGTACTCATTGTGTTATGCTTTTGTATTAGTGAAATCTTTCCCAAGCAGCTGGTGTGATTAGATTCAAAACTTTTAACTGATTCACAACGGACTGTGATCACAAATACCACCTTTCAGTTCAAGTGTCTTGGACAGTAAACAGACTGTATAGCTGCAATTTCTTTTAACCCTTCACCAAGGACAGTACTGGAACAGAAATTTTACAAAAGACCATCTGTGCAGCCTCCTTCTTTATTTTCTGCTACATCAAATGCTGAGATATTTTTTTAAAATCACCTATAAAACAGTCAGAAGATGGGCCGTGGCTTGCTGTTGCTTAAATGATGTCAAGCCTGTCTTCTTCAAACTAGTTGTCTTGCAAAGCATAAAATTATGCAAACAAACAAAAACTCTGGCATACCCCTTTCAGAATTTTTTCTGAACCGTGGCAGAGTTCATTTCTACTTGAGGAGAGTTACAAAGCTGCTGTGTTTGAAATTCAGTCATTAGCAGCCCATCTTACAGATGACTAATATTAGCAGTGCTGTCAACACAGGTTACAGATCCTGCTAAGGAAACAAGGACTGAGTTCCTCTCCCTGACCTTACGCCTGCCCACAAGTCCACTAGACCATTGCAGGTTCTAAATGAACAGTTCTGTGCTTCTGCTCAAACTGAATATCTGTATGTTTCTTGGCCTGTTGTAAGATTGTTGGTATTCAAGGTACACAGTAAAACTGAGGATGGTTATACACAAGGCTCTTCATCAAGGCATCCTAGACCAGACTTTCATATAAGTTGTGAGTACTCGGTGAATTCAACAGCACTTACTTGAAGTTCTGAAAGAGAAAACACAGTATTTTATGTAACCAGTTGCTGGAAATATGTTTTATATTTTTTTTTCTAACAAAGTTCTGCTTATAGGATATATTTACCTTACTGATAAGTCTGAAGCAGGAGCAAAATTACAAGTATCCATAGTGTTCAGAAATCATGAGCCAGGAGTATAAGACTGGTTTACATTATGTTACATTACATTACAGAAATGAAATGTGCATACACTTATTTTGTATCCATTTTTTCTTTAGGCCATGTAGCACAGTCAGTTAATATTTTTTAGCTTTCTCTACATATACTAGCATTAAAAGTTTAAGATTTGAGATGAAATCTGAGATTCCTTTGCAATTAAGACTCCTGGAACTGGAATTTAAAAGAGAACCAGTGACTGCAAGACTCAGCAATTACATTTGTCTAGTCCTGTGGGTTGTTTTGCCTTCTTGAAGAACATGGTAACTGCCATGCCAGTTCACACCACAAGTGTTTCACGCAGTAGTTGCTCCTAGGTGGTTAGCAAAATACTCTAAAAATAAGGTACATATGAAGAGATCCTCCTGACTTCCTATTATCTTGTACCTTTGGCTAAAGGTTAAAAACAAACAAACAAACAACAACAACAACACACACACACATTTAATTAATGTCAAAATCCTGTGGTAGTGATTTCCACAACTGAAATACATACTCTTTTTAAAAGTCGTTCTGTATGTTTGAGATATTATTCCATCACGCCTCTTGCTTTTATTGAGCTTGTGTATTGTAAGCAACAGTAGCCAACCACTCTGTGTTTGAGTTGTCCCCACTACACGTGGTTATAATCTTCCGTTCTATCCTTTCTTAGTCATGGCTGGCCTAGCTCCTGCTTTGCTCACACCTCTGGAGGCTCATCCTTAAGAAACCTTACTCCACAGAAACATTAATGTTTATTGATACTCCGATGTATCCACCATAATTCCTCAAAAATCATTCATCCCAAAGGCACAGGCACTGCAACTTCAGTCCCTTGTAAAGAATGTGATGAGTTGTGAAAGTCTGATAGCGAGGAAACTGCATTTGTGCACCACAGTAATTTTTCAGGACTGGAAAGTAGCTGCAATTGACTGCAGATAGATTCTAAAGTGACCCTGTTTTGTTATTTTTATACTCCTTCTTTTCCTCCTCCTCCAAAAATAGTTAGGAATAGTGTCAGCTAGCCAGGCAGTAGCAGACATCAATAACTACTTTACCTATCTTGTTGTTTCAGTGACTTGTGACAGAGGACTTGGGAGCCACTTAGTCAATACCCTAATGGAGATGCCTGTTAAAAATACACTGTTATCTGGTTGGTAGATAAAGAAGATAAAAGAGGAATGTACAATGGAAAATGTTACAACAAATCAAAATGGTGGCATTCTACAATGCCTCAGAGTAAATGAATACACATGAATTGGAACAATAGGGAATAAAGCCCAAAATTTTCAGCAAGCCCTGAGCTACTAGAGACTTGCATGTTTGGTCGTAGTGGCTACTGCATTGGTTCTTCCAATTTTTTTCTGCCCTCGTTCGGTGTCCAAATGAACTTATGATGGTGTTACTTCCTCATTACATCCTTTGTTAGTCTGAGAAAATCATATCAAAACAGAGGAAAAAGCAGTTAATTCTGACCGTTTTTAGCATGCCATTTTATAGAGATCTACATTATGGAAGCAGGGATAGCAGTGAGGTGATAGCAAGTTTCTGTCATACTAGTCAGGGTCACTAGGGTGTAAACCACACTACTTTCTCCTCATCAGTCCCCAAAATCTTGGAGTAAATTATCTGGAGGAATAAATTTGAAGGAAATTAGCTCCATTCTTGTCCCACATACCTACCATTCTGTATTCAAGAGTCAGGTATTTTGGTTCCTCACTGATCCTCTTGTCCAAGCTGGACCTCCACAGGCATAAGACCCAGTAGACTCATTTCCCTCTCTACACAGAAGCTCTGGAAGAAATCAGGGAGTCTTCTTGAGATGACCATCACCATCTTAGCTCTGAAACTTGTACTCCACATTCTCTCTCAGCCTCCCCTCTTTCACCTGCTATTGCCAATGACTGCTGTTGCCCCTTTTCTTCCTATCCCATTCCCCCAACTGTTCAAATGCCCGCGTCTCTTTTCCTTGCCTTCATGCTTCTTACCCTCCACTGTGCCAAAGTTTCTATTTCATTTTTTTCTCTCCTCTCAGTTTCCTATTACCCCCTTCCATTCCTTCCCAATCTTCTTCATTTAAAGATCCTAAAAAGAGTTGAAATGAAATATGATATAAGCCGAACAAAATTTCTGAAGCTAGATACAACTAGTAGCATATTCTTGCAGCTGCCTCAGTCAGTTTAATTTGGTAGAATGTCATTCTTTCTTTCCACAGTTTCCTTAAATAGTGAACATTTTGGATTAGAAGTTGTCTCAGTTGTGTCTCATTATGAAATAAGTGATATAATGAGGCCAAAGTTCAAAATATTGTGTGCAGTTCTGATATAAATGACCATAAAAGTCAGGATTCTTGTTTGGAATACCTGACAGCAGATACGGATTCTACACAGTTTTGTTGTGTCAAAAGAAAGAACTATGTTTCCGCAGTTCTACATGGGGCTTCCAGCACAACTAGGGGTTTGGCTGGATCCAGTGTAATGTCAGCTAGGTGGCAATTTACTGCCTTTACATTTGGTTACCTTATTTTCATAAGAAGTGGTTGAAAAATGGAACCTTTTCTCAAGGATTTTAAGGTTTTGTTTGTTTGTTTGTTTGTTTGAGATGTTAGATTTCTAAAAGTAAGAAACAGACAAAATAAATGAAAGTTGAGCAGCTAGTTGAGAATTTGAGTGAAAGATTAATGGGACAATTTTTCAGAACTGGCCACATGAGAAAGGATTGAGGTCTTGTCTATTTTTAGAGTTGCTGCAATAGTGGCCAGCAACAACAAGTGCACAAGAAATTTAGGATTTGACCTTGACTAGGTAGGAAAAATCCATTTAGTTACATTACAAAACAACAATATAATTTGGTTCAGACATGATGCAATAATATTAGCATAACATTTTAAAATGATTTTTTGTTTTGTTTTGTTTTTTCCTGATTATGGGCACTCTTTTAGTCAATGAACAAATGAAGCTGCACAGTGATCAGATAAAAATTCTTTGTTCAAATTTTACTGTTGTTACGCACTTTTTACAGCTATATTTCTTGACTACAGCAAAACTGATAAAGGTATTGTAGGAGTCTCTATTTGATTACCAAATCCCAGTCAGGCAGAGTCAGGTCACAAACCTCCAATGGACAGATATGTGTGAGTTTTTCAATCAAATCTGACAGAAATTAATTTGAGGCTAACATTTCCCTTTGAGATGCCTTCTGTGTTTGCTTGTGCACACAATACAAGAATTTTCCTGCTGGAAGCTCTTAAAGAGGACCCTGATTTTAAGGGAATAGCTTTTCCCTTGCTGAATAGTAATAGGATTTGATATTATATAGGACAACATCTTTGGAACTTTGATTATTCCACCAGAGGAAATACTTTCATGTAAACAGGTTAAAGCCATGACATTCTTTTTTCTGATTCTGAAGACATTTATCTTGTGGCTTTATTCTGCTTCAGATATTTTATTTTATTTCTATAACATCAAATGCTAACATTATTCGGTTGCTATTGTTTTCTTTGATGTCTCTATAGCAGGTGCTTATTGAACTGTGGCAAAACAGAGATAAAGGCACACTCAGGTGGGTGGATAAGGCTTTGGGAATAGACAGACTATTAGACAAGGGTGATATTCTAATACAAGAGAAGTATCTAGATTTAAAATGTATGCTGTATCAAACAGCCCTGCTCTATGCTTGCTTTGGCATCCAGGCCCCTTTCTGTGCTGCCCGTCAGAGTTGTGGCCTTTGCCTTGGTCCAGGCTACCTCCTTCCTCCTTCCCCTTCCTAGAGGAGGCATGATGGTAACATAAGGGGTTTTCCATTTTAGCAACAGGAAAGGAGAGGCCCTAGAGGCAGACCATGATCCTCTTCTTCTTCCTATCATCTGCATCATTTTTATTATTTTATTTAAAAACAAAAAAAAACCTTGGAGCATAGTGGAGTGAGATCAGAGGAGATCTATGGGTCCCAGAAAGGAAGAGCTTTGAGGAGTAGAGTGGTCCTTTAGCTTACATGATAAAAGGTACGTAGGGACAGTTTCTTTCATGAAGTGGAATACCTTGGGAAAGTAGTTGAAGGAGCAACTGTACTGGGAAGAGGGAGCTGTACCCTTTAACACATGGGGCAGAGAGTATAAAGGCCTTTAATACCATCTTGTCATGCAGCTCCTTTGTGAGGTGCTGTCTCAAGGGGAAAAGTTCCCATCCTCAGTGAAATAAAGTGAGATTTACTGGAGGCAGGAGACTGTGAGGGAAAACAGAGAAGTCCCATCACAGTCTCCCAGGTCCCACTGACCCATTGCATGTGAAGAGGGCATCACAACATCTGGTGGCACTATGTTTTCATAATGATTATTGTAAGACATGCTAATGATACTGATCATTGCTGGTTGTGTATGGCTAGATGCAGAAAATCTACGATTGCATAGGCTAGCACACTAATAGCACAGAGGTTGGTGGTGATGAATCCAAACGGATCCTGAATTTCTAGATTGTTTCCAGCTACTTCTTCCTTCTTTTCCTATGCATGAGACAGAGAATAACAACAGCCCAGCAGATCAATAGAAAAGTGATGTACGATGCTTTTAATGATGGGACTTGATTTTCCAGTTCTTACTCTGAGCAAGCAGGCTGTCCTTTGCTGCTCCACTGCAGGAACTGGAAACATACCAAGGTAAATACCTCTTTGTTTTGACCCATGATGCTTTGGCCATATGAGCTAAGAGGAAGGAGCTGAGGTACTGGTGGAATGCAAGGCTCTGGGTCCTGCTAAGGGAGCAGCCCTGTCAGTGAGTGAGATGTCAGCCTCACTGTGCAGAAGTGTGCCACAGATCATGGCTCTGTGAAACCTAAAAGCAGAGCACTTCATCCTGTCTGCAGAGATTTCTGGAGGCTGAAGCTTGTGGTGTCTCTTTCCAGCTCTGCAAAGAGTCCTCCAACAGACACTAGGGAAGCTAAGATGCTATGCTAGATATTTCTGATGTGAAGAGGGGAAGGGGAATGTGGAAAAGACTTCCAAGAAATAATCTGCAAGGAATTTCAATAAATCAGTTTGCAAAATTTTAAACTGTGCGGGTGTAAAATCTCATCTTGGACTCAAGTTGTCACATATGCAATAAATACTAGCTCAATATGTATTCAATGAGTGTCTGCAACTGTCCCAAATGGCCTTCTCTCTGAAGGCTTACAATGTTTTTACCATGGTCCAGAGAAGCATCTTTAAAAATTAGAAAGGTCTTCCTAAAATAAATTCAGGGGGCTGTTAACCTTAGCTCAAAGAATCTATGCTCTTAAACTGATTTGCTGCCCTTGATCTGTAAGGGAACTTGTACTGATATTATGGGCCATTAGGAAAATTAAAATTCTTAAAGGGACTGCTGAGAGGTACTTTAGGTTCTAAACTTTTGGAGAGGGAGCGAATGTGTTTTTTACAGTGATTATAAAACCTAATGATTTTATGTAACAGTAATTCTATGGTGTGAATTCTTATCATTCTCCTTTCAGTGGTTTCAGTCCAAGTACTGAAGCATTGTGCACTGAAATTGGAACAAGAAACTGAATGAAGATAAAAGAGTAGTGTATTTTTTGTCCAATCTGAAAACAAACAAACAAACAAACAAAAACATATTCTATAAGCTGAAAGCAAAACAAATGTGAACTACTCTGAATTTCAGGATTCTCTCAAGTTTATTACTGGTGTGGCTAGCAGCATCAACTGTTTCTACTTTTTTTTTCTCCACCCAAATATATCCACTGAGATCTTAGTCTATTTTGTGTATAAAACTGCTTGAGGGAATAAGTTTGCAGAACAAGGCCACAAAGGTCTTCCAGGACTAAGGACATGTGAAGATAGAACTCATTAAAATCACTGCATGATATGACTTCTACAAGCCACACAAAGAAATAGTCTGTGTGTGGACTTCATGCATGTTTTACTTTACCTTGAAAACCAAACATATTTTAAGCACCCAGAGGCACCATAAGCATTTGCACCACTGAAGACTCTGAATGCAATAAGCAAGGACTGGCCTGCACGAAACCATGTACATTTGATACAAGTTGATATAGTCTGTGTCATACAATATGAATAATAGTTCATATTTTAACACTCTGTCCAACTTAATCCAGATCATTTAAAACTAAAAAGGTTGATCCAAAATGCTTTGCATATAAACATGGGACTTAGAATCTTGTTCCTTGTTTTCTTGGATGTAAATCAACATAGTTTTATTTACTTTAAGAATGCTTCTCTGATTTACCCTAGTGCAGGGTTCAGTTTGAAATTACTTCCACTTAGTCAACATTCAGTTTTAAATGATTTCTATTACTTCACAGAGCATACGTTGATACAATGCGCTTTTGTCCTGCTCCATCTTCTTCAGCTGTGCCTGTTTTCCTCATCAGTTCCCTCTTCTTAAATGCTTTTACCCACTTACTGGCTAAATCCATTCACTCTTGAAAAACAGAGGAGTGTTCTGCCCTAGCCAGGAGCTTCCAGTCTCCACCTCTTCATTACTGTACTGCACTGTGCCATTATCTGAGCTTGTTCTCTTCATGGCTGCTGGCACCTATTTATTTGATGCAGTGTATCTCTCATTGTAGGCTTATTAGCATCCATGTCAAGACAATGTGTAAAGTCCTCCTCTTTCAAGACTGATGAATGCAAACAAGTAGAGAACAGAACCCATGAGCAATCTGTATCATTTCACTGCCACATTCATACCTCTAACTCTAATTGACAGTGTAATTAAAACCCAAAGATATCCCAAGAAAGCAGCCTGGGTAGCTGTGATCGTGTTGTGTAAGTGACACAGAACACATTCTGTGAAATAGGATCAAAATGGTTTCTCTGCATTTTGTGTCACCAAAGCAGCTGTCCTGATTATTCACATCCTATTAAGTGTGCTTTGAGCATGTCATAATCAATTAAAAATAGTTGTCATTTCACATAACAGTTTTGGAGTTTTGAAACTAGGAATAGCTTCCTCAGGACAAAGACTCCCAAGGGTTCTCCTCCATACAGGCCCTGTCATTCACCTGCCTCTCACTCATGTCTCTGACAGTTCAGGGTGAGTTCTCCAAGGGAGACCTCTGCATCAGAAGTGCAGCTTTATTGCCCTACTCTTTCCCCAGTCTCCTCCTGTGTGCTTCTCCCAGAGCCTGCACTTGTCTGTAGTTTCTCCTCAGTTGCTACCAACACTGTTCCTATTCTCCACCCTCTTTCTAGCTCCTGTTTCTTTTATTCACTATCTCTTACAGTACTTCTTCCAACCACTTTTTTTCCCTAACAGTACATGCTGAGCAAATCTTTGATGACATTGCTTCTCAGTCCTGCACTAGGAGAAGGGATTTAATGGATAATCACATTCTGTCCTAGGCACTGGCTCTGCTGCTTTGTGTGAAGGATGCATGTACCTTCTGACGGAGATGAGAGCTGTGGATTGTCTCCAGATATTCTGACCATCTGAACCAATTTCCAAAAAGCATATGTGAAATGCAGTTTTTCAAAGTCTTCTATGTTAATCCAGTTTAGCTGGGTTTCCACAGGATGGAAAAAAACAAATCTCTGACACTAGCAAGGATCAAGGATCAAGCCCTCGGTCTGAAGCATGAAGTGCTTCTAACTAAATGGTTGCAAATGTTTTTGATGTGAGCAATACCTGCTCATTTCCCCTCAGATTTTTTTTTCTTTTACTCATTTTTAGAAATGTCTGGGTTGTTTGTCTTGTAAAAATGTAATAAAACAAAAGAGCATGAGAACGACAGTTCTCTGTCAGAGCAAAGGTCCATCTAGCCCAAAAATCTGCCTCCAAAGTGGACAACCATGAATGTCTATAGGAGAGTATATGAGCAGTACAAATATACTTTTGTCAGGCTCCTGAGGGTGCTAATGGTGGGGAGCAGCCTCACCTGCGACCCTCACCCCCACTCTCTCCTACCAAGGTTCCAGGGGACCCCTCTCAGCTCAGCCTGGGGCCTTCAGTCTCTTTCTGAGCTATGTTGTAGGTGAGCCTGTCTCTGACCCTGTCTTCTGGATGTGTCTGGACCTGCTCTGTAGGTAGCATAGAGCTACCTACAGACCTCAGCTACCTACAGAGGTCTCCTCCACTAAGGTCTCCTGGGTGGACCGCTTGGACCTAGGTCATAGCTTGTCTCCAGGCCTGTCTTTGGCCCTGTCTCCTAGATGGACCTGGGAACAATGTCCTAGCCTTGTCTCCAGGCCTGGTTCCAGCTGCCTCTCCTGCTCCTCATCGCCAGAACCCCTATCCAGACCCTGGACCTGGCTCAACCCCTCACTGAGTCAGGGGCTGTTGATGAAGTGGGTTATGAGCCCCTGGCTCTACCCACCTGGCTCAGACCACACAGGATGGTGCCCCATCAGTGAGGACATGGCCTGCACCAGGGTTATCAGCAGCTCCTGGCTCACCTGCCTTTAGTGAGCAGCCAGTCCTTGCTGCTCCCTGATGACCTTCTTGTATACCCTCATCCTCCAACGTTTTGCACTTCAGGCAATTCCTAAGCCAGAGGGTGTTAAAGTATTCAGCTACCCATCAGAGGCTTCCCTTCCATGAACTGATCCTGCCTCACCTTGCAAGAGTCAGATTTCTATAACGGCAAACTGCGGACAGAAACTGATCCTGAGCAGACATCTGAGCATTAAAGTCTGGCAAAGTCATGAACACCTTAAAGCAAGAAAATATTAGACAAATATAAGTATAGGTTTTGCTATTAATTACATCTATCATAATTGTCATCACTTAATGACTTTGCCATATACGTAAGCAAATAACACAGTTTACAGATAGATGAAACAAACCCAGGCGCAATTAGTACATGGCAGCTATTTCAGTAGTTCAGACCTATCATATTCTCACTCTTGATCCTGTGCAATACACAGCAGGATGTAAAGTGTGTAACCAAAGGATGTGAACTGACTACCAGCAGATCAAACATTTCTCTCTGCAAGATGTCCTAATGTAATGCCAGGAAGAACCTCTCTGTATATAGCATACCTTTGTTTGACACATGAAATATTCAAACACCATCTAAAGTGCTTGGAGCAAGAGAAGCACAGGTATACAGGTACAACATTTTACTTAGGCTTTTTTTTTTTTCTTTTTTTTTTTCATGGGAGAGAGGCATCTACTTAGGAGTTGGGGATCTAATGGATATATAGTGTGCAGGAAATGTATATTTTCAATGGCACTACCCACCCCTCCTGCCACATCCACATGCACTCTTTTTTTTGGTCTTTGATGATGCTGTTGCTCCATGGTCTCATGTTAAAGTAGGAGGAGTGGCTATGCAAGATGAACCATTTCCAGCTTGAATAAATGAAAGCAAATATATCAGTGAATAAGAAATTAATCATCACATACGCACTGTGAAACTACCTGCTTTTCCCCATTGGTGTGATCAGAGCATTACTGCTCTGAAGAGTTACTGTTAATGCTGTGACTGTTTAATTAAATTCTTACTATTTAATGAACAGAAAAAGATGCCTGATTTTTGATGTTTCTGCTGTCCTTCTCAATGTCATGTTCTAAATCCTGCCGATGATTTTGCAGAAATCTGGGAAGAGGCCATTCCCTTCATCATATGAATCGTCTTTTTGCTCATTCATATTTCTTGGCTGCCTTGCTTGAATGATGTCGGTTCAACCAAATACTGCCTACTCTTCACATGATGTAAATCTCTGTTATTGTCTGTTATATCCAATAAGGAGATGGTTTAAAAAGCTTGTTATCCCAGTCACTCCAGAAGAAACCATGAGATGTGATGAACGTGGCTTTATTAGACTGCAGTAGCTAGTAACACACCTGGGAAGTATATTCTTAAGTCTTACCCAGCCCGTGTCATCTTTTCTTGCTAATCCATCTCACCTCCTGGCATGTTGTCCCATCACAATTCTGTTCCACCTGAGAGAGGCCAGGCATTAGCTAGTTATCTGACTAACTAGGTTCCAGCATCATTTCTGTAATCACCTCCCATCATTTTATTTAGCACTAGAGGAAGACACTGGCTCTTTGCTACAGAGACAGGAGGAACCACAGCCCCATTTCTAAGACTTTTTTAGGAGGTGCCCTCCATCTGATACAAATTCTTCTTTAATCAGGAACCTGGACTACTGAACAATTGCCCTCCCTGAGACACAAAAAGATGTTTTCAACCAAACCAGCTTGTTAGATGTAGCTGGAAAGGGGGAGAATTTCTCCCCACCTTCCCAAAGATACGAAGTGTGACAGCAAGCCTCTTTTCTCCATAATAACAGAAAGAAAGAAAATTATTCTGCAGAAATTTTCTTTAAACAGTGCAGAATAGTGTTGTGGGAAAGGAAGTCTCCCCACTGGATGCACAGGAATGAATAAAATGGTGATTATGCTCAGGCCCTGTTTCAGCAACTCAGGCATAGAATTATCTTCTTTTCTCAAATTGCCATTTCATGATACAGATAAGTGCTTATGAAGGGATGGAATTCCAGTTGCTGAAGTGAGTATGTCCTAGTAGTCCAGTTTTTGGAATAGTGGAGCTGTGGGGGAGTGGAAGACACCCAGAAATTATGCATTAATAAAATCTGAAGGAGCCGAAATTAGAAGCAACACTTTTATTTATTTATTTTTTTAAACAAAATTCCCTGCAAAAAGCAAAAATTAATGACCAGAATGGACTTGCAGAGAGAGAGCCTGTATTCCATTAGTGTTTCTGAATACAAAACAATTCTTTTGGAATTAACATAAATGGGAACAGAATTTTGCTCATATGGAAAAAAACCATTCAAATATCTATGAAAATCAAGATGCAAAATGCAATAAAGTGCCTGGTTGGCAGAGATGGATAGAGAGAGGGAGAGAGGGAGGAAGAGCCATTGACAGCTTAGAATTAGGTTTGTTTATCTTCAAAGAGTGCAAGCCCAAGCCTTGCATGTTTAACCTGTTCAGTACCGGTGAGCAAAGGGCCTATGCTGCGAGGTACAGCAGCTTGCTCTGAGAGAGCTGTGTATCCATCACTCCAGAAAAGAGGAAGAATAGTCCCCCTAGTGTACCAAGGCTGTAAGAAGCAGGAGGATCTCACGATCGATTCATTAAAACCACTGCAAGTTCTGCTGTGGCATTTCAGCAACTGCAGAAAGATGTTGTAGTAAAACCCTGTGCTCTGTTGATCACAAGGCGTGCAGTTTTTGAGGCAGGGAAACATAAACAATCATAAATAAGGAGCAGAAAAAAAATAAATGTGTGTTTTAACACATCTTAACTATGAAGTAATTGGGTTTTGCATTGCTGTATAATTCTAAATCTTGCTGTTCTCACCCAGGAAATATATATTCTCCTGGAAGAAAGAAGACATACTGTTATATACAATAATACTGTTTTCACAAGTTCTTAGCTTTGTAGCTGAGAGCTAAAATCAAACACATTATTCTATTCAAAAGTATTGTTTTAATTTTTATTGTTTCAATTAAACAGGAGAAGCATACTGCAAATAGCTGATCTTAAGAAAAAATAATCAGTCTGAAAGAGAGCAAGTAGTCAGTGTCACTGGGGACCACCACTTTTCCTGGATTTCAGAGATAGAGTGTGCAACTCAAAACACAGGCTTTGGACCCCTTTGAACTTGTGCTCTCACAAATCAAGTAATAATTGAGCCTCCTCCATTTGTAAACCTTGACCATTGTCCCTCTCTTAAGAGGCTTAGGGCCAATGGTGCAAGCCTGGCCCATTGTGCCAGGTGCTGCTGTGGCACATAAGAAGGTCTACATGCTCTGGCATCATAACCATCCTCCTCTTGGGTATGCTGAGGGAGATCCACTGATAAAGAGTTTCAAAGGAGATGAGAACGTCTCTGCTAGGGATGCAGCACAGCTGGTGGGGATGCAATATTTGACATGCTGTCCTTCAACAATTTTTCTCAAGTTGGCAACATGAGAGTGAGCCTGGCCTGCTGAGCTCCCCTTTGCGCTCTACTCTGCACCCCAGCCTGCCCTGGGGCAGATTACGAGCCACCTCTTTCCCTCACCTTTTTGATGGCTGACAGAGAGCTAAATCACCTTTCAAGGAGAAAAGCAAGTCTGTGTTCAGGGGTAGGGAGACAATTCCTCAGCGTAAGTTAAAAAAAAAAAAAAGAAGACAGTCTTTCACTGACAGTTCTTACAGGATGGCCGACAAAGGGTCCAAAGGATGAGTGATGCCAGTAACTCATGCAGAGGCAAGGGCTGGCCATGCATTTTTGTGGATTTTACACAGTAGATTGGCATTTCCCTGGACCGCAAGTTAATGATTGTAAAAGGATGGGCAGCACAGCTCCTCCTGGGAGGAAGGAGCTCTTGCAGCTCTGCATGAGGGTGCGCGAGAGGCTGGCTGGTTTGCTGGTGCATGAGGGCGCAGCAGACCTGTGTGTGTGCATGTGTTTCTGTATGCAGCACATTGTTTAGTTGGGTGCTGCAACATGTGTCTACGTTAGTGTCTTTTCAAACTAAAACCCCACAGAAGTAATTGTGAGGTTGGGTTGCTCAGAGAAGTTAAGGAAATTTCAATGGTGTTTGTGCACATCCATTGCAAAAAGGCTCCTCTTGGAAAGAAACTATAAAATAAACATCTTTTAGCTTTACTTTCAGATTCCTGTACAGTATTAGCCTTCAGCGTGTCTGTTTTTCTGGAGACAGCCAAGGCAATTTCCTCTACTCACTCCCCGATTTACCAACTGCATTTTGGGTTGCTTGTGATGATATGGATGTTGATTGTGGCCTTCACGACACCGCCTGGTTTTTCCACAGAATTGTCCTGAGGGATGAAACCGCAGCAAATTCTCAGCTGATCAAAAGGCAGCCCAAGATATTCATTCAGTGTATTTTCTTCCATGAGTGAGAAGCAGATAAGATTTCAGCACAAATGGTGCATTTTAATTATGTTTATAAGTGAAATGCAGAGCAGATGTTGAAAGCACCATTTTAAGTACTCCTTCCTCATCCAGAGGCAGAGGTTCAGTGTTAACATTGCATCTCTCTCTAAAAAATGCTTGACTTAAAAAACTTTATGAGCTAAAATATCTTGTTGGCCTAGGAGCACTTCTGGCCCCCTGTGCATCTAAGCGTGAATTCTTTTCTTGTTTCTGATTTTTGAAATATATACCAAAACTTCCTTTCTTAACTTTTTCCTTAACGGTTAAAAAAAATATTATTACCAAGACTAGAAGAATGCAAAATAAAATTGATATACCCTACCCACCTTACTCCCCTCAACATAAGTTCTGTCTCTCCTTTACATGCATGTGCACGTGCGCACACGCACACATATCTGCATACACATATGTTGCATCATATTCTAAGCATTCCTGGATGCTGGATCTTAAAATTATACTGTAAGAACTATTAGACTGGCAAATGCTGTGCCTGCAATTGGGATATCGTTGATATTATCACATTTCATTGGTTATCACAAGCTAAGATCAATACTGTCAATACCTTTAAAAAAGAGATGAAAACTTCAAAATATTGTCAGAAACTTATTTAAACTGGGACGTGTGCATTGTATTATGATCAGAGACCAGGCTGCTTTTTTTCTGCATTTTTGCTTCTGACAGTCTTTGAAAACCAGCTTGTTTGCACTAGTAACATAAACGTAATTTTAGGAGGACAGAAAGATGCACTAATATTTATATGAAGACGTGATGCAGCAAAAATGATACGGGCTGTTATTCTAATGTATTGCCAGAGGACCGCATTGATCTTCGAAGGGTTAAAGTGCTACCGGGTTACATTAATGTCACCCTTCAGCAATCACTGGCCAATAACATATCAGCAATCAATGCTGTGGCATGTTGTTCACGACACTCAGTTTTTGGAGACAAGTGGCTGATGTATTTTGACAAGAAGAAAAAATAGTCTTGGAAATTCTTGCAAATCTTAACTCAGAGGGGAAGATATATGAAACAAACTGCTTCCATTAGAAAAAAATGGTAATGTTTGCCATCATAAGTAACAACATTTTATGTCAGTTCAGTGGAGCAGTGAATGAACCAAAACTCTGCTAACCTTCAAAATGGAAAGGATTCTGTAAGTAGGATTTACATAGTCTGAATATTTTATATTTTGAGTGCTCATCACAGCTCGCATAAACTAATACTTAAATATATATTTGACTTCTGGTGGAGTAAAGCAGCGAGACACATTTGGGGTTGTGAGTACCGACGCAGGTTCCGCAGCCCCTGCTCCTTGTTCTCCTGTTGGTAATTTTCTTCTTCCAAGTTCTCCTAATTTGTGCATGTACGAAAAAGGCAGTGCAAGGCTGTTCACTTTGACACAAAAGAAACTTACAGAAAAAAAAAATCAGGGACTTAAACAGCTGTAAAGTAGAAGTACAGAGGGGAAAATAAAAAGCAGAAGCTGAGAGAGGACACAAGGGGTTAAAGTCCTGACCACTGTCTGCATATATAAAATTATATCACCTTATCGGAAAAGTTTAGGCTCAAAAGAAAAGCCTCGGCTTAAAATGCCTTTTAGGTTTATTAAATCTTTAGGCTGAAGATTACAGCAAGTGTTTTGTCTTTGGTGAGTAGCTGTTTGTCTCACTTTATTTACTTGGTATTGGGTATTTGTCAATGTCATTTCATATCTGCAGAAAATTCATACGTTATATGGAAGTATGTATGTGTGTGAGTGTGCTGAAGGTCACATGACTGTTTCATCCTATTTGGTGGAGCAGCTTGACTTTTTTTCCCTTGCTTTTGGTGATGGTTGTGAGTGCAGAAGTTGATTGACAGATGCATGCCAGAAACCCCCATTCTCCTTTTCAAAGACTACATATGATGGATTGCGATCTTTCAGCTCAGCAGGACACAGGGACCATGCAAGCTGTAATTGGTCAGGTATGGAGTCAGCCATTTCTCAACTCCCCTTTTATTTTTTTTTTTTTTCACAAGGGTCTAACCATATGATTCACATAATTCATATTTACAGTACCATCTTTCTATCTGTATCTTCAGCTACCAGCGAGTGCAGTACTGAAAGTGAGAAAGGCAAAAGAACCACAATAATCTGGCCAGGGAATCATGAGTTAAACCTAAAATACCATGCTTTTCTTTTAATAAACCTGGTTTACAATTTGGTCTGAGCTTTGCCAAATCAATCTATTTATTAATTTACCTCTGTATTTTGTTTAAATGTGCTGAAGTAGAACAACTGAAGAGTGAAAGTGTTATGTTTGCTGGGGAGTTGCTTTCTATTGCTGATGCTGTTCATTATTCCTATATTGACTGTATTCCTATACTACAGACTGTGGATTTTTTTTTTCTCTTTCTTTCTTTCTTTTTTTCTTTCTTTTTTTTTTTCTTCTTTTACTCCTAACCCAGATAATGTGTGATTGAGCTTGGTAAACGTAGTAGTCTTTGCTGCTGCAGAGGGGCAGCCTGCAAATTAAACACTGCCACAATCTGAAAGGTCCAGGTGGTCTGCTCGTGCTTCCTAATGCAATCCAGCACAACAGCTTTAATAAACAGCTCTATTTAGTTCTCCCTCCCTGTATCCAGGGAAGGGAACTGGTCTGGGGCTGCTGTGATGAAATGCCAGAAGAATATCTCTCAAAGGCCTCACAAGCTGATTTTTAGAGCTTTTCCGTTTTGTCGTCTTTGTCTTCCAAATGGGTCAGTGAGTCCTTCTCTTTCTGTTTTGTGATTTCTGATAAGTCTGTAGTTTTTATGTGTGTCTTGTAACTGTGTTGTTTTGAGCTTAGCCAGAAGAGAGAAGAATCATTGTCTTTTCGTTTGCTTCGAATAATAACCTGGAGTGGGGACAGAAATTAAATTATTTTCTCCTGTCGTACACGGAAGGCTGTTTTCCTATGAATGCAGCCGGAGTCGGAAGACGGTGTCTGTATTTCTTTTTTTCTAACAAAATCTTAAGTGCTCAACACTTTCGCATTAACCACTGCCTTGTAAATCAGTCTCTGGCAGAGGGTATGTTTCGAACTCTCAAAAGTTTGTGGTTTTTTGCATATGTTTCCAGTGTAGTGAACGCATGCTGCTGAAGTGATGACATAGTATTTGTGTTTCCTATATATTGATACAATGGTGGAAAAATATGCATCCTGTGCACTGTTTTCAACTAAATTACGGCAAAGCACAGAAGTCCCTCAAAGCACATGGTTTATTAATACCATCGTACACAGTAATGCATTTCTAGGCGGAAAATGTCAAATATGTAATACCATGTTTACCACAGACTTTTATTGCTTTAAATATTTTAGAAATAGAAAATACATTTTTTATTAAAAATCCCCCAAACATTAACAGCTTTCTATTAGGTTGGCTTATACCTAAAAAGTAGAGCATGTTTGCCAGTATTACATTGCGTGAAAATATGTGTTTTAGAGTGGGTTAATTACCTTTTTGTGTAAACTTGTTCAGTCTTAAAGAAAGATATTTAATGATTCTAAAGCAAGTACAATGGCAAGGTTTTGTGCAAGTACAGTTGACAGAAAATGTTTCATTTACCCTGAAACCTTGATAAATCTCGAACCCTTTAATGTAACTTTTTCTTTGGCATGTAAGAAAGTGTGAGTTAGCTATTTTATATTTAAAGCCTGCTAGCTCTAGAAAAGTGGTTTTGAGGCTGAAAAGAGTATGAGCATGTTTTTTCCTGGGTGTAACATTCCATATCTCATCAATTAAAAAAAAGTTCAGTGAATGCCTGGAAAAATATTTATATCATGCGTTACTGTATTTCATTTCCTAAAAATTGATAACAAGGGCATGCACTTCAAAGAAAAATACATTTAGCTATTTTAGGTGACTGGATTATTTGTTCTGTTTTTGTTTGTTTGTTTTTGTTTTTTTGTTTGTTTTTGGTTTTGTTCTTTTTTTTTAGTTAGAATTTATGGATATTATTATTGGGCAACTTAATTGTTAGGTGTTTCAAATATTTTTTTTGTTTTCTATATATGCATATTAACATATTGTATGTATAAGTGGACATGTCCTAAAGTGTTCTCGAGAGCACAACATTTTCAAGTATGTTTTTGATTTATTGTCCAGTGTTTGGTCATTATTAGCTATTCATGAAGATAAAACAAAAAAAGTTTTTTAAAAAATCTTTTTTTAATTAAAAAAAAAAGTATTCTCTAGTTATAGAATCAAAGAGTTACTGAAAACTTGGGAAGCACAGAGCAACCAGCATAATTACCACACATTACTGAAACTAGGAATGCACTTTCACAATGTACTCTAATACTCAGCTGATAAGAGAAAATAACCATTAAAAGACAAACCTTATGCCATGAAGTCTTTCCACACTGTAAGTCTGTATTTGATATTGATAAATAATAAAGACTTGCATATTTGGGATGTGTATATTGCTAGAAGAGACATTCATTTCTTGACACTATTATTTTAGAAAAAGTTCTTAAGAGTCCTTGTTAACTTTCAAACCTCAGAAATCAAAAACTTTAAATTAATGTTTATCATTTGGCCTTTTTATATCAGAACTGTTTTTCTCCAGCTGTGAGAACTAAATTTTGTTTTGGCTAATCCTGCAGATGTAGCCTTAAATTCCATCTTGTTTGCTGCTAATGGAGTGTGAACTTGCCTAATTAAAAATCCAAACTATACATGTGTATCTCTGCTCCAACAGAGATCAGAAACACTAGCAGTTATTTGTAGTTCAAACACTTGTCTGTGTATGACACAAAAGTAGTAGCAGGAGCATGCTGATATAAAGGCATTTTGAACACCAAGTACTTGTTCATCATTAAATGCATTTTCCACTCTCTTTTTTAAATCTTTGATTTCATCTGTCTCCGAGGACCAGCGTCCACAGTGGCTCCCACTGGTGATGGCAATGTTTGGCAGAACGCTGCAATCCTAACCACTACCTAGCACCTGGGTGTACTGGCTCCAAGGTGCAGAACTGCATGCATACATTCCCTCTGGATTTTTCCTCCCCCGAGCAAGCAATTAAACAGCCAAGTACTCTGAAGAACAACCTTCTTGCCTAGCATGTCAAGATCTAGAAGCTCATTGCTCATTGTGATTTTGATTCATAACTGGAGTGCTTGGAATGAAACCCCAATCCCTGTCAGCAATAGTCTGTAGCATCCTTCCTCGCACGCTGAACCATAGTATCCGTTATTTCTGCAAATGCCTTTTGCTTTTACATAAGCAATTAGCTGGATTTTGTGCCACATTCTTCTGTATATATCCTGAGCCCATCTACATGAACAGGTAATTAAATGCATCATCTAATTATTCCAGCTGTATTTTTTCTACCTTGCATATTTTCTAAAAATCTGTGCTGCACCTTTTTCTTTTTTCTTTTTTTTTTCTTTTTTTTCCAGACCTGAGCTTGTGAGTGACAGGTTAGTTCATCAGCATTACAGCCCTCCTGTTTTTGTCTCATCTCATGCAGACAGGTCACCGTGTCCAATCACCCTTCTGGCTGTGCTGGCCCCGGGGGACCCAAAGCCAGCCTGCCATCTTGATCTACCGGCCTGAGGGCCCGGGCTGGCTGCACATTTCTGTGTTCGCTGTTTCTTGCAAATATAGTTAAAAAAAAAAAAAAAAGTGGGAGTGTGTGCTTAAATAAGATCTCTCTGAACTGAGAGGAAGTAAATTAGGTAACACTCTTCTTCAAATAAGCACATCTTTGCAATAATTATTACAACATTTGACTTCTCTTTCTACATGCTACCCATGTTTATTTTATGTATTTCAATGGCATTCTCCACATAATCTCATCATCTAGTAAAAGCTATCTATGCAAGGGTAAATACACTCTTTGCCCATAGGGGGTTCTGCTCTGAAGTCCAGTTTAGGTGAGTGATGCATTGCTACAGCCAAGGTGGTTCTTCCTGTTCTGCATTTTAATTTCTTGGGTTTGGGTTTGGTTGGGTTTGTTTTCTCTCTTTCTCTCCTCTTTCTCTCTTTCTCTCCTCTTTCTCTCTTTCTCTCCTCTTTCTCTCTTTCTCTCCTCTTTCTCTCTTTCTCTCCTCTTTCTCTCTCCACAATTAACGGGGACAGAGCAGGGGGATAAATGTTTTGGAGAAGCCATTCATTTCACGGGCCACTTCCAGAAGTTTGATCTCTTGTCAGTATTGTTTTGTAATGCAGATCACTGCATATCCAGGAGTTTAATTTTTACCAAGTGAAAATCAGATCTATAGTGTTAGTTTGTCTTGAGCAATCTTTAAGTGATTCCTCTTGTAGTAGTAGAGAAGGGCCTTTTCTCTTGCAATACCCATTCCTGTCTCTAATATACAGGAGTGCGTGTAACTTATGCAAACAGAAAAGAGCCATCTTACATGTAATTTTAAGACCCACTTTTATAATACATGAAGGAATTAAGCCCTTTCGTCTACCGTCTGGGACAAATCCTGTTCTCTCTAGCAAGACCAGACCCTTTGCTGTAAGCATGACTACTTGCATAAGTAAGGTCAGAGTATGTGTCCCCTTGTCTGCTTCTTCAGTGCCCAGCACAGACACGGCTGTCCTTTACAGTCACCAGCGGTTGCTTTCTGCACTTTGAGAAAGTGAGAGAGAGGCTTGTGGACAGGTACACGCTGACTGCTGTTTCCAGTAGTAGAGAGACAGAGTAAACAATAAGAATCATGTTTGAGAAACTTCAAAAACATCTTTTTTTTAATATTTATGAACAAGCTGGTACTCTGATAATGAAGCATTCCATCTCCACAGAAACGCACTGTTTTATACACTCCCCAGCATACTGTGTCCTTAAGAATTATTATTGTAAGGAGATGCAGGAATGTGGCTGTAATATTTTACAGTATAAATATTTGTTGTAGAGGAGTTTGGATCTCGTTAATTTAATATATGCAAATTCTTTGGTCCTAGGCCTGGATTCCAGTAAAAGAATGTATTTCTGTTGACTTTTCTTTTTACAGCAGAAAAGATGGATTTTTATCATTTTCATTCATGCTTAAAAAGATTTTTCTTGTTTTCACACCAAAATCAGGTTTTGATTGAAATCAGCCCTCTAAACACATCTTTAGTCATTTTTCATTATTGAATTTCTTTATTTTTTTTTTTCCATTCTGTGCTTCTCTGCCTCCACATGTGTTAGTTCATGGGTCAGGCCAATTAAGAGGTCAAATCTTTAAAAAGCTGTGATTATTCTCTGTGTATATTCACTATTATTCTAATTGTAAGAGAAAAATAATGTATGTCAGATGACCTTTAAATTGCCGGGCAAGCAACACTCGTTCAGTGATGTAGATTTTTATCTTTTGGCAATGCATTTCCATTCAAGTACCTCTGCTGTTTTTCCTAGATTGTAGACCGATAAACTAAATACCAATCTGGGCCACTTTTTTATGTACAGTACATAGAAGTGACTGTGCTGAGCCTCTTATCTTACACTGACCTGTAGCTGTAACAAGACTTTTATTTTTCTTCTCTGACCTGAACTGCAACTCAAATGGGAGAAAATAAAAGGACAATTGAAGACAAATTGTATATAGCATTTTCAACATTAGATGAGGACATAGCAAAATATTCTTGTTCCTGTGATTTACATCTCAGTGGCATTTGCTTGCAATGCTTCTTCTTTCCCGGAAATTGTAAAAATGGCAGGAAGAACCTCAGACCAATCAGTTCTGAATATCTCATTTAAGTTAACAGGACTTAAGCCTGTACTTAATTGTTCCTCAGTATATCACTTAAGCGCATATAAGAAGTCTGCAGCTGCTGAGTCTTTAGATATGTGAGCAATGCCTGCTGCCTCAAGGTGCACAGCACAGTACTGAGCTCAGTGGGACTCCTCATGTAAATAACACTTTCCAGGATCTGGTCCAACTTGCCTATTGAGTAACTGTTATTGTCAATAAATATAACAAAGCCTGGTTTAAATGCCAGATAAATAATTGTAATGCAAACTCTCATAATTAGAACTGACGATTAGGATTAAAGATAGTAATTCAAGGCCCTTGAACATTTTTAGATTTCAAAGATATCAGGGCTACAGGTAAATGGACTATAGCTTCAGGGTTTTTGTTTTATCATTGGCTTTGAAACCTCTGCGATATGTAGGACTATTTCTTCAAAAGAGAAAGATTGGTTGTTGATATTTGCTACTGATTCTCTGTTGACTGGTAGTGCTGTTCCACAGGAGAGCTTTATCTAACTGTTAGATCAAAAGAAAATTTTGAAGATCAAGAGACTGTTCTAAATTCCTAGCCATTTTGAAAAGTGGTAAAGGGAGCAAGCTGAAAGAAGAAAGTGGGAGGGGACACCCAAAAAGCTTTGTTCCAAGCCAACCTTACATGGTCAATGACATAAATTAAATATTCCTAAGCTCTTTAAAATAGATTTTGTAGTTACTAAAATAAAAAAGCCTGTTATTATTATCAAAGAATGGTACAATCTGTATATGCCACACTTTCTTATAGCAAAATTGGGTCCAGGAAGTTCTTATGCAGTCTTCCTTTTACTCATGTGTGTGACAGGAATTGTAGTCATTAACACTTGCGGATGTCCTTAAAATTGAGGAAATGTGTTTCAGGGATGAGAACCTTGAAACCTGATCTTACTCTCAGCTGTAGCTGCATAGCCATCCCGTGCCCTTTGCTTGCGCCAGTAAGGATTTACAGGACAGAATGCTGACACCTGTTCTTGTCAAAACAGGCAGGTCTGGTCTCGATGGGTTTTCATGTACCACCTTACAGTAAAGCAAATCCAATAATTTGATAAGCAGTGCCGCAAAATTTTACTTGCAAGAGTAACTTTTGATCCTGTGATGTTTCCAATGTTACATAAACTACTTGCTAAATATGATCTATTCCCACTGCTAACTCTTTGCAGGATGGGCCTCTGAACCAACAGATGGGCATTGCAAAGAGAAATGGGTCCTTAAGCAAAAGGGCGGGGGGAAATGTTAGAAAGGAACTTTGTGTTACTTCAGTCACTGATTTCATCAAGTAATTTTTATTTTACAAGTTTGTAGCATTTTCAAGGCTCTTGGATTCATGTGTGTTTAGAAGACACAATCCAGCTGTGTAATGGCACTTCCAAAAAAGTAACATTATAACGGCAACAGTAAAAGACAAAAGTGTTTTCTTTTCAGTCACCCCCTGCTATGGAAACAAGAGTTTCAAGCAATAGAAAATAACAGAGCATGAGCTTTTTACAGGCAGATTAGTGAAAATCATGTTAATTATACTGCAGAACAACTGCCGTTAGACATGCTATAAGAGATAATACTGTATCAGAATGTTGTCCTTTTCACCAAACTGTTTACATCTCTAACTACATTTCCACTTACTGAGCCAACCTATGAAGCTCTAATGCAGCTTTTAGCTGAGCTTCACTCATGTTTCTTGTGCAATGAAGTAAGGAGAAGTTTTGCCGGGAAAAAAAAGTCTGATTTTTTTTCTTTTTAAAGCCAGTGACTTTAGCCCATTTCTAGAAGTTATGTTTCCAAAAACAAAAACAAACAAACAAACAAAAAAACCCACCAAAACAGAAAAGAAGAAAAAAAGAGCATAGACTAAGACTGAAGCAACAACAATATTCATGATTAGCACATTTCAAATCCTGGTCTCAAGCTTATGACTTAAAATCAGTCTGCCATCAATGGCAAACCAGCAACGGCTTCCATTTATTCACATCATAACACAGGTGATTAAAGGCTGTATTTTTTGTTTAAATTGACAACAATAGAGAACTGTGCCTGATCACTACTGAATCCAACTTTAAAAATTAAGAAAGTGTTAAACATGCAAATAGCTCTGACACTGTTTAAGGCAGACACTTCTGAGATACTGTGGTGGTGGCTGTATCTCTTGGTACTGGAACCAGACACTGTCAAGTGCCGAATGCTTCCAGAGTCCTGGACTTCCCACCAGTTTTGGACTCTGTTCCAGCAAGGCCTGAATGTTTTCAGTGGCCTTTCAGAGCAGGATTCGGCCCTCAAGGTCCCAAGGAGAAATTTTTCATTTGGTATTTTTTCTAGCTCAGACATTGTTAATGAAGGAAAAATTGAAGGGCTTCCTGTGAAAATTCTTAAGTTTCAAGTGAAAGAAAATCTAGGAAACAAACAGCTATTGCAGGATTTCTGGCCATAAGTCTTACCTTCCCCTTATTGTGCCCATCCCTTTCTGTGTACAAAACGTGCTTCACATTCTTCAAATGGATTATACAAAGCAGAAATAATATCTGTAAACAAGAAGCTCTCAGTCTTTTGGAGGAAAGGTTGAAAGCTGTGGCAAATGCAAAAATGGCTTCTAATGTGGAAGAATAAAGCAGAGAACATCAAGCTCATTTCACTTAGTGTCATTCATGGTGATTTATCATTATAGTCAGGGCAAACAGTGGTCTCAGCTGAAACAATTTTGTTCATTAAGAACTAAAAAAAAACATCATCCAAAAACAGGATGTTCCAGCTCGGTTCTTATATCCTTAGGGTTGCAATATTGAATTCAGAATTGGGGAAGCTTAATCTTGCAGCCAGATTTGACAACGGTAGGCAGAAGCGATGGTTTTTGTGTCGTAATGTCCATGGTCAGAAATAAAGAAAGATAATATTTTTCCAGAAGTTTAGATGCAGTATTCACCACCTGCTCCACCTTCTCACCAGAAAAGGCAAGAAAACCTGCATGTGCAAGTTAGTGAGCAAAGCTCACAATTTCAAAGCCTGACAGAAGACAAACTGGAGTGCTGTAAAACAGCATGTGAGGGTCTGTAATGGATCCGGACACAGTTATCTCTTTGCTTTATTGATGTTGCTTATTTGAAGGGTCATCATGAAACCATTTAAGCACATCCATGAGTGCACAACCACAGACTCATCAGGAAAGTTCACATCAGCACCATATTGTGCGTTAGACTATGTGACAGTGAAGGCTTGGATCTCACCTGGCCTTGGTAGGATTCAGACACGTACAGCTGAAAAGATAGGCTAGTTCTCCAGCTCCACTCAGTTAACCCTGGAGAGCAGGAGTCTGTGTGTGTGACTAGGTGAAAACCTGGAGGCTGCATCTGAGATCTCAGGGGCTGAACAATGGACTCTCTGGTTGGTGTTCTGAAAGTAAGACCTGGGTTTTGAATAATCAGTCAAAAGAAAGGCTGAAGTCTGGAGTTTCTTCTGCTGCATGTATTGGTTTCAGTTTGTTTTTAAACTCCTGCTGGATTCTTAGCAAGAGGAGAAATTGAGGGTTGCACCCTAACCAGGGAATTGGAGTGACCCTGTGATGAATTTTAACCCAAGAGGCACTGCGGATATTCAGCAAGCCTTTGTTCTGTTCTGCTCATGTCCTTATGCCAGGCCCATCACCATAGTTATTAGATCTCAAAGATTACATTCTTTGATCTAGTGCTTTCTAAATCCTTAAACCACAGTTTATTTATTTAAAAGGTTATATCCAGCATTGGATTGGATTGTAAAGTACCCTTTGACTCTTCCATGAAGGACACAGTAGAAACACATGCTGCTGAAGGAGTACTTCCTTCTGACCACAAAGCACCACAGAATTTTATTGAATTAAGAACTGCACAGGAATCTGTGCTTTTAATCTGGCCAGTGTGTTGAAAACACTTTTTTTTTTTTTACCTCATTGGTACAGTGATGTCATTCTTTTCTGATAAAACAGGCATTCATTAGGGTATGTAGGTGAATCTCAGCTACTCCTTAAATTAAAAAAAGAAAGCAAACAAACAAAAAACTGCAAAGTAGCCTCACATTTCCCTGAGAAAATAAAATCACACTAAACCTCAACCAGATGTTAAAAGTGAGTGTATTCAAGATGTGTTCCTGGGGCCTGTTTTTGATCTGATGTTTACCAGTGTGAATCACAAGTAACTCTGTGGAGCTAAATAGAGTTACATTTGGGTAAAAATGATCAACAGCTTGCTGATCATTTTTAAGCTTGTTCCATCAGATTCAGAAGCCCTTACATGAGCAAATTTCCCAGTGTAGTCTACAATGCTTGATTAATTATGAACTGTATGATGTGACTCCCAAGAAAACCAGCAAGAAGGCACAGAAAGCAAGAGAAAAGGACACCGAAATTGAGCCCAGTGTTCTCTATCCCCTGATTGATATTAATTATACTGGATTCAAACGCGTCTCTTTTTTTTCCAATCAGTCCTGTAAGGCAAACTGTAAGAAATCTCATGTAATTTCCCTTAATTCTGGAGTAACCAAGACAGAAATTGGCACCTGAAAAGAGAAATCTTATTAAAAATAGCTATTACTGTTTCATTATTTAATGCTTATGTTTGGTTATTTTTCTTTTTTGAGAAGCTTAGCCCCTGGAGATAGTAGCCTGATACTACTTTCTACTGAGACCTCTTTATACCATCTGGCAGTACAAAACAGCTATAAAGTGGGTGTAAAAGTTGTTTATTTATGTGTGCTTCAAAGCTTTTATATTTCCAGAATGGTAGAAAATCACCATAGTGTAGATGGGAATCAGGCCCAAACAGATGGAATGGAATTTCCATTTTTCAGATGGAAATGGAAAAGGGATAGTCAGAAATCAGACTAGGGGAAGAGCAGAAGGACTAAGCCTTATTTAGCTACAGATAGGTGTTCATTAACATCCATTCCGATCAACTAAAATGACAAAAAGAAAGGGTGAAAGGGCCAGATCCTGTTTTACCTACCATCAACTGCACTTGTGCTGGCAGTAATGAAAACATGAAAGAGGGGGGAAGTGAGCACCAGCCAAACTATAGTGGTCAGTCCCTCACAACACAACCAAAACAAAATAAAGACTGCTTTCTCAATCAATCAAGTGCATTAGTGTTTTAAAATGAGTATGCTTTTGAGCTGTCCACTCAACAGAGCAAAAGGCTTAATCTATTTTTCTCTCTCTTTTTATTTTTTTATTTTTTTTACCCCATGGGCTGCAGTGTAGTTTGCTGCAACATTTGACAAAGATCTATGTTTCCAGAGCGTTATTCAGTTAGTATACCTGGATTAGTGAAAAAGAAAACAAATGAAATTCATAGGAATTAATGTCAGTTAAACTCCCTCTTTCTATACTTTATGTTGTCAGACGAATGCTTCAACTCCCAGTCCAAGGGTGAATAAAAACAGCAAAACAAAGAGAGAAGTGAAACACAGAATGACAGTTATGCTAATAGGAAACATCTTAAAATTTAGGCAGGCGTGGGAAAAAATATTAAAATAGCAATTTGGGGGTTGACCTGAGAGCTTTTTTTAAATTTTCAGTAGCTTTCTACTCTATTTTCTTTCATAACCCCTTTTAAATAGGCACATAGGAGGCTTAAGGGTTTCTGTGAAGGTTGTGAGATTTTTCTCTTTGCTTCCCCATTTTGTGGGAACCCAAGGGAAAAATATTGGCAGGGCTTGTAGCACCTTCTATAATTAAAGTAACTCAGTATTACCTATCTTAAGACCTGTTCTGCTGCTGCTGTTAGCATTTCCACCTAGATGGTTACCTCATCCTGAATATTTTTGAAGACAATTTCAGCCAAAATACTTCAGCTGTTTATGCAGAGGTTAAGGAAATATGGATAGCTTCACCCATTTTAAAGACACTCCATATTTAAGAGCGAAAGCTTGAATTTGATGAGGAGTAAGAGCATTGTGTCTGTGATATCTTTTCAGGTATCCTGTGACAATCCACCCATGTTTGATTATGTTCCAAGCCTTTGAAAAATGTAGTTGGCACATGTTCACTTGGCAACTCCAAACAGCTATATCCCCTGAAGATTCACAGAAAAAAAAAAAAAAA
>VXAL01016285.1:64955-79039 GCA_013399475.1 Chauna torquata | reverse complement strand
TATTCTGTGTGTGGGGGAACCTTATTTCTATTCCCTGCTGTACATATATGTCATACCTGGCCCAGAGGTGTTGTGAAGATTCATGATCTGAAGTGTGTGAAGCGCTTTGAGAAGCCCCATAGGAAGGGCTCAAAATAAACAAGTCTGAGGAGAAGTTGCAGGGGGTTCCTGAAGATCATCTCCTGTGGTCCTCTATGGTAAAAATGAGATTTGACAGTCCAAGAGAACCTAGCTTTTGTCCTTTTGCCCCTCATGACAGTGATATGAATTGACTTTATCAGGGATTGATGTGCCACTTTTGTTACTCTCCTTTATAATCTTCCTTTGTCCACTGTAAGTTCACCTAGTCCAGTCTCATTTGTTTTGGTGGACATGGGAGTGGTAGCGATGGGGGGGCAGGGGGAGAAATATAATTTTGACTACATGTTCTCAAGTGTGAAACAGCTGTTGCCCAGTCCATTTGGGTATATTCTAATACTCATTAAGCTGGGACCACAGGCAACATCTGTTCTGGAGTACTCTGCATATTGCGCTGCTTATAAAAACAAAACAAACAAAAAAAGACAAGCTTAAAGGATTAAAGAAATTGTGGAAGCGGGCTTCTGTGGAAGTATACAAGGCACTGGCTCTTCTGAGTATAAACAATGATGGCTTCTACCAGTGGACAGTGCCAGAGAAACTTAAGTCAGACACAGAGTTTGTTTTTAGGGATGTTACTAGCTCTACTACAGCTCTGCATCTTAAAACATTTGGAATTGCACTGTAGGGTTTAAAACTTATCTGTTTTGGGGGATGTCCAAGTCAAACATGAAGTAGTTTTAGGGTGTTGAGCTTGAATTTCTTCCCCATCTGTGCCTTCTGACGAGGTTTGGTTTCTTGTTTTGTTCCAGGCTTCCTTAGGCTTGATTTTCTTGTTTATTCCACAGCCTTCTTGCATGGTTTCCAGACCATAGACTTTTCCAGGCAGCTAGAGTCTGCCTCCTCTCCTTTTTGGTTTCTCAGCAATAGAGAGAGGGACAAAGCTCTTTTTTCCTTTCCTCAGCGTGCATCCCAGATTACCACCCAGAACACTTCTGTGCTGGGAGCGCCAGGCGTAGAAACGGAACCTAGCATGTTAATTTTCATACCGGCGCTGGCATTTAGAATTGGACTGGCCATTTCAGTGCCCACACCATGTGTATCACCACTGCCGCTTAAACAATGCTACAGACACTTCTGGCAGGCTCCTCTTACTCTCTGCAGCAGGAGAAAAGAGACTGTGTAAAAAGGACAAATGAATTCCTCTGGTTGTGTGTGTGTAGCCCACTTCTGATTTGGCAATACATTTGGACTGCTTGCTGTAGGCCGCGTTATCATGCTGTCTTCAGGCAGATGCTGCTTTTGCTGGTATGTAAAAATCGCATGTTTAAGTACAAGGTGACTATCTGATTTGAAAGTGTAAATGCTGGTTGGCATGTGCTACTTCAGTAACTGGCTGAACACCTTTCAGGTCTGTGAAGCACCTAGTAGAGTTACAGATGCTATATCCATTATAATTAACTCTCAGTGCCTGGAAATGTAGCTATTTATGTGCAGAAACAAAAAGTCGTATAAATACAGAATGTAGTAAATATTTGTATAGAGAGTACAGAATATTTGTGTAGGTAGGGAGAGTGATATAGTAACAAACATATATGTGTGCATGGGTGTAATGACATTTCTTCGTATCACATCTATCAGGTTACAAGCAGCTAATAATTTTCTTTTTCTACTCACAGCCAAGCATTATAATGGCATATACTCATAAATCAACATCAACATGGAACATTGCTTAGCAAATATAAATGTATGTGCATTGCAGAATGATCTGAGATTACAAAAATATATCAGAAGTCAAAAGTAGCTGGTGGAGAAATGCTATGTCTTTAGTTTATTGAGATTGTTTGGAGGATCCTAATGTACTGTCACTGAAAGAATAATTTTTCCTTTACAATCTACTTAGCAAAGATTTATCGATCCTTTTCCCCTTCATAGAGAATTACTGATCCATTTTAGAAAATCAGATTTTCACACCTTTCATGAGAATGTGCACAGCGCAGTTCCCTAGGGATTGCCAAGGAAGTTGACTTTGACATGAAATCCCTAGGTACCAGCGCACAACAGCCTATAGTCTCATCACTGATTTGTTGCACAGGGTGGTAAAATACTTTTATACATTTATAGAGAAATGATTGCACTGCAAGGACTTATTTTTCCATGCTAGTGGATGTATTCAGGGTCCTGTTATTTGTGTAAACAGCATTTTTCAGGGGGGTTTTTTCTTCTCAGCTGTGATGTTATGAACAGTAAGGTAAGATAAAAGTTGTTGAAATTCATGCTGCAAAGCAGTAGGGTACTGTAGAATTTTTCAGTGTGTGTAAATAACTTTCTTCAAGATGTGTCTACTCTCTGTCCTCATTATTGTAGTATCCTAGGTAGCTAAGCATTAGGCATGTTATATTGAAGTATGCATCATAATGAAGGTGATTTATTATAATTAAAACGGCATGGAGAGCAGCTTTTATTAGACATATTGTTTCACAGGAGAGCTTAATAAAGAGCATTATTATTAGTTATAGATCTGTGTGAAGGATGTTGTTTACTGAGAGTTATGTGAGTATTAGTCAAAGTCTGAAGTTGCTCATTTGAGCTGTCCACTGTAGGGGGAAAAAAGCATTCAGCACAGCAAAGAGAAGAATTTTAAGATTGGAGGGGAGAGAGAGAGAGAGACGGAGAAAAGGAAATGCCGAGTGCATGAAGTGTTCTCTGCAGGAGCAGTTCTAGAATACTTTATTACACATCTACGGAGACAATGGCATGGACTGTAAGTAGCTCCTGTCTCTCAATATAATAATGCACATAAAGTCGGGGTCAGATTGGGTTCGCTCTGGGCTTTGATGCTGCAGAAGGTCACCAGGGGAATCGATGGACAAAAATGAGACCTGAGTTTCATGCAATCAATGAGATTTTTCTATTTAAAGTGGACACTGCTGGGTGCGAGTCTCAGAGCTTCAAATGTGGTTTTGCTCAGCTTTAGCAGATTGAAAGATGCACTGTAAATGTATTATTTGTTTTAATAACTCTGCTGGCACAAGGGGTGTATATCTAAACAGGTTAGTCTGGCAAACTATATTATGAAGTTGCATGAACTGCAAATAAATGGACAAATTAGCAGCTACTTTGACTGTTAATTGCAATGAGTTTTTATTCTGTTTCTGCTGAGTTGTAATTGCCTGGCATTTAGATAAACCCTTAAAATGTGATTAGGAAACTACTCAATCATTTGATTAAAAATTGTGTGGGATTTACCTTTCCATAAAATATGCTTGCTACTATTAATTTTGTAGTCCTCTATACTTATTATAGGCAATTCTTTAATTTCTTTGAAAGGACTCACATTTCCACAGATTAAAACAAACTCTTACATGCCTTTGGTTAAGAAGCTACATTCTTTTGAGTAGCAAGTGGATGCTTGGGACAGAATTGCTTTGATAATTTTCCTCAAAGTTTTCAGACAGCTGGAAGATATCCGTTGTTTTGCCTTTTATTGTGTACAATTATCTCTCTAGGATAAGAGAAGCAATCAGGAAGAATGTGATCAGTGAGTCTGACATAGCTGTAACAGTGGCAACAGCAAACAATTGACTGATACAGAAGAGATTTCTCTGTTGTGAAATGGTTAAGAAATTAAAGCATGTTATAGGCCAGTTTCTAATCACTGATATATAAGAATTTAATTGCTTTGCAGTCGATGGAGTTGTTCCAAATTTACACTGACCTAACGTAGGTCCTGACACTGTTTTCAATTTCAAAGCAAGTCAGCTATTGGACTGTTCTTTGTGAATGAAAGAGCCACTTAAATCTGGCATTTAAATGATCTGATTGGTTATTTTCAAAAAAAGTAAAAAGAAAACAACTGACACATCCCAATAATATTCTGTCCATAGATTGCATCCCGCATTTTCTGAGCTTCCGTTTCACAAATTTAAATATTGAGTCTGAAGGATTGTTTATCCCACATCACTACATATGTAAATGTCCCCCAGAGGCTATGAGGGAGAAAAAGGGGAAGCAGCAAACCCAACCCTCTATATTTTTCAGTCTATTCCTAAAAATAGCCTTTTTGATTACACTAAATAAAATCAAATTATTTCTTACCACAGGTACAGAACAATCCCAAAAAATGGGAACAGGCCAAGGCCTTGACAGTCTTTTTCACTTAAACATCTTAAAAATACAGTACTTGAAGATTTGTGGGCAGAGCGCACAGAGCAGAATCGTAGCTTTTCTACAACTCAAGTCTAAATTTGTTTGCTAGTCTGAAAAATGCCCCAAAGAAAAGTAGGTGTACAGAAGAGAACTTAAGCTTCTGCCTCAATCTAATTTCTGTTAGCAGGGTTGTTTACAATTCAAGCAGAATTTATGCTCACCTGAAGTGATTTGTGTTTACATGTGTGCCCTGAGTAAGAACACTTCAGTGTATATTATTCCCATTAAAAGGAAAAACATCCTCCACCTCAACATCCTTTCTTAATGGTCCTTAGTGTTGGATTCTTAGGATGTGTTAAACATTTTCCAGCTAAGCCTTTTTGATGAAGCATAGAAGGAAATATATTAGTTGACTTTCTCATATAAAGATTTTGGCAATGAAAGCCCACTGCAGTTACCACATTCCATTATAAAGCAGGTCTCTGAGAGATAATGGAAAGAGTAAGCAAATGCAGGTAGATTATATAAAACTCAAACAATAGAACAATGAGCCACCAGATTTTCTGTGTAACCTAAAATAAATCAGCAGGGGATACAGAAAAGGAGGAAAAAAAAATACCTTAACACCTGTAACACTTTTCTCTGCGCACACTTTGGTTATCAGTATTTCTTTCCCCTACCTTCTGCTGCAAACATAGGAAGGTGATAAACCATAGCACGTGCAAATTCAGTTGAACAGAAGCATTGCCAATTTGTGGCACAATTATTTTTTTTAATGAATATTGAAGTGTCTGTCATTTGGGGGCAGCAGGCCTGGCATGATTCTCCCTGAAGAGTCAGTCAGGAGTTGAGTCAAGCTTTGTGTTTTGCTGTAGATGCAATGACTGCTGCCCTTTAATGTGCTTTCTTTGAGTTAAGCGTATGCAGCCTGTTTTTTACTGTTACAACCAACCCCAACATGATCAGGAGACAATTGGGTGTTCTATGTGAGGAGTACTGCAGAATTAGGTGCTGGATTAGTACACACTTCCCTGAGAAGACCTTGCAGATGAGGTTAATAAAAAGATGTTTTTTCTAATTCTGTTTTAAAAGGTATAGTATATTTAGTTGCACTTTTTTTCCTGAGTGTTTTAGGAAAGCTGAAAGATGAACTGTGTATACAATAGCAGCAGAGTATGGGCCACAGGGAACAGAAGCACAAATGATCCAAAAATGAGGCAGTAGAGATGAATGCAACATTTTTCATTTGAATACTGAAAATATTGAATGCAGTTTGTATGGACTTCACCTTAATACTTGTGCTAATATACTTTGCTTTTTATCCTAAATAATGAACCACCCTGAAAACCTAGTTTCCACACTTTCCTCTCCTACCTATTTTAAAATACCAGGAAAATGGACATGTAAATTAAAGCTTCCCATAGACCTTTAACTTCTGCAACCAGCTCTTATTCAACATATCATCCTAGGTCTCACTGATCTTAGCAGCATTACAAGGGTCATATTTTCACACGGATGAACCATTCATGGCAATTTCTCCAATAGATTTGACACAAACATTCTTTTCTTTGATATTGGAGACATAAGCTTTCTATTTTTGTCCTATTTTTTCCCCCGACCGACATATTTATTGAGGCTATTGCAAGGAAAATCCCACTTTCCATTAATATTTGACTTCTCTGTTCTTTCCTCTTGCAGACTTTCAGGCTAATAGAGCAGTAAGGGGAGCTTTGGCCAATGTCAGATTATGTATATGCATGCATTAATTTAAAAAAACAATAACAACAACAACAAAAAAAAAACCTGTGAATTTTACTTAGAACTAATATTTAAATGAACACACGCACAAACACAGTAGTTAATACACATATATGTAGTTTTTCATTTGAGTAGACGCCTTTATGATTCTATTGCTGTAGATCAACAAGTAGCATTTATTGATCTGTTATAACAGCAGTTCTAGTTCCAGAGAAGATTTTGATTGATTGTCCTCATCCAGAGTGAGTTCTTTCTCTATCTCTCTAGAGTGTTCAGTGGCATCAGCAGCGGATAGTATGGAGACAAAGATTTCTTTCTGAGGAAAGGACTTTACAGTGTATAATTCTGTTTGGATTCCAAGTAATTATTTCAATGCCCTTTGCTATTTCTATCCAAGTAATGCGATACACCTCTTATGCTAAGAGTCTATAAATTATTGGTAGTAGTATAGATATCTCATGTCAAGCCTTTATTATACTGAATAAGGTGATTACAATTTAATCTACTGAATGGAGTAGGAATGTCTTTGACTTGTGCTGTTTGTTTCATCAGACAGATCTTTTTCCCATTACCTTTTAAATTAAACCTAGAATCAGTATTTCAGTTTTAAGAATTCTAAACATCTAAAGTATGCAGAATTCTTTGTTTAAAAAGCTAGAAAATTGTTTAAATAACTTTGCATTTTTTGGTCTTTAATATTAAACTGTAAGATACCTTACTGCGTATTTCAACCCTAAATGTTTTTTGTGATGATAGTTTATTCTCAATCTAGGTCAACAGGTAAGAATGTTCTTGTATTCATTTAGATAAATAAGCTACTTAGCCACCCCTCACTTACTAGTGCCAGGTGCAACCACTAAATCTATTTTATGGGTCAGGGTTTTTTTGGATCACAATCGCCACCTGATAAGCAGCTCACTTTCCTTATCCTGCTGTATTCCTGCCTCCTCTTATGGTCTAAAGGACCTGAGTTCCTTCCACCTGTTGATTGAAGCAGAATGAGTTTGTCCTCCACAGTTTCCTTTCCCCGAATAAATGGAAACCTACAATACAGAAGCCTGAAGAGGAAATGTGAATGCCTGTACTACATCCTAGCGAGTTCTCCATCAACCAGTTCTGCTGGTTAGACTCGGTAAGACCTCCAGATTTCTTCAAATTACTGTCCAAAAATAAATCTTTCCTCAACATTTTTATAGAAGTACCCCCCACCCCCTTCACATAGTGTTATTATTTTAAACCAGCAATAATATTCCCGGCCCCCCCCTCCCCCCTCAAGGATTTGTGTGCACGTATTTAGCTATTCTGAAGAACGAGACTGCTGGTTACAGAGGTAATAATCTCCTGACAAATTAAACTAGAAAAAACTGCTTGGAGGCTATTCTGCAATAGATCCATGCTTTGCAAAAGCATGAGCAGTAAACCCTTAAGCCCTTGCAAAACTAAACTGCCTCATCAGTTGTCCAGCTTCCTGAAATCTGGAGTCTGCCACGTGGGCCGAAGTGAGGTCTTCGCTCCATGCCGGTGCAAGAAGACTCTGCATGCTCTGAGCAGCAGCCTACCTCTGGATGGCAGTACGGTCACTGTGAATGGGTAGGAACTCCTCCAGTTTTCTTTAGGAAGCACAGGTCTAGTAAATTTGGCTGCTCTTCCCTTGCCCCCGCTATGGTTTGCCTTTGCCTCAATCTTTCAAAGTTTGGCGCAAGAAACAAAGCCCTCAAGGCTGGAGACTCCATACACAGACGAAGATCTACAGGAAACTTCCTTTTTGAGCTGCATTGTTTTCAAGGTTTTGCTTCCCTTCCTCCATCTTCATCATCCTTTACAACTGTTCAGAGTTTTGAGGGGCTGCTTTTTTAATTTGGTGTTATTACACCACCTGATCTGAACTACTGCATGCTGTCCAGAAATTGTTGAGAAAGTAGGAACTTCTCTCACACAAACTGGCAATACTCAATTATAATATGATTTACTCGCAGCTTATTTTTGTAGACTTAAGGTCTAACTTTTAAAATATTTTTACAGTATATAAAGATGTTCAGGGTTAGTAATAAGCTTTCTTGAGCTACAAGAAACCTGAGGCACATTAGTCAAAAGTGAAAAATTTTAGAGCATGTACTCTTTCCCCCACCATGAGCTGCAAAGAGGAATTGTCTGTCAAATTTTCCCCAAGTTCAGTGTAAGTTTTTCTCTTCAGTCTTCAGAGTGTATCTGGCATTTTTTTTTTCTTAGAAACAAATGTTGCCAGCCAAAGCAATGGGATTTGAAGCAGTAGAGGGAACCAAAAATAGGACTTCACAGTGAAATTATATAGTCATCATGCTCATAAAGTGAGATTGCTTTCTTAATAACATGTATGCACATTATAGTTCTCTTAAAGTATCATATCACTGTAAAGGTGTGTGCAGAATAAGCATACTAAGTAATGTCAGATTTTACTAGTTTTTACTCTGACACCAACTGGGACACTAAAAATATGCTCTGCTATGCATGGTCATCAACGATGTTATAAACTGTGCTTTGCTTTCTAGATTGCCTTTGCAATCTCATTGCCTTCAAATGAAGTGCTAAATTACATTTGCAGAACCCGAGTGAAGACAAGAGGTGTTACTGAGGTCATAATTTATTAGTGATGTTAATGTGGTATATGAGGTCAGAGGGAACCCACTTTGATAGTGCGATCCTAGGCTGAGTCTGTAGAGGCAGCATTTAAAGGGAAGGGAATCCATTGCTTGCTTGCAAACCCAGCAAACTTGAGAAAGAGCTTTAAAAAGAAAATAAACACAAAACTGTATGTTCTCATTTTTTACATTCATTGTCCATGCAGTGCTGTGTTTTTAAAATGTTTTGCTGGATAGTTGTGCAAAACATTCCTTTGACTTAAGCAAGCTCAAGGCATTAGACCTCTTGGTTTTTCTGTAGAAGACACTAAAAGTACGTGATTGTGCGCTTCTGTGTAGTGTATTACTCTGTCCAGTTGAACATCAAACATCATGAAGAAGAGCTTTTTCTGTGTGTTTTTTCAGGAGGTTGTAATCTAAGCACTTGGTGGTTCCCCCCCCCACCGCAATGCCCGTTGTATGCATTGCGATGTCATTTTCGTCCTTTTCCTTCTAATTAGCTCTGTGGTTACTTTTCAGCAGTTTACCTTCATTGCTGGACCCCAGTCTCACAAAATCTGATTATATTAGTGGACCCACTGACTCCAGTATGTATGCGTAGTGCTGAGTCACATGCTTAAAGAACCAGTTTATACCCTTCAAATATAGATAAAGGACTATTGTACCTTAAAGCCATGATTTCACTGCAGCATAAACATGTCTTTGTTTTCATCACAGCAGTTCAGTTCCTCTGTCATAATAAATTTAACAAATCTGGGCTTCTTGTAGTGCTTTTTCAGTATGTTGTCATCTTTTTGTTGAAGACCCTTAAAGATACGTACAGATACTAGATCATCCAGGAGAAAGAAATTGTATAGATGGTTTGATTGCCCAGGGTGTGTGAAGGGTAATATGGTAACAGCCCTGAAGACTGAGGTTCTCCTGCTTGACTAACCTGATCTCCTTCTATGACAAGGTGACGTGCTAAGTAGATGACAGAAGGGCTGTGGATGTTGTCTACCTAGACTTTAGTAAAGCTTTTGACACTGTTTTGTACAGCATTCTCCTGGAGAAACTGGCTGCTCATGGCTTGGACAGGCATACACTTAGCTGGGTTAAAAACTGGCTGGGTGGCCAGGCAAAAAGAGTCATGGTGAATGGAGTTAAATCCAGTTGGGGACTGGTCACTAGTGGTGTCCCCCAGGGCTCAGTACTGGGGCCAGTTCTCTTTGATATCTTTATCAATGATCTGGATGAGGGGATTGAGTGCACCGTTGGTAAGTTTGCAGACAACACCAAGTTAGGCGGGAGTGCTGATCTACTTGAGGGTAGGAAGACTCTACAGAGGGATCTGAATAAGCTGGACTGATGGGNTGTACTCAGCTGTGGTGAGGCCGCACCTCAAACACTGTGTTCAGTTTTGGGCCCCTCACCATAAGAAGGATATCGAGGTGCTGGAGCGTGTCCAAAGAAGGGCAATGAAGCTGGTGAAGGGTCTAGAGAACAAGTTCTTATGAGGAGCGGCTGAGGGAGCTGGGGTTGTTTAGCCTGGAGAAAAGGAGGCTCAGGGCAGACCCTATCACGTTATATAATTACCTTAAAGGAGGCTGTAGTGAGATGGGGATTGGTCTCTTCTCTCAAGTGCCAACTGACAAGATGAGGAAATGGCCTCAAGTTATGCCAGGGGAGGTTTAGGTTGGATATTAGGAAAAATTTCTTCACTGAAAGGGCTGTGAAGTATCGGAACAGGCTGCCCAGGGAAGTGGTTGAGTCACCATCCCTGAAGGTCTTCGAAAAACATTTGGATTTAGAGCTTAGTGACATGGTTTAATGGTGGACTTGCCAGTGCTAGGTTAACAATTGGACTGGATGATCTTGGGGGTCTTTTCTAGCCTAAATGATTCTACGATTCAAAGTCCAGTGTCAGTGTTGTTCATTCATGTTGTCACTTCTCAGTGTCATGCATTTTCTTTATTTTAACCTCTTTGCTTTGCATGTTGGTTTCAATCACTGGAACAACCTCCTCAGGGATGTGGTTTTCAAGATGCGATTGGACAGGGTGCTAGCCAATCTCATCTAGATTCTCATCTCCCTTTTCCCACAACAGGTTGGACCCGATGATCTTTTGAGGTCCCTTCCAATCTGGGCTGTTCTGTGATTCTGTGACCATAGGAACTATGTCCAGATACTTCTGAAAGTATTCCCTTAACTCTGTTTGTTGTTGTGAGGGAGAGGGATGGAATTAAAGAATTTGTCATCGTAATTGTGTGTTTGTTCACTTTTTCGTTCTTTCCTGATGTTTGTTACAACAGAATAAAAACTGGTGGAAACCTGCAGCTGGAAGTTGTCTTCAGAAAACAAGCTTAATAATTTGATCAATTGTTTGTATTGTTAGATTGTCTATCTAGATGATCTGGCTAATATTTTATTGTCAGTCCCTTCCTATCATTTCTTGTTCTCAGGTGCTGTGCTGGAATCAGGTTTGTTGAGAATAGTTCTCTGAGTAAGGGAACTTTCACGTGCGTATAGCCACATGAAACTTCTGCAATCATAAAGGCTTTAAACCAATGCATAAAGCAGATTTTGATGTGGTAAAGTCCAGGGAATTGCTACTTAAGCATGCAATTCATGTTAATGTACCCAAATCCCTGGTGAGTTGCAGATTAATCTGAATAGGTTATAGCATAGCCCCTTACTAGCTTTTCTTTAATGGATATATGGAACAGAATTCAATGCTTTTGCAGATTAATCTGAATAGGTTATAGCATAGCCCCTTACTAGCTTTTCTTTAATGGATATATGGAACAGAATTCAATGCTTTTTCACATTTAATATATGTTCCTAGAAAACTGGAAAGCAGTTCAGCATTTTTTTTGAACCATTGTGGATTTAGATTTTCTCATTTTATTAACTTCTTCTATACAACACTTGGCTTTAGAATATAATGCAAGTTATATTCCATGCTTAATCTTCATAGTCCTTTAAAACTAGCATTTTTTTTTTCTCTATCAAAGTGTATTCCCTTCAAACTTCAAGGCTCATGAGTTTCTAGACTTCCCACATCAAGAGATAGTTTGGAGTCCAACAGAAATTCAGTTGGGTACATTAGGATTTGAAACTGAAAGATAACCACAAGACATAAGATCTGGTAGCAGTAGAAAAATAATACTATGTATGTAGAGGTTACAGTTCCTCCTTTCTGCCAGTTTTGTATACTTCATAGGGAAGATGTGTGCGCATATCCTAGTGCAACACAACTGATCCCATGTTAGTTGTGTTGATTTCCGAGCTAAGTGTCCGGTCTGAGAATATTTAATACTTTTGTTATTTTGACTGCACAGATGAATCAATTGTTTGTATGAGCAATTTGATTCTGTGCCAGAGCTACTGGTCATGTTTTACTAATAATTCTATATATAGACATGTGAGTGTATTACTCTGTACATTCTCTTAGAAACTAGCAAATACTTTGATAGCCACTTAAGTGGCATTATTGTGTTCCCTACAAATATGCCCCACTTGTAGCACGTTCTCATGATAAAAAGAGCTTTCTCCAAAACTATTGTGGCTGCTATTGCAGTAATGGGATATCAAACAGGCAAAATTGTATGTGTTGTCAATGGCTGCAATATAATTTCATTGACTTACAATGTTTAAAGTGAAGACATGATGGTAAGCTTATATAAGGTGTCATATTGAAGTAATTGCCCACCAACTTGATTTTATGGCCAAAGAGAACATTTTAATATCTCTGTGAATTCTGAGGACAACCTAGCCCACATGGAAACACAGAAATCAAAGGCTGCGATTAAGCATTTAGATATTATAGTGCTGAGAAATATTTATATAACCCAAGAAAAAACTAGATGAAGTAAATGTGGAAGGTTGATATAAATCTATGAATAAGAATTTGGTCTAAAATGTAAGCAAGGAAAAAAAAAAGGGGGGGTGGTTTAAGTCCCTGATTTTACTCACCCTAAACGTAGTTGATTTTACTTGCTTCATGCCCAAGTCTCTTTGGTTTTGCTTTCAGTGTGCCAGGAGATCAGCACTCTTCAGGCTGGTGTGATAGGCTGGAGTCAGGTGATAGAAATGAGCCAGTGTTTGGCTCCAGAAGAAGCACGTGAGCTGGGATGACCAGGCTTGTGAGCGGAACAGACCTGTGTCCTTATAAGAAAAGGGAATTCAAGGAAATTCACAGTTACATGGATGCTCCACTCAGCTTGTCAACTTTTAGTTCTGAATCATTGTAGTGGGGTCTGGCAGGCTGTGGTTAATGTTCTTCATGGCAGCCCATATGGGGCTATGTTTTGTCTTTGTGACTAAAATAGTGCTGATAATGCACCAGTATTTTGGCAAAGTTTAGAAACTTTGTTAGATAGGTTTAAGTCCTAGAAAAGCATAGATATAGAAAGAGTTCAGTAGAGGCTCTGTAGGGATAGGGTAGATTAACTTACGTATTTTCACAGGGATGCTTACCAGTCAAAATGGATAGCTTTCCACTGCTCTTTTGCAAATCGATTAAACAGAACAGAGACTTGGACAGCAGTGCGTTAAGCATAGAGGCTTCGTGGCAAGGCTGAGGTGCTAACCCTCCTACTCTAACTACCTGGTAGCCAACTTTCTCCCACAAAGAAAAGGCTGTTTTTCATTGAAAGATGGGTAATAGAGGAAGAAAGTAGTTTGAATACTGATTCGTTTGAGTACTGATACGCTCTCACAGCTGTACCACTGGTACGCTCAAGCTTGCTGGAGGAAACTCAAGTGGCTCTTTGCCTTTGTGTTTACAAACTATAAACATACGTACCTTCCTGATTCAAAGAACTGATTATATACATAGGCATAGGAATTAGCTTGTTCTTAAAAGTAAAAAGCAAAGACGTAACCAAACAATTCTTCAAACATATATATGCCAAACACAAAACTAATTTCCATTTAGAATTATGTATAACGACAATTTATAAGGAAAAATGCAAGATTGTGATCAAATCTCTATTCTGCATTTTGTTTTATTTTTGTAACTTTTTTGAACAGTCAAGCTATTAATGGCTCTTTCTGTATTTCTGTAACACTTTCTAATGTTTCTTTGTGCATGTTGAGTGCATACTTTGTATAATCCTATATATTGCAAAAAACTCTGCAGATTATGCCATGCCTCCAATAAATTTCTTTCAAACAATGTGTTCAAAAAGTACATTTATTACTTTTTAAAAATAATGCAGAAAGTTTGCAGCAGGTTGAAGAGCAACTTAAGACCAATAATATCATGAGATTGCTTATGTTGACCTATGTTTTCGAAACAACTAAACTACTTTTAGGACTACTTATTGAAGTTTTGTTATCGATTTCAGTGACAAGAAGATCAGGGCCCTTGCCTAGATCTCTGTGATTCTTCATTCAGGGAATTGAGTCTGTTTGTGCCTGTTGAAGCAGATGGCAACAATCCAAATGGCTTCACTGGCAAGAGAATCAGGACTGTTTATATGCACACCTGTATATGTA
>VXAL01016285.1:3040-64931 GCA_013399475.1 Chauna torquata | reverse complement strand
ATTGATACATACCTGTACGTATCTTCAGAAAGATTTTTCTGCTGTTGAAGCAGAAGGAATCAATGGCATTTTTGACTGTGCCCTCTAAGGAGGGTGGTGATAGTTACTCTTTAAGGGTGAAATTGAGCATCCTAGTGTGTTCACCAGTTTGCAAACAAGAGCAAGCAACAGAAAGTGTTGCTGTAACTGCATGTTGTGTTTTTTTTTGTTTGTTTGTTTGTTTTGCCACTATCAGGTTTTCTACACTAAAATATTGTTAGTTTAAAAGGAGTTTCCTTAAAAAGCAAAAGGAAGCTAATGACAAATAATTGCATGGAAACCTTTTTTGGGGGGCGGGGGGGACATGCAAAAAAGAAAAAATAACACGACAGAACAAACAAATTGAGCAGTATCTAATAAAGAATTGAATTATCCATGTAGGAAAACCCTAGCAGATCTGAGAAATGCTTCAGTCATTGTTTATTGATAATCCAGTTACTGTAATTGCTGCTAAAATGATCAGTAAGTGTTATGCAGTTTTCCTATTGTAAAGCATTAAACAGGAAAAGTGCTGTTACACTGCTCTGAAGTGATCCTCCTTATACGCCTAACACATAATGCTGCGACGGCATGTGGTGTGTGATATACCCTACCCTAGCATAATGAATGAAATGTCGGGCGTTTAAGTATACTTGCAACTTTCAGCAGCTTAAAGCCATTGACAAAAAGCGAGACACCCTTTGGGCTTCAACTTAAAGAAAATCAAGTCCTTATGCAGATTTCTTCAGAACTGTGAGGCTATGTGATAGTTAAGGGCATACTGAAATTGGAATATTCACTTTGAAATTAGTATGTTGAGATCTACACTGTGAAAAGAAAGATGTGGTACCACAGTGCTGATGAAGACCTGGTATGAAGAAAAGTAACCCGAAAGATGCTCTGTAATGATTAAAAAAAATTGCACTCATTTATCAGTGGGAAAGGCTTAGAAAATATAGAAAGCCTAACATTATTGATCTGCAATATTTGTGGCATTATTAAGTATGTTTAGCAGTTATAACAGCAGGTTTTGTTGTCAGGTGAGCCCAATGTAGAAGAACCATAGGAAAAAAATGACTTGGCGTTCCTGCTCTTAACCTAATAGCTGCACATCTTACAGCAGTGCATCTTCTGGTATCTGGAAAAAGAAGAGGGTATTTTAGTTTGTGAGGCTCAGTTCCAGTGGAGCTTTTGGTTTTTTCAATATAGGGGCATTATTGCTATTTAATTCTATGTACAGAGAAAATGAAAGGAAATAGAGGGTAGTAAGGGTCCACCCCTAGAAGGTACAGTACCAGTAGAAATCATAGAATCATCTAGGTTGGAAAAGACCTTCAAGATCACCAAGTCCAGCCGTCAACCTGACCTTCTGAGTCCCATCACTAAACCGTGTCCCTTAGGGCCGCGTCCACATGTCTCAAATACTTCCAGGGATGGGGACTCCGCTATTTCCCTGGGCAGCCCGTTCAAATGCTTGACCACCCTTTCTGGAGAAATTCTTTCTAATGTCTAATCTAAACTTTCCTTGGTGTAATGCCATTTCCTCACATCCTATCACTTGTCACATGAGAAAAGAGACCTACGCGCTCCACACTGCAACTGCCTTTCAGGTAGTTGTAGAGAGCGATGAGGTCTCCCCTCAGCCTTCTCTTCTCCAGATGAAACAGCCACTGTTTCATCAGCTGCTCCTCAGAACCCTTGTTTTCTGGTCCCTTCACCAGCTTCATTGCTCTTCTCTGCTCAGGCTCGAGCAACTCAATGCCCTTCTTGTAGTGAGGGGCCCAAAACTAAACACAGTACCCAAGGTGTAGTCTCAACAGTGCTGCGTCCAAGGAGACAATCACTTCCGTAGTCCTGCTGGCTACGCTATTTCTGATGCAGGCCAAGAGAAGTCATTTCCCATACTTGTCCCTAGAATTCAAGTATGCTGTATTAAGGCGAGCAGGATGAAGCAGAACAAGAGCTCATCTAACAGCTGACAACCTTGTTAATAGCTTAATATATAAAATGAAGGTTGAGCTGTCCTGGGTTTGGATTCAGATTTCAAAAGCCTTCAGTGTTGTTTGAAAAGAAGAATTCGAAGCGGGTCTCCTCACTTGCTTCAAGCTGACAAAAACAATTTGATACTCAAATGAAGGTTTTCCAGCAGTTTTTGATTGTGATATTCTGGTGAAATCCTGACTTACCTGGTGTGTCTTATGGTTGTTTATTGTACCCTTGTTTACAAAGGATTTTGAAAGGTTCACAGAAAATATATACCTGATTTCCAAACTAGTTTAGGTTGTGACTGTTACAGATAGTGTAATAGATTGTAACTGCTTTTATAAGTGGCATTCAAACCTGGAGTTGGATGAAACCAATTAGAACTACTTTAACAATCTTCAGCAAAAAAAGTTTTCACTAGGAAAGTTTGTTTCATTGCACAAACAGAATATGTCCCTGTTTCAACAAATCTTCTTTTGAAGGTGTTGGAAAGTGACTTTCTTGACACGGCTAGGTCCGTGACCACATGCAGACAGAACTTTACTTGGGTTTTCCCAGCTCAAATACAAGTGGTTGAATTAACTGCTGTATTGAGTCACTGTTTACCCCATGCTGTGACTTTTTTTTTTTCCTCTAAAGTTCAAGTTACTGTTCCTTTGTTTTACATCCTGAAATGTTAAGTAAAACCAAGCTTTTCATTAATTAGGAAGGTCTCTTTCAGTTGCTGTGAGTCCCTTCTAGACCACCTAGTCAAGTTTCTCTCTCATATGTGATCAACATTCAAAAGTTATCTCAAGTTTTGGTGTTATTGGATGTGCCGGTTTCTAAGAGAAAGTAATTTTAACTGATTTCTGGCTCTGATATTTCTTCCCCTCCCAAGTTCTTTCCAGTATGCACATGGTAGACAAAACCTGCGAAATGAAATTGTAGAGAAATCATATATAATGTCATATTTAAATTCTGATTAGGCCAAATTCATATCATTTGAAAGCTTCATGGTGGCAATCTTTTACCTCAAACAAAAACAAACAAAAACTAACTACCAGCATCCCATGAAGTATTTTGCATTTCTTAGTTCCAGAGGCCATATATGTCCTATTTCTTCCTTCTGGAGAGGAGAAAGATTATTCTGAAGGAGTGCTGTAGTTGCTGGATGGAACTTATGTCATAAGATTGGCTGCAGAGAGGATGAGATTCCAAAAAACATTGTGTTTAAGGCCCCCTCAAAATAGAAATTCAGTTAATATAAACAACAACAGGTTATCAAACTGGCAGGATAGTGAAAGAGGACTTGTGTGAAGATGATTTGGCAAGTAGAATTGTGTGTCCCTTATGCGGTCAGCGTGGAGACTAAAACAACCTAATGTGAAACCATTTTTAAGGCAAATGAAAAGTTTTTGTTTTGATATGAAATCCTCTAGACAGCTACATTAGAGCAAAATATTATTTTTTTCTTTTTTTCTAGGAATGACGAACACCTCTGCAGAAATGTTTTAATACTTTATTTTTTAATGGAAGGCAGTGTCTTCTGCTTTGTACTGAAAATTTTGGTAATGTGGGGTAAGTTGGCCCCACAGTATACAAATTCTAGAAAATCCTAGCTGTTCTTATAGACTTACAATTTTCTGGATGGCTTCTTATGTTTGACACAACTCCCTGCTGAATAGAACTGACAGAGCAGTGGGAACCACCCACTACTCCTATGAAGAATCTGTCAAAGTCTTACTCCTGCTAGGAACTGTCTTCTAATTTCAAATTTAATTGCTCTCCTATGTGATCTACTCCTTTTAAGAGATCAGATGGCAGAAGAGTAGTAGGGTGGAAAAGTCTCTTGAGGGCTTGTTGCTCCATATTGGCCCCAGTCAGGGAGGAGTTCCTGCCTGTTCCACCTTTGTCCTGTCATGATCTATGGGGCCTGCTCTTCTGGTGTCTCAAAAATTGTCTGCTTCTGTATGGCTGCAAGAACCTCAAGCTAGAAGGCTGCTTTCTCTCACCATTCTCAAGACTTATTTCTGCTGGTGGCTGAGCACTATTATCTATCATGGTTTTTGAGGCGCATGGTAGCCTTTCAGAATAGTTACTTTCTCTGGCTCTTGACCTCTGGATGCATACAAACTTTTGCAACATGTCCATGGATGAACAAGCTCCTTTCCAGTAAGCAGCAAGTCATTTAAAAGTGAAATCACAGTAATCTGGCACAGGCTGAAACGTGCTCTTATTAACCTAGAATTAATAAATGACAGTTATGTAGCTTCACCCTGTACGTGGTAGAAAACTGTAAAGATGAAATGGTTTGCAACAGGAGGAACAGAATGATTCTTGAATCAGATTAATAATTGGATCAGAAGAGTTAGGTCACCTCCATGAGTAAAAGCAACTTTTAGAGTAAAAATTCTGTGCTGTGTGTACTCTTGCATTAGTGATTCCTAGATGTCATGTGGGTCAGGAAAAATATAATGTCTGGATTCATGTACATGAGTCTTTTTTTCCTGGCCAGTTCCAGATTGCTTTTTTGGACCACAGATACAGATGACAGTTGCTCCTCACGTTATATATGGTAAAACCAACATCCTTTACCTTTCTTGCGTGTTTGAGGCATACAGCATGACTTGCCGTATGAAGCTGCAAGGGATATGTTTATAGCAATAGACCCAATAAAATAAAATTGTGACCCAATCATTTATTACTGTGTGGCTGTGGTATGTATACTTCCACTATACAGCCTCCTGTTAGTGTGTTGGAGAGCAACCTGACCAGCGCATTGATGAGGACTTGCCTTGTGAACCTTTCACCTTACTGTCAATAGGTGCAAGAAACATGTGAAACTTTTTCATTAGGGAAAATAAATGGTTCAGTATAGGGAAAAGTATGTCTAGTGAGGTATTTTTGTGTGACTTTTTGTGTGTTGAAGTAGTATTCAAATCTCAAGACATAGCAATTCAAGGGACATTGACACACAAAATGTAGTCAAAAAAAAAAAAAACCTAACTTCTAAATAAAGATTCCTAAAGCTACAATTAAAACCTTCATGAGTTTCAGAAAACACCCATTTTCTGTCAGAAGCTATGTTATATTAAGCAGCACTAACCTTTTCGACTTCCAGAGGGCCTAAAATTAAGAAAATAGATGAAGGAGACCATCATAACATCACTGACTAACCTGAAAAGAACATTTAAATGAAAGAAAGCACTGTGGGCAGTCTTGTATCCCTAACTTTCCAAATTAAATTGTTACCTGAAGTGCAGTATTACTAATATGAGTATAATTGGGCACTGGTTACTTCTTACAACATTGTTTTTTAACTAGAGAATACTTCTTTTTAACTGGAACTTGGCCATTAGATGTGAAGATGAGTATCACTGCAGAAATACGATGTCCAAAGTCCATCTAGCACTGAGAAAAGGGAGAAAAACAGAACTATCTTTTCCACTACAGAGATTTTCATGAGGAGATAAATATAGTTCTAGCCGAAGAAAAGTGGAGACTGTTTCGAGTGATAATATTTATATTGAGTGAGAAGAGCTGGGGATATATTAGCTTCTTGCTGTAAGAGGAAGGAGAGGCAATACTGAAGATTGTAGTAAGTTAAATATGAGTAATATAGGTAACATAAGTAAGTATGTAATGCTGTAAATAGAAATACAAGATTAAAGCAGTGAAGCGAGATCAGTGATCACATATCAGCAGTCTTGTTTGTTTTGCTTATAGAAACATCCATCTAAGGATGGTGGTACAGGTGGCTGTGAAGAAAATGAGAAGTTTTTCTCTAACTTTTTTGGGGTGATGACAGCTAGCAGGTAGCAATGGTCAGAGGCTAGCAAGGCTCTGAATGTTGATTCAAAGAAGTTTGCATAAACCTCACTATGGATTGATTGGGATGGAAATATTGGCACATTAGTGACAGCAGGTAAAACAATGTTTAAAGAAGGAAGAATCGAAGTTGTCTGTTCAGCCAGTTTTATTTATGAAAAAAATTGAATGCCTCTAGAAGCAATAAGACAGAGGAAGAAGGACTAGTTCCTAAGAGGACCAAGGGAGAACACATTCCTAAATTTCAGTGGTATTTGACACATATGAAACTAATCCTTTCCCAGTAGAGACTTTTAATATATTCCTAGCTCAAAAGCTACAAGGTATGTCCTCAAATAGCTTTATGCAAGGTTATGATGGTGCTCTGTCTTGATTAAAAATAACCAATTCTAAAATTTGAAAAATTTTGGCGTAGTCATTAGAATGTCTGAACAGTGTACTTTTTATTTATTGGTAACATAATTGGAGTGATTGCTCAGAAATACATGCTCTGTATGTCCCTAACAGAACTCTGTGCATGATCACAATTCTAGAGGAGGGCATGATTTATTCCATATTTTCAGGAAAAAAAATCAGAAAATTACTTTGTTTAAGCCAGACAAATGAAGTAATTTCAAACTAAGAGCAAAATAAAAAGATGCAAAACAAAGGATCTTAATTTTTCTCTTTTATTAAAGTAAAAAATATAATTAAATTCATACCACAAATGTTTACGGTGCAGTGAATACAAAATTTAGCCCAATGGCTAAACCAGTGCATGAAGCCTTTATAAAGCCCTATCATCACGCAAGTCCTACGTTAAGGATAAAAGTAGTTTGTACTCTCCTATTTAGATCTCTGCCTAGGACATGTTTCACACACAAAGCATATAGTTTCCTGTAAAAGCTGTCTTTGATTACTAAATAGTTTTGCTTAGAAACTGCACCTTTACCCTTAAAGTGCAGAGGCAAAGCTTTTAACACAGTGATAAATGTTCTGTGTTTCGTACAGTGCTGCAGAGGGGATGAAGGTAAAGGTTTTGGCTTTTAAAAGAGGGTGTGTAACCAGAGCTGTAATTTGCATTTGCAAATCCGCTTGATTTAAGCAAATTTGTTGGGCAAATTAAGCCCAACAGCTTGTTGAAGTCTGAGAGTGGTAGAGCTGAGCAGAGGTGTGGGCAGCTATTGTGAGCTGAATTACAGGAGGTATAATCCGCCCTTAAGGGAGAGACACAGCAGGGAGGACCACTCGCTGCACAGAACTGTCAGCAAAAGCTCATAGAAAACAGGCAAGTCTGGTAGCTGCTGGTAGCTGGACAAGAAATGGATGACAAGTTATATGAGTATCTGCAAGAGATGTGTGTAAAATTTGTCACTACATATGTGGTATTTCCAGGTATATTTTGAATAAGGGGATTTTAATTCCTTAGTTTTCCTAGAACTAGAGTTTTGCTTTTATGGTTACAATGCCATCTGAAATAATGTAGCATTATATCCCTTTATGTACCCTTGCCTTGCCTTCCACTTAAACATATAAACCCTTTTCACAAAATTCATCCTACTGGTTTTTTATGCATTCTTATACTTTTCAATTTTGTATATGAAAAGCTAAAACTTTTGTGTGCGTGTTGATCAGCAGAAGTTCCTCTGTTGCACTGCAAATTATAATCTGATCTTTTTCACCTTCCAAAAAGGAAGCACTGAGCATCAAGCCCACAGACATCTGGGGCAGGGAGGAAAACAGATCCTGATGGGATTATCTGCAAAAGGTGCGCATGCAATGCTTGGCCTCAGCTCATTCCCTCTGATACCCTGGGTCCTTGCTGGGCAGAGGAGGCTGCTGGGCCTGCAGCTGGCCACTCTGACAGATGCATAGCAACTACTGCAGGTGTTTTTTTTTTAGAGAAGCCATTGGGGAAATGTAGGAAGATCCCATCCTGTCCCCAGGAAATTTTACAGACCAGGCCACATGCCATGTGCTGGAATTTGAATTACATTGTTTGTAAAAATAAGTTTTTAATTATACGTAATCCACTGTACAAGGCACACGTTCTTAAGTACTCAAAGCAGCTGAAGGCCTGGAGACAACCTGAAGTAAAAAATGCCCATTTTCTTAAATGTATGTTTTTGAAGGAAACAAACTTTCTCTCAACCCATCATTTCAGTGATTTATTTAGTTTCCATGTAGGCTAAAAATTTAGACAGTACCTAATCTGTCTGCTTATAGAGAAAGTTGTCATTCATTCACCATCTGACACAGAGCTATCCTGGAGGTTAACTACAGGTGCTAGTACAGTCTGAGCAAGGGGGCAGCAATTTACATTTCAGTTTTTACAGTCCTTGGCTCTGTATTTGTAAAGCTGTTTTAAATCCACTGCTAGGAGGCTGCCAGCAGTGCAAGTGGATGCTTGTGGTGCAGGTCTCAGTGATGTCCTACAAGCCTAAGTTCCAAAGGTTTTCACTACTAATGGTTTGGAAAGTACCTTTATTATTATTAGATATTCTGACTTTTCCATTGCAGTGGAGGCCCTTTTTTTTTTCTCTCAAATGAGATAGGGTGAATAGTTCCTGATCTGCATTTTCTCCCTGCTGTTTATTATTTTGTATACTTTGATCATACTTGTTCTTACTCACTTTTGTCAGGTAAACATTCCCAATCCTTTCAATCTCTTTATTGTTCTTACTGAACATCTTTCTGATGTATCTTTCTTAGCTGGGCTAACCAGAAATGAACAAAGTATTCCAGATGAGGCCAAATTATTGATGTACGTACCAGGTAAAATCCTGGCCCTGTTGAAGTTGTCGGGAATTCACTAACATCTAAGGGGTGAGGTTTCTCCCAGTACTGTCACATGTCCTACATTATTCTTCCTCCCATTTTTCATGTATTCAACTTCAAAATTTGGCAGCTGAGAATTTAATCTAAAATCCTACTGATGCAGCATCCTCCATTAAATTGCTCTTAGTCCTCAGATTAGCAGTGTAGCCTGTGGATGGGATTAGTTCCCTCCCCAAAATATTTTGATGGAAAGGGTCAAATTTTGCTCTGATGCATGCTTGCTATTGGTTTTGAATGGCTGAAACTGAGGGCATCAGTGCAGACTTAGAAACAATATTGTGTTCACAGTGACCTTTAGCTGGAAAATCTGCTAAAGTGCAGTATATAGTATATGAAAACAAAACAACAACAAGAAAAAAATCCTGCCTCGGTAAATGACTTAGTCGATAATGTACTATGAATATGAGGCAAAACAAGTCAGAGGGGTTTTTATAGCTTTTGCAAAAGAAATCTGTTAACTTTTTGTTCCTCCCCAGAATCATCTAAGAAATGTTCAGTTTGTTGCTGGCTAATAAGTACAGTAAATGAAATGTTAATAAATCACCAGCAATTTAGCCTGACAATAACATGGATTGACCACATTGATTAAATTGATTATGTTTCATATATTTACAATATGTAGACACAAGCCCAATTTATTTTCTGAAGAGTTCAAGGTAGGTATCATAGGTTTAAAAAAAAAAAAAAAGGCAAAACAAAACAATGGAGTAATGTTTGTGGTTGCTATCTGCAATAATCTAATGCTGACAGAGAGCAGTATTTTATTTAGTAATTAACAGTGTAAAGGGGAGAGAAGCTGTCATGTTGGTTCTTAAGCTGGGGAATGTGATGAAAGATGATATCTGCGATCTCATCCTTTCCACTTGTTTAGGATTGTCAGGATGAGAAATGTCAGCATTATGAAAGCTCAGCTCTGCTCTTGATATGATAAAACCCTTCAAAAGCCAGTCTTTCTCTCCCTCTCCCCCCTCCTTTCTCCCTCTCCCTGCACTTGCTTTTTTATTTATCCTGTTTTGTTAGATGGCAGAAATATAATTCTTTTCTTTCTTCCTATTATAAGCCACCATTTTTGTTTTATTATATGTTTCACAACCCCTAATGCCCCACTGAAAATTACCTTGTTAAATGACAGTGTTTCAAAGCCATGAATCCTTTCCACCATTCCCTCAGAGGTTTGAAACAGTCAACAGACTGTAAAGAATAAATAATAAAAAAGTATTGATTATTTTGATGACTGTGAGATTCAATTAAGTATTAATTTTGCCCTCCAGTGGACCTATCAAGGTATTCAAAAGGGAGGATTCGGCTCAGCTAAATGCGTGCTGAGTGCTTCAGCCTTAAATAGGGAGAAAATGTGTTTACCTACAGTATTTGAAGAGGAGTGCATTGATGCACAGAGTCCAATATTTAAGTGCTGTGCAAATTAAGCCCTGGTGACAGTGACATTGTTTTCAGCGATATGAGTATTGACTAAAGAAGTGCATTTGATGACAGCTTAAACTATTTGTATTGATTAACATTTTCATAGATTATCATGTGTCATATCAAATTCACTTTTCAGACATGAATACATTAAAAAACCCATAGGCAAACATCGACCAATGTGATGACGGGACAGCGGGAACATGCTAACCAACCTACTTGCTCGCTGGTCACCTGTTCTCTGCATAAGAACCATTTAGGCATGAACTTTGCAATAAATAGCTGCTAGAGAGCGCAACAAGGTCACTTGTTCCTTTCTTTTTTTTTAGTTTTTTTGACTCTGGTTTCCCTGCTGTCATGATATCATACCTGTTAGTTTGCAAACGGGATAAGAGAGTGTGCTCGGAAATAATACCTGACCCCCAAATGTCCTCAGTGAGCAGAAGATAAAACAGATCCAATTCGTCAAGAAACAATTTAAAATATATATATAAGGTTTTATGGGGATATAATGTCCCAAACACAAGAATAATTGCAAACTGTTTGTGTAAGTATCTTCCCTAATTTTACCTTTTAAAAAAATGGTTTCTGTGTTTTTTATTTTAAAAACAAAAATACGTGTTTGTGTGTGTTTATGGACTTTTGGAGCACAGCATCCCAAGGACAAGAATAGTTAGAAGAAATCTGTGTCTCTATTGAATGTATGTAATGAAATGGCTATTTGAAATGGCTAAATGAATTTTGTTGCTGTGTATTTTCATAGAAACACTCAAAAGATAGAAATTGTGTATTTGATTTTGTTAATGTTGTACAGTGGAGGATGCCTCTTTAAATCACCGCGGAGTGCTCACAGGGTGCTCCTCTTCTGTGGCGTTGGAGCGTACAGGAATTTTGTTTCTTACTATGTTAAGGATAGAGCGAGGTGTAAAAACGTACACACAAAAAAAGCACATCCCACAATTAAAGCTGTGTTGGTTATGTTGCTTTCATAGAAGTTTTTCTCCAAAGCATCCTGAATCTCTCACATGCTAGTTGAGCTTTAATAGGGTGGGGAGTAATGGAAAACTCATTGGATCTGTAATAGCTCTTCACTTGACTGCAGCCAGCAATAACAGCAGGAGCAGCCAGAGATAAGAGAGAGAGAGAGAGAGAGAGAGTGTGTATGTGTGTGTGAGGGAGAGGGAGTGGAAGAGAGAGTATACGCACACCAAAGCTGCCACTTTTTTTTTTCCCTCACTCTTTTTTTTTCCCCCATCCTAGGATCCAATGATAGCTGGACAAGTCAGTAAGCCCTTGCTGTCACTGCGGAGTGAAATGAATGCAGAGTTGAGAGGTGAGGACAAGGCAGCTACTTCAGACAACGAGCTGAATGAGCCCCTGCTTGCGCCTGTGGAATCAAATGACAGCGAGGACACTCCCAGCAAGCTCTTCGGTAAGTCTGTCTAGGTATTTCATTTCACTGCTACCATGTTGNTTTTTTGTTCACTCAATTTTCTTGTAAGTACCAAGGAGTAGCTTGGAGCGTGCAGGCGTACAGCCCTGTGCTCCCATTGCAACCGGCTACTGGAACAACACTGTCACATTCTGAAAACTTTTGTCAACAATGAACTTATTTTATGCAAGTTGCAGACATTTTATGTTTTCTTTTGATCCATGGTCTCTAATGTAAAAAAAATGGAGGGGGAATTGTTCTTTTTTTGTAGTAGTAGTTCATTAACATTTATTGCATTAAGTGCTGATGTGTCTGATATGCTATCAGCCTTTCCTAAGGCTGGGCTAAACTGAGGAGTTACCATTTTAAATGGTAAAGATAAAGCTGGATGAAGAGAGCTGAAACATTCCCATAGAAAACACTATGTACTGAGTAAACAAAGACTACAAGGGGTAGTGCATGTGCAGCTAATGTTTTTAAAATTTAAATTAGAAATAAAATATTTCTTCTAAAGCATGTGCCAAAAAGAAATTACCTGTTTAATTTTTAAATAGCCTAAATTATGCCAGATGAAAGTGTAACCTTTCATAATCAAAACAAAAGCAGTAAGAGTGGCACTCCAACACAGACATCTGTCATTCAAACAGATGACACCCTGTAAGCCAACTCAAGCAACTCTGATCTCTAATCAGAAAAGGGAGCGGAGTTGTTGAGGCGCGTGCTTGAGTGATAGATGTTGATAGATGTCTGAGCTGGAGCAGTACTGTATGGTACATAGTGACATTTTGGGTTTAGAGCGACTGCTCTCCTGAAGGAGTTCCTTTTAATTATTTCTGTTTGTGACTTAAGATGAACCTTAACAGAAACAGAGCATTTCCTTATTTTTTTTCCATGATTCTGTAGGTGGAAGTTGAAGGGAGAAAGAGCCTATTTAACGAGAATGCAGCTTTAAGGCACAGACAGAGCCCATTTTCTAAGATTCAAGTTTCAATTTCATAATCTGTAAGGAAATCTGTAGTACTGTTCAGATTGCAGTTTTCCAGCTACAGTTAAGAGCTGCAAGATTTTTAAAACAAAAGAGTACATGCAAATTTCTTTAAAAAAATGTTCCTTGCCCCTTCCTAGAAGAAATAGCACAAAATGTTTTACTAAGTAACTTTGCTACAGATAAGGGAAAATAATAATAAACCTAAAATTTAATTGCTGAATTACAGTAATGACCATTACTGAATATCACATCCATTTTTAAGCACCTCCTTAGTAATCTTTGTTTCCATGGAAAATATAATTTCCATTATCAGTATGTATGTTCAAACACCATACAACAATTGTTTTAGTCCGTTTCATCCGGAAAAGAATTCTAACGTCTAAAATTCAGGAAGCTATCACTTACAGATATTGATATAAATATCTTTAGCTTTGTTTATGTATTTTATTTGATCAAATGTATAGGGTGCATCCATTAAATATAGCAAGGTATATACAAAACAAAAATGGGCATTTAATTTGAGGGTACTGAAATGTCTGTTTTTAGACCAGGCAAGTATCATAATAAAAGGCAAGGGTATTTTTTGAGCCATTGTTATTTTGATGCTCAACAGTGATATTGAAATATACACAGATACTTTCATTAGAGTTGCCATGTGGGATATAGAAATGATGTGCCACAATATCTTATCTCCTTCTGAGTTGTAAATATAGTTTGTGTAGCTAAAATCACTAATGAAAAAAAAATACAAATGAGTATATTGTGTTGATTGTATTGGTGAGTGTAAGGTGTTTGCTAGCTAGCCTGATTTTTATACTGCTAAAAAGATTTTTCCAAGTAAGCAAAAGTAGGTGAAATAGTTTAACTGACTCCGTACGAACTTACATACTGTTTATCTGGGTTCTGTTGCAATTGTGACAGATGCTACAGATGTTTTAGCAGCAGCCGTACCAGTTAATTTTAGTAACTTTGAGAACATAAAGGACAATGGGGCTGTTTTGATACATTTGAGGATTAAATGAAACAAATTTATTTAAAATAGACACTTAGCCTTTATGTCACGGATGTGTCCCTTTAAGATATATTTGCAGTAAACATTTAAAATGTAGTTTTGTTTAAAGCTTTGGTGCATAAATAAGAAGGATTATTCTATAGCTGTTTCTCTTTGTTTAATGTTATGAATAGCATGTTAGGAATGCATACTTTGGGGCTTTCTTTGCAGTCTCTGAAATTACGTTGTTTGTGGACTTTTTTTGGCATATGATGGCATGGAGATTGATATTTTTCTCCTCTTTCTTTCACATGATGAGAGAGAAGAATTTTCTTTATATAATATAGCATGTAATACATGCTGTGTGAAAATTCGCCCAAAATCTATTGAGCAAGAGAGGGAGGAGCATTTTAGAAAGTCAAGGGGAGGAGACAGGTCCATAAAGAACAAAGTTTTCCTACACTGTCACTTTCACATTTTTTGAAAAATTTGTGAATATCATGTACTGATTAAGTTGGAATGAATGACCAGCATTTGAATGTCTTATGTTTTTGTTGATGTTAGCAATATTTCACAAGTCTTATTTTCATATAGATCAACAGAATTGAATGATTAGATGCAAAGAGCTTTCTTCTTTCTCACTTTCGGACACATTCTGCTTAGCCTTCTTTTGATAGATGAGTTTATTTCTGCAAAGACCTGCGTTGCACACCTCTACCTTTTTCTAAAATCCACCTCCTTTTTCTTAAGCTTCATTGTTTCAGTATTTCACTGCATACCATAGAAACAGTAGGTATTTATTTTTTGTTTTGGTAGCAGATAGCGCAATTAATCATAAAAATGGCACCTCTTCAACAACGGTCCCTGCCGCAGGTGAGGAAAGGGCAGGGCTACAATTAATAATACTTATTTTTGACTCAGGGTGATATGCAGTAAACTTTTTTCTCTTGTGGGTGCTCTGCTAACAATGACAAAGAAAGTGGATGCTGCAGCTCCTTGGGTCTCAAATACCAGCACCAGCTCAGATAAGTTTCTGACAATTTGAAGTAGCTCCCACCTGAAAATGGTGTACGGATGTCTGGGAATATCGCGCTTTGTCACTATGGTGCAGTGTAACCTGCGAGTGATGACAGGAGCAGCTGTGATTGGAGTGGTTGTGTTTGCCTGTTGTTTGCTTGTTTGCTTTTGTGGTGGGTTTTTGTTGTTGTTGTTGCTTTTTTTCCTCCGAAAGAAATGGCTATCCTGTAGTCGGGGCGATTGCATCTGTAATGCTCACCTTGTGCTTTTTTTTATCAGTGGACTTTTTTTAACATCTCAGTACCTGCATGCAAAAAACTTCTGATACTGAAATAATGTGAAACAAGAAGAGAGTACTTTTTTGCACTTCCTGAAGTACAAAATATTGGGAAAGAACTTTATTGTGAGATATATTCGCTCAGAAGTAGCATTCTGAAGTGTTGAGTTCGCGCAGGTATGGAGTCCCAGTTACAGAAGCAGCATGAGGCAACATTGCTTTACAAGAGATCTTGTGGTGTGTTATTTATTGTTTAAAATCTTTGTGAAGCTGTATCTCCCATTTTAATCGTATTAAGTACTTAAGAAACACAGAAATTGAGGCTGGCTGGCTGGCATTCCTGGCAGTGTCATTTTCAAATCAATTTGTCTTACTCTGCAATATACTTCAAAATAGTAACACAGGCCAAATTCCCCAGTTCCTATTAGAAAAAGCTTTTGCTAATGTTAAGTAGTAGCTTTGTTTGAATAAACACATTAGGATTTGATACTAAATTAGGTGGCTTTTTACACAACATCTTTAAAGAAGTTTAGATTCTAAAGTTATCAAGTATTGGTCTGAAAAAAATCAAGCAAAAACTAATGTTTGGTCGTGTAATACTATAACTGTTGAGATTCAAAATTTGGTATAGACACTAGGCATATGTTGTGCATAAAATTCTCTATACAGTAAAAATCCCAGGGAAAGTGCCTAGTCCAAGCATGAAAAGCACCTGTGGATGGAAGTTCGCTTTTATGGGGTTGGATCAAATCCTCAAAGTTAATTTGTGACATAATTAAATGACGGCAAAAACAAATCTAAGATGTTAAGATAGTATTACTAAATTATAAAAAGTTGTTCTTTGAGATTGAGCCTGTAGTTCTATGCATCAAACTTACCAAAATAAAAAAAGCTGCAAGTATTATAGTGGGTGCAAGACCAAGCCTATAATTCTGGAGCAGAAGTGTTTCCTATTTAAAGATTGCAGGACAGCAGAAGAAAAAAAAAAAAAAATTGACTGCTAACCTTCTTTTGCTGGCAAGGTTTTGTTCCACTGCAATTAAATCTTAGGTTTCCTGTGCTGGAACCGAAGACTGTGGTTTCATTTGGTTCCCTACCAGTTTTCTGCTTTTTTATAGTGCTATGTATGTTTGAAATAGTGAGTGGGGCTATGCAAGTTAAATGAATCTGCACATGTTTCTGTAAACAAGGGTTTGTTTTCAAAACCCTGAGTTGGCTTTGGTATTTTGTTTTCCTTTTCAGGATTGTTACCCGCATTTCAGAACTGCGTGCATCTTTCTATAGAAGCATACACACACATGCTGTAGCAGAACAGGGTAGAAGTTGTTTCTAGCTGATCGTGTTTTGCTAGTAGATCCCTTGTATTGCTCTTTAAGGAAACATACACTATCCAGTTTTATTTTTTTAAATGGGAGTTGCCTTGATTATAATTTATGGCACTGGCGTCATTTCGGTTACAAAGGATAAAGGACTAAATTGTCTTTTACCTCTGGAGACAGTGGTCTCTGCAGGTCAGAGCAGAGGTCACTGCCAGGTTGCTGCGAGGAAGCTCACATTATAGTCATTAACAGCACATCTAGCCTGTGGGGGAAAAAGGCCCGCAGACGAAAAGCTTTCCCATCATCACTGTATTTAAGGATGATTCTCAGTGTTTAGGCTGTACCCTCAAATTTTAAAGGCCTATAAGGTCTCGGCCCATAAGAAACATTTTGATAAGGTTTGGTAATTTCAGTGAAAGCAAGCAGTGTGTGTGTGTTACTCTTGCTGCATTTTAAGGATCTAGTGAATATGTCTGTTGTTCTAGGGAAGTTCACGGCCCAGATTGTCTCAATATTAAAATCAAGCCTTCTTTTAGGCACAGCAAACATTTGAAATATGTTTAATTTACATGCAAAGACTCCTGTCTGTTCACACAATTTCATTCAGTAAAGCCACAGTAATTTCCACATTGTGGATGCTTTGTTCTGAGATGTTATCAGTTACCCACGCGATTGGTAAGGGCATAGGACCAATCCTGCTAATGCTTGGATCTGTGATACCTTTATTAAAGCACATAATCTATGGATTAGGAGTGCTACTTCATTATGAAGACTGTGTCAATGAGGAATGTTAAGGGATGGCGTGTTTACAGCATCAGGTCACAATACAGGCTTGCAAATCCATTTTATAAGTTTTCAAAGAATCTGAAAATCTGATGATGTGATGATAGATTTTGTTATTTCTGAAGGATACATTTGATATGAGCATTTTTAAATAGAAGTTTGCCAACAGTTAGGGACTTGAATAACTACTCTGACTAATGTTATTGTCTGATTCCTTGGTGGGGTTCTTACTGAAGCGAGTGGGGGATGCACTTGTGAATGGGGAGTAAATGCCCATTAGAACCTAAGAATAGGTTACGACTATTTAAACACAAAGAAGCATGTGATGGTAAAATACAAAATCCACCCTTAGCTCAGCGTCGTTGCTGTGCCTAGGTACTGCAGGTAGCTCAGGCAGGAGAGGTGTTGCTAGTGGTGCTAGCACAGGTATGCCGGCTCGGAGGCAAAACGGGGCTCTTACTCCCTTAACCATCAGGGAAAGCAAAACTAGGCTGATGAAGAGCAAATATTACAGACTCACTTGTATGTTCCCTTGCTTTTATGGAAATAAATCAGCATTATCACTGTGACTTAACTGTGACAAAGAAACCTTATTTAAAAACAAGAAAAGTGAAGAAAAAAAAATTTGAGTGTGGGGAAAGTTAATGGTGTATTTTAAAGACAATTCTGTTTGTTCTCATGAATTTCTAATTACTTCTTTGCTAAATTTTTTTGAGCTAACTGTATGTTATGTGTTCCTTAAATGAGACTTGAAGTCTTATTATCTGCATTTATGTACAGAAGAACTAACATTAGAGAGGGAAGGAGAAAAAATGAAATCCAGGTATGTAACTTGTATGACTGAATGACAAATAGGTCATTTTTAATTAGTTAATCTTTCTTCTCCCTGTCTTTGAAGCTATAAAAATAACAACAAACAAACTTGTTTAAAAGCAGCATAAATGGCTGGCTGTTTCAAAGGGGAACTTGCTGGCTACTAGGCAGTAAACAGGTAATTTGTGAAAGAACTGTTACTTTCTTTGATTGAGATCCTTGCAGGTCTGTGTTTTGAGATTAATAATAGATCAGACACCTGCACATTAAAAAGGAAGCAAACGTAAAAAGGAGAAGGAAAGAGAATTGAATGTTTCTATTGGACTTCTTATGATTAAGCAAGTTCTCCATGGAAATACGCATGCGAGGCAGACGGAGAAGTTGTATTTGCCCAAATGTGCACATGGCACCACTTAACACCTCTCTTGATTTCCTTATGCTAAACAAAGGGACGGCAAGGGCTTATACCAAGCTGGCACCCTGTCAGGGGGCAAGCTGTATAAAGTTTCCTGCTGTCAGGTTAATAAATGTTTTAAAAATATCCAAAGGCAGAGGTAGCTGTAGGAAGCTCATAGTAACAGTTGCCATTCTCCTGTGGATCATTTTTCTCTTTAATATCCTATGTAGCACTTGGTTTTCCTTGTTGTGTTGCCTTCCTAGGTTTTGTTTTCTGACGCTTCTGGGTTCTCCTTTGTTTTAATTCTTTTTCCTTGTGAAGCTGTTTCTTCTGTTACATCCATCACCTGTAGTCCCTTTTTTTGTGGGAGAGATGGTCAGAGGGTGGGAAGACCAGCATGATGGCTTTTTGTACTTTGGTATAATTGCGTATTCAGTATATTCATGTTTTTTTCCATTAATGGTTTATTTTCTGGCTTTTCATACAACTACCATTAGCACTAGTTCTACCATTAGTACTATCAAAATAACGTGTTGCTAGTTACAAAAATTGTTTCTGATAAGCTCAGTGACAGGTTACAGTAAAATGACAACTAAATAAAAAAATTAATGATGAAGAGGTGCAAAAGCAGAATAAAATTAAACGCATCATAATTTGTGGGTTTCAACAGGAATACTGTTTTGTAATGGAAACGGTTTGATGTTTGTTCGTGTTAAGCCTCATTTTTTTTCCCCTGTATAAGAATCAAAATCAATATCAGCATGAAACAAAGGGAGATTTGTATTGTGACATGTCCTGCTTTATGTTGTGATACTGCTTTGATGCTCTCGAAAGCAGGTCTGAGACATTTTACTTTGAAAGCAGAGGTCATCTAGAGAAGAATAGTACCTCATCCTGTCTGGCTAAATAAAACCTGCTGTTTTCAGAGAGACTGAAATTGGGTTCGTTCTGTAGGTATTCCAGGGATATCTACATCTACCAAATCAATGCACAACCCACGCCCCTGCCAGTCTCTAAAACATGTTTAACACTAAGCTACTGCTTGGCTATTCCTAATGGTAGTTTGGACTTCTCTATTTTTATTTTAGAATATACAAAAAAGTTGTTGGAAGAGTGGGAATTGCTTTTACCAGATGTCCTTTCTTTTCAGAAAGGTAAATCATCATTTGAATTTCTGAATAGTTTGAAGTTGTCTTAAGGTAAATGTTATCTCAGAAGCAAAAAAAGGAAGAAAAAAAAGAAAAAAAAAACAATCACACCACCTGAAAGTGGTGACAAAGGTTTTTAAAAAAAGTATTAAATATTAAAATTATGTTGTATAAATTATTATAAATATAAAATTCCAATGTGACTGGAATAGGATGTAAATTATTTTATTGCAATAAAAAAATCTGTCCTAAAAACAATTTTGTGTTACTCTGAAGGTTTGAATGTTACACAAATGAGAAATAAAGAAGATTTTCCCTTAAGAACAGTATTCACTGCAGCAATCTATAATTAAATCACTTCTTTGAAAACTACTGTGGAGTTTTTAGAAGTGCTATAGCACTGACTTTTAAAAATATTTGTGTGTTTCCGTTCAGATGGTGGTTGAAAGGTTTGACCACTAGTGATTCTGTGAAGTTTTTCATTTTCTAGCTCATTCTCCTATCTCACACAGTCGCACTTGTTAAAGTCTTGTTCTTAAGCTGTTGATTCATGGATTATTAGCAGTCAGTTTTCTTCCAGCAGAAAATAAAGGAAGTCCTCTTGCAGATTGCAGTGGAAAGAGAATCTCACCACAAATGCCAAGACTTGCAAAGCAGAGGTTCAGTAAAAACAAGACTGCCTTCTTTCCTTTCGGCCTCTTTCCTTTCTTACACCCCATTTTGCAACTCTTCCCCTCTCCCCTACCACTTGTTCATGTGTGCATACAAATACACAGCACGTATAGCTGTGCCCAGGCAGGCGTCACTTGGGTCTACTCGTGTGTTTTGCCTCTGTGCTGTCAAGGTGTGCTTTAGGTTTCCGTGCTTTGTTTGAAGCTTACCGTTTGGGGCAGGGGGTTGTTACTTTAACAGGATGATCTGAAACCCATGTTTAATCAAGAAGTCAGAATTGCTTTTCAGTAAATATACCTTAAGGCATACTTTAATATATTGTACTATTAACTATGTGTAATTATTTCTTGAGGTAGCACAGTATTAACTAGAGAGGAAGAAACATAATTTGAATTCAGTTTAATCTCTTGAGCAAATACAATATGGAGCAGTTTTTATATTTTCTTTTGCATATAATTAGGATTTACTCGAATGGTGTGCAGATGCAGTGTTTGCTCAGTAATTTGATTGAACATGAGGCCAGATTCTGAGAGGTCTCAGGTGAGCATCCGTCGGCATGTATGCAGGAAAACCATGGGTTTCAACGGGGTATTGTATCAGTACTTGTCTGCCAGTCCGCAGCCTGCACCGATCTAACCCAGTCAGTGCTCTGCATCCTCCCATGTTCCAAACTTAACATCAGCTAAACAAACGTACTGACAGGAAGGAATAACTGCTTTATAATTATGATGCCTTCATCTTTAACAAAAGATGAATTATTTAGCCAGTCCCGAGTTACCATGGGTTTCCCCTCCGTCGTGCAGGTAGATGTACGTATTGTGAAGGCTCTGTGATACCACATCTGCTGTTCTGGCATTGCAAAACAGGCAGTAGCTGTGAAAGGGCTAGCATCTGACCTGCTCTGGGGCAGGCATGGTTTGCCAGTGTTGGAAACTATGTTGAAATCTTTCATGAAAGTGGAGAAGTTTTTTTAGGGAATGTTTATGGGACTGGCAGAGCAGATTGTCAGAAGTAGGCTTTCAAAAATAATTAAGGACCAAAAATGGGAATTATTACTGAAACAAAAACATGACTCAAAAAATCAACGATGATTAAGAAAGAAAAAAATTGGACAGATACATATGAGCTCAAAGGTGATTGTAAATGTACAGGCTTGATATTTCTCCTCCTTTCTTATGCTTCCTTGCCTCATACCATAAATATTTGGGACTGCAAGCCACAAATCTCTCCAAAGGAAAGATGAAATTTATAACTGGAGAAAAAAAAAAAAAGAAAGAAAATGAATTTCTTTATACTTCTATTTGTTAATTGAATATACTTTACTCTCATAAGCACAGTAAATTTAATGATAATATCCAGCAAGAAGAGTATCTGAATAAGTCATTTGATTTTTTCGTTATGAAGAGTGTGAAAGAAACTCTTGTGTGGCTCTGTGTCTGTGATTTGATGCATTGCTTTCAGTCGTCTTATTTTAACTGTGTAGATACAGCACTGTGAACCTTCTCATAACAATTGCTGACAAAAAAAAAAAAATCTTTCAATCAGCTGGTGCTGCTCAGTCTCCCCCAGCCCCCACATCTCTTTGCTTTTATGAGGCAATGAATAAAAGAAGGACCAGATGATGCGAAGGTTTACTCAGATGAGATGTCCTAGTCAGTGAGCAAATTCGGGTTTGCGGGACTCCGGCTTATGACCCTGGACCTCTAAGGAATCGAGTCTGGGGGCTGAGCCTTTCTTACATCGCAGTTGTCTCATTTGTGTAAAATGATAGCTGGTCTCTCTCAAACGGCACTTTACATATTTCCAGATTGCATGTGGTGGCAGACCCCATCAGGCACAAAGTCTTGTGTGCTTTTGGCAGGTTCCAGCACACTGCATCCTCCCAGCAGCAGCAGCAGGGCTGGCTGTGGCAATGGGTGCTGAAGGAAGACAGGGTGGAGGCAGTGACTTGTCTGGGAAGTCAGGGGCAAAACATTCATGCTTATCAGGAGGAGCAGAATCAGGCCCTTTCCTGCAGTGATTTAAAAAAAAAAAAAAATCTCTCGACTGGTCGGGTTTTTGACTATTTATTTTTAATAATCTGTTCTTCTGCTTTTGTATTTTCTGTGGCTTCATATAACTGCTGTATTTTGAAGCAGGTTGAGACACTTAAAAATATATATATGTGTGTGTATATATATATATATATAAATAAAGAATCAGGTTCCCTAAAAGACAGCTTACTGCTGACTGTTTTATTTTGTTTATATCTGATATTTCTTACGGTATTCAGATGGTTATAATAGACTAGCACAAGAGCTGCATGTCTTGTCATCTGTAGTGTATCAATACGTTTTTATAATGATACAATAACCTGAACCCTGTAACAGTTTATGATCCATTTGAGAATTCTTATGGATTCTCAGAGTGACGGAGACCTGAAAAAAGAACTTGACTGCTTTCGCAAAACTGGTGCTGTGACAGGAAAAACTAGTGTGCCTGTGATTTAGTTGCTAAGGAATCATATTGATCTGATTCGTCATTAAACTTTTAAGTTTAAAAAAAAAAAAAGTCGAGCTGGTTGAAGGTGGAAAAAATGGTGATGTGATTGTAAGGGTCTGCAATACAGGTAAGGTGTGCCATACCACTACTGATATTGATTTGTTATGATTAATAAATATGATTTTATGCGTTACCCATGTACTGTATCCATAATCGTGCTTTTTTTAGAGCAGAAGAAAATTGCTTCTTGCTCTTTATTTTTCATTGACTATTTTTAGTCAATGATAAATAAAGAACTTTAACAGCAGTCTGAATGCAGGAAACACAGAACTTTAAAACAGAACCTGCAGAACGTAGCAGTAATGAATAACCACACAGCAAAGTATACGCATGCAGCCATCTTAACATTTGTAATGGTACTAATTTCCTACTGCTTTTTAAAATATGCTTCCACATGAGCTCTCAAAAACCATAAAAGCCTGGCATGTAAAGTAAATTGTTTGTCACTTGCTGACGACCTGCCATATTTATTGTCAGGAGAAATGGACATTAGTTGGAAAAGCAGTTGTTAAAGGCCAAACAATTTTTAAAGATGGCAAAGATGTGCAAGGGCTTTCCTTTTTCTAACAATGAGCCACCCCTTCAGACATCAAAAGACAAGATAATAAGACACTTCAAGCACAATTCAAGATTATATTCAACATCTAAAGGCTCATCTCTTGTCAGTTTGCATTTACTCTCCCAGGGATGTAATGCTTCTATCATCATTCTGTCAAGAGGAGTCTGGCAGAAGCGATGAGGGCCCCTCATTTCACACACTTAGTGTTTTTTATCAAATAGCCCACGCTCATTCTGATTCAGCCAAAATGGAGGGATAATTTGAAGAAGGTCATGCACAAGTACAAAAATCTTGTGTTGATTTGTGTGATTAGAAGGCATTAAAATTGCACGTTCATGTTAGTTCCGAGATGTTTTGTCAGTTTATTTAGTAATACACTGTTGAAGCATTAAAAATCCTTTTTTTTAAAGAAAAAAAGGAAGCTTGCTTAAAACAACACACGTGCTATTATTTAGCAAATATTTTGACCAGTGAGCTATTTTAAGTGGCATTGTTTTAATGTTACTGCAAAATATATTCCCAGCCCCTTGCCCCTTTGAGAGTGGGTTGTTCAGGAGCTCTAGAGGTGAAATCTTGGCCCACTTAGACCCATTAGGATTTCCCTTGCTGGTGATTTCATCCTCGGAAGTTTTGTTTGAGTAAGTATTTAGGAGGCTGAGCTCAGCATAACATCAATATAAAGATAATCATTTTAATGGCATATGTAGGCATACCTGAGTACAGATTAAAATAATACAACACAAATACAGTTACTTAGATATGATATTATTTAAAATGCATGAGATCTTTCATTGGGTGCACAGATGTTTTATTTGAACCTATTTGAATCCCATTTGTGTGGGCAGTTGTTGTGGACCGTTTTCCTCTGGAAACCAGAGCCGTGACAGTGTGAGTGTACACTACCTGAGGACTTGCCTCCAGTCTCTTCCTTCCCCTTTTCATTCTGCAAACCTGTGATATGGCACTGTGTGTGCTATTCACGGTAACTTTTTCGGTTAATTGAGAGGCAGATATTCTGTGCTTTGGAGGGTCACAAAAGAAGGAGGGGAACATGACTTGACCACAGAAGCAATTCTTCTGGTTGTTGTTTTCACAGGGCTTAGGTTAACGATGGAAGTACTAATTACTAGAGACAGCATTTGAAAACCAATTTCATTAATCATATCAAAATAATTCAGTGTGACAGTGTTCTCAGATAAAACCTAATAAAACCTGTAGAGCAGGGGTCTCCAAGCCTTTTTGATTGTGCACCCCATCAATAAAAAGTTTAACATGTGCTCATGATGTATATTTATTTATAAATTATATGCGTGTACTACCATAATAATATGAACACTATAGAACATACACAAAAATAGAAATCAAAAAAAGAGTGAAATAAAGATGAAAAACACTCTTTGTAATTTGTAAATTTTTATTTGAAGTATGAAAAATATTTTCTTCCCACACCCCCAGCGGAATGTCTTATGCACCCCCTGGGGTGCATGCACCTGCTTTGGAGACCACTGCTATAGAGGACCAAGACCTGAAATGATAATAAGCAAACTGTCTGTCTAGACATGCTGTATCTGAAATCCTCAACAAAATGGATGGGCCAAAAGTTGTATTTTTTTCACATCTTTTGTTTTATTAAATTCAGTACAGATCCCCTAAAGATGAGTGAGAGCAGAATTTAGCCCTTTGCAATTTCGACTGGCTAAGTAGAGTAAAGTCCTGAGAAGGATATTGGATCTATTTAAAAAGTGCAGTCACTTTCCTTGTACAGGCTGCTAGCTTTTCAGGAAAGAAAGTAACACTGGTGCTTCAGCAAGCTTTCTTTGGCATCTCTATTGGATGTCATGAATGAATCTTTCCTGAGTGGTTTTTTTTTTTTTTTTTTTTTTTTTGTGGTAGATATTATATTCATGTCAGCTTGCCACCTCTTGTTTTGGCATTACACAGCTCTTTTTCCTAACAAGGAATATGAGGAGCTGTCATGGAGAGGAACACACAGGTGGGATAGATTAAAATTGTTTTCCTCAGTTCTGACTTTGATTTTTTATTTAAAAATAAAAAAGACCAGTTTGTGCTATCAGTATAGCTTGCGCCTGAAATAGGCTTCACTATATAAACCATAGATGGACCATGTAACCCGGTGAGCCAGATATCTTCATCTCCTGTTGAAACCAATGGGATATGAGGCCATTTAACCCCTCTTAAAGGGGAGCCACTGCTGAGGGAATCTGTTGGAGCTGCTCTGAATTTTGAATCAGGAATTTATCAGCTTTGATAGGAAGAACTGTGAAGTAACATGTATTTGGCCTCATGGAAAAACTCTGCTCTGTGGCTTGCCTTTACACAACACTGAAGAAAAGGTAACCTGCAATCACGGTGCGTTCCAAGGGTTTTCACCGAACAAGAAACCGCAAGGGAATTAGGAAGCTGTGAACAAATTGTCAAAAAGACGGATGGAATCACTGACTGACCTACTGGTAAGATACGCTAACAACTTCCACCTCAGTGGTACAGTATTTATGGTGCAGTGCAGAGTGACTTCTCAAAGGTGTTTGCTCTCCTACACATGTAAATGCCTTTGTGTATATAATACATCAATAGTGTACAGTATTTCTAGGGAATTTAAAAGGAGAAGTGAGTGTGCATTTAAGCAGCTGCAGATGCTTTAACTGCCAGACTGTTATGTCCAGAATAAACAGCATTTTTTTGCTCACACTGAAAAGACTTTCCTACTTTATTTATAAGGCCTATCTATAATCAGAAATTTGGCTTCTTTCTGCTGAATTATTCTGGAAGGGAACTTATTTATGGCTATGTCCACATCAGTACGATTGTCTGTGCATCCACTCCTGCTCTGCTCCAGTCTGTCCACTGGAAAACCAGTATCCTGTGAGCTCGAGTGGGGAGACAGGGAGATGCTTCCTTTGCAGGATGCTTATTGTCAAAACATCAAAACATTAAGTAGTGGCAAAGATTGAAGGGCTAATACAGACCCAAAGGCAACACAAGTGTAATGGTGCAAGATTCGTGGTGCCACTGGGGACTGCAGGTGGTCACTATAAAAGGCTTGGATTCTGATCGGAATTTGATTTTTAATAGGACAGGATTTATTTGCTAAGTTTTTATCAGGCCTGTGGGTCAGCTCAGGCCTGTTTTGTTATGATTTATTTCAATAGAAGCATATAGGCTTGTATTGACCCTAGTCAGTATGTGTGTATCTGTATTTTAGTGAAGTTACTCTCCCCCGTATTTATGTTCATTAAAGATCAGATCCTGAAATGCTGTAGTGTGTGGGGAGAGGAGAGAAGAGTCACTGCTGAGTTACAGTGCCTTTCGTATAAATTCAGCCCTGCTTGAATCTGTCCTAGTTTGCTTGTGTGTCCTTCTTACTCAGTCCATTCCTTGCTGCTCTGGGACGCTTCTTTCCCTGTGCCTAGGGCTGTTGTCCTGGCAGCAATCTCCTCAAGCATGAATGTGCAGAAGACAAACACTAATAACAAGTACTGTTAAAGGTCTGTAAATTGTTTTCCATCTGCTCACAGGCCCCAAACTGTGGGAGTTGTCAGGATACATGCAGGGAAGCTAATACAGATGCTCAGTGCCAGAGAACAAACCAAACATCCCTATGTTGAGCAACCACTCTCCCTTAAAAAATATTTAAATAGTAGCTGTTGTGCAGTCCATTGGAAGCATTCACAGCAGGATCCAGGAAACGAAAATGAATTCTCATAAATGAAGATAGGAAAGATATTATAATTAACACATTTTCGATGTCTTACATTTCTACCTGTCCTCATACAAGTAACAGGAATGGGTAGTAGCTTTTGCTGAAGTAATTATATTGATTTGCTCAGTGCTGCACCCCCAGCTGCTCTCTGAACCACTCTAAGCTGTTCTGGTAAGAATTACCTGCTTCTTTTGAAAAGGCATCTTGTGATAAACAGGAAGTTCACATATGAAGTTGTGAGAAGGAGCACTACCCAGTTGATGTGCACCAGTACAGCGTTTCTAAGGTCTAAATATTAAAACAAGCAGTTTTGTGAATTTGCAAATCATAGAATCATAGAATGACTTGAATTGGAAGGGACCTTAAAGATCACCTAGTTCCAACCCCCCTGCCATGGGCAGAGATGCTACCCACTAGATCAAGTTGCGCAGGGCTCCATCCAACCTGGCCTTGAACACCTCCAGGGATGGGGCATCCACATCTTCTCTGGGCAACCTGTTCCAGTGCCTCACCACCCTATGAATGAAGAATTTCTTCCTAACATCCAATCTGAATCTCCCCTCTTTTAGTATAAAACCATTCCCCCTTGTACTATCACTATTGGTCTATGTAAAGAGTCCTCCACCTTTTTTATAAGCCCTCTTCAAGTACTGAAAGGCTGTAGTGAGGTCTCCCTGGTGCTTTTTCTTCTCCAGGCTGAACATCGCCAGTTCTTTCAGCCTTTCTTCATTGAAGAGGTGCTCCAGCTCTCTGATCATCCTTGTGGCCCTTCTCTGGACCCACTCCAACAGATCCACAACTTTCTCATGCTGGGGGCCCCAGACCTGGATGCAGCACTCCAACTGGGGCCTCGGGAGGGCAGAGCAGAGGGGAAAAACACCTCCCTCCACCTGCTGGCCACACCTCTGTTGATGCAGCCCAGGATGCAGTTGGCCTTCTGGGCTGCAAGCGCAAGCTGCTGGCTCGTGTTGAGCTGCTCGTCCATGAGAATCCTCAAGTCCTTCTCTGCAGGGCTGCTCTCAATAAGTTCTCCTCCCAGTCTGTACTCATGTCTGGGATTGCCCTGACTGAGGTGCAGCACCTTGCACTTGGCCTTGTTGAACCTCATTAGGTTCACGTGGGCTCACCTCTCAAGCCTGTCCAGGTCCCTTTCGATGGCATCCCTCTCTTCTGTTGTATCAACTGCACCACTCAACTTGGCATTAACTGCAAACTTGCTGAGGATGAAAATCATACTGGAAAAGGTGGAATGGCAAATTAAGACATTAGTTGTGCATTTTCAATGTGCACAAAGGAATCTTTCCTTAAAGCCTGCACTAATCTGCAAGGAGACTAGGAGGAACATGCACTTATGTAAAGTAAGTGTCTATTTAAGCTCATGCACAATGACACTGGGTAATTCTGTATGCTTCTGGGTTACTGTTTACATGAGTCGACTGCGTATTGTTTTCATGGGTAAGTGGAAGTGAATGAGGATGCATAAATGTGTTTCTGAAGATACAATTCAACCTTTTTGTGTTACCATTCAACTGTTTTTCTTTTTAAACTGTCTCTGACTGTGGCATCTCCTCTTAGAAAATTCTCGCCCAACAAACAGCTTATTAAATCATTGATAAGATTCTGCTAAACAAACACTATATAACACAGGATATCAGTCCCTGACAAGCAGATACTCATGCACACACACATGTACAAGAAGTTACGTTTATCCAATTTTGTAAATGCTTTTGTGGGTTTTCTTTTGAAGTGGAGCTGTTGTTCAAACCTAGTAGAATTACTGAAATTATTGAACTAGCTACTAAATAAATAATGAAACCTGTGGCTGTGAAATAAAACTTTGTGGTTTTTAAATCATTGCCATATTTCTTAAACATCTTTCATTCTCTTTCCTGAAAAGGTTTTTTTTTTTTTTTAATATCAGCTCTTTACTCAGAGACTGGAAGATTACACGAGCAAACTGTTTTTTTTTTTGTTTGTTTGTTTGTTTTTGTTTTTTAAAAAAAGGGCAGCAGAAGCTAGTTTTGCTTATCCCTCTGTCTTTGCATACCTTGGTCCTTAAAAACCAGACTCTGATACCTGAATTTAAGCATACATACAAAACCATTCAGGTTCACTTAAGGAAGTAACATCTCTGAACACAGTAATAATAGTGTACTGATATTTAGTCAGGAGTTAAAGCAGGTTGTTCTCTCACTTGTATTTTGCACATTGTGAATAACTTCCATGAATAGTGCACTTAGTTGGCAGTATTACGTTTCTGCTATACTTTTTGGTCTGTAGGAAGACATGCCACATTTTTTAGAAGATGGGAAAAGATGCTTTTTTGGAGGTGGCTAGCCCAGGTTGAGTTCGTGTTCAGTGTGATATAGCCTACAGGTTGCAAGGGTGTAATCTAACCCAGGAGTGACTTCAGGAAGCTCACCCCCCTTAAATGAGAGTATATTATAATAAAGCCTGTTAAAATTCAGTAAAAACAAGTGACTCTGGGTCCAGCCATAAAAAAAGTCTATAGGAGATAAAGGCTTAAGAGATAGGCAGGCTAGAACTGGTCAATCAAAATGCAGCCTCTTCAAGTAATACAGTTGGAACTATTTCTCTGATTGGTTTTTGATTGGAGGGTCTTTTTGGTTTTAACATGAAGTAAAGGGGACACATGAATGCCTAGAGACTGGCTGTCTCAGGCTCACCTGCTGTGAAGCTCAGGTACCAATATAAAATAATGAGATAATGAAATTTGTGGCATTTTGAATGTAGGTATCTCTAGTCAGCTGTAAGGAGGAGGGGGTTTTAGTACTGTTCTGTTTTACTCCTTTAATTGAAAAGGACTGTGTATAGAGGCAGAAGCAGCAAAGTCTAGCTATTTGTCAGTCTTCCAGAAAAACAATTTCGTTTAAGTACCTCCTGCATCATAAAAATAATGGAATGTATTAGTGGAACTGTTGCAATGCTGGGAACATGCTCAGTGGCCTTTCTTTCCACATGCTGTGGTACTGGTTCTGAAATAACTCTCCAGTCTTTCCAGTCCAACTTGCCTTTTCTTAAAGAGAATTGTCACGTAAGTGCAGGTAAGAGCCAAGTCTGCTTGTTTAATGAGAGGTGACAAATGACAATGGATTCAGATAGAACGTATAAATGTGTCTTCCTGGTGGAAAACAACTTATAAAAGTAGCACTTCTAAAACAATCAGTAGTCATATAGGAATGATTTTTGCAGGTCATTTTGTTGGACTGCTACAGTCCAAGGAGGGGACTTCTGTAATGCATGTTAGCTGCTGCCAGTGATGCGTATTTTAGCCACAAGAAGCATGGAGGTTTACATGAATGCGTGCCAGTTGACCATACTGTGTTTGTCTATAATGTAATTTTAGTTGAAATCATACGAATTGCAGACAAAGCAGAGACCAAAAAGCTTGGCCAAAATACTTCAAGTTAATCTTCATAGCAATGCCATGCTACATTTCTTAAAAATTTTAAGTAAAATCTTCAGCAATAAAATCAATGTGAAATGATAAAAAGCTTACCTCTGAACTCGCTTGGTTGCAGTTCATGAAAACTACTCCAGGCCATGTGATGGGGACACATGGCCTGTAAGATGACAGGGAGGAGTTTTGCTGTAAGGATATGACGAACTGTCAAGGGAAGTTAAGTGAGGCTTGCCTACGAAGGTGGCAATAAGTAGTAACTCCAGGGGATGCGCTGCGATCATCCTACCAGGCCCTGGGGTGTGGAGGGAGCCACTGATCTGGGCACCAAGCAGTGCCTTCAGATGCTAGGATGAGAGCACAAGGTGGGGCAAGGGAGCTGAATGAAACCCACGCAAGGATTTGGTGGGTCTGGAGACTGTGTGTCTACAACAGCTATACAACTGAAGAAGTACTTACAACCTTAAAAGCCATCCTGTTCTTTGGGATGTGATCCTTCTCACCTTTTGCATCAGCATGAATCGGGGAGGATTCCAATGCAAACTTATGGGGTGATAGTGCTCTTTCCTGGTCCTTCATCTACGTGTATGGGATAGCATTAGCTCTTACTGCTAGGAGGAGTATTTATTTATATTAATTTAGTGAAGATTGTGTGCATCTGACCCGTATTCCTATGATACAAGAGCTAATTTTTACTTAACCTCATTAAGGTCATTTACACCCAAACTCAGTGTGTGTAAAATGCTCTCTTGGCAGGATGGGAATGTGTTGTGACTACTTAACACAGAACTACCTGTGGTGCAATGCGGGGAAGACTTTTCTACTTTGGGATTATGTTTTTTTATCTCAAATGTAGCACAGCAATATAGAACCCATAAAATCTTTTTTTTTTTTTTTTTTTTTATAATCATGTATTGCTGTAAGTCACAGTTTTAGCTGACATTTCCCACTCTTTATTGACCTGTTCGGTGAGATTTTGTAAACTAGCTAATAAACCTTTGCTCTTGTTACTGTTAAGTTTAATACAGTATGTTACATTCACAGCTGAAACAGAAGCTATAGTTTAAATAATTAAAATTGTTCAAAATGTCTTAACAGTAAACACTTTGATATTTGTTCACAAATATCACTTTTATGTTGCATCCTACTCAGTACAAGACATTTTCTCTGATTCATCTTCAGTGTCCTCTTTTAGTGCATATATTTTTGGGAGTTTGGGTTTAACTTGTATGCCTTAGGCAGCACAAATTGCACTTTATTGTAACTAAAAAGTAAAGATCTTACGTTGCTGCAGTAGCTTGGTCTTTAGGAGAGGTGTTGGACTCCATGGTGGTGGAGGCTGCTTGGGGAAGTATAGAGTGCAGTAGATGCAATTATCCTACTTGTTTGTTCTCTTTGGAGGGTGAGGTGGCAATTTGGACCCTAGACATTAGACTTTGTGGGCTTTATGAGCCTGTTAGCACAGGCAATAATGATGACTCATCTGGTGATGTTCAGTCCAGTGCAGATATCTGAGAGGGTCTCTTCACCACCTCGTTGGGCATCGGTTGGATGAGAAGAGGCTGCTGTGGATGAATGGTCTTGTGCTTGGAACCGTGTTGCTGAAGGGAAATATTTGTAAAGGAGTAATTGCATGTGATGAGTAGGATGGTGGGAAGGTGGGATGCTATTTTCACAAGCTGTGTGGCCCAGACTGGGAAAGACACTGTGAACTTCTTCATACCAGTCAATTCTTTGAAGTTTGATGTGTGGAGAGGCTTCTTCAATGCCCCCCCCCCCCAATGAGGAAAGCTTTCTTCTCAGCTCTTCCTTCCTCAGCCTTATGAGCCTGTGAAGACTGATTGGCATTGTCTGTTAGGATAAATGGATCTTACAAGTGTAAGTGAAGAGTTCCTAGCTTCTGTAATTAACAGGCTTTTACCCTGGCAAAAAATTCCGATGTTTATTTTTCAGTTAAAATAAAGAATGAACTGTGGTTGCTATGGATAGGGAAAACACTTTCGTTTCCAAAATTTAGTGATCTTCATACTCTTTGAGTTCTACTGGTGTTTGGAGTTTTTGTGGAAGGCCCTTCAAGTTTATCTCAGAAGAAAATCTTCAACATTTATCTTTCAAATGCAGGACCACCTGGTGGTGGTTGTTGAGGAACACCATGCTGCTACTTCTGATTATTTCTTCTTCTGTGCATTAAAGCCAAGTCTTCTTTTACAGTTACTGTCCTTTTAACTAAAGTAGTTGGGAAAACATGTTCCATTTGTAGTACGTACAGTTTGATACTGCTCTGGTGATAACTGGCTATGGTGAGTTAGTAGTGACTGTCAAAGGAATGAATTTTATGCCTGAGAAATATTAATGTGAGGTGCTCATGCATAAAAAAGAAGTTAGTTGGAATTTACATAACACTTTCTGCACCTGCTTGAATGAACTGTTAGATTATTGTACGAGGCTGCCTCAGTTCAAATGCTTCAGCTTCTGCCATTCTCAATGGATTAGTAAAAATAATTGTGTGGTTTAACAGAGGAATTTATATTGTGTTTGAGAGTCTTTTAGCAAACACTAGAGAGTGAAAAATACATTATAGACCTGGTGAGCCATGCTGTGGAAAATGTAAACTAAAGCAGTGATATATCTTAAGGAGTTGTTTCCCTTTTACTACTTGTGAAACCCCTCCCATTTTAATCAATTGTGAATAAATAAGATTTGTGGTATCAACTGATAAGTGAAATTTATTAAACTGTAACTATCATGCAATATTTACAGAAGAAGAAATAAAATCATTAGACTTTCCAACGATAAATTTAAATTTGATCTCTGAGGGCATGCCAAAATCCAGCTTCAAACTCAAATGCTTATGTTTTAGAGTATACGGTTTTCCCTGTGCATACATTTACACGACTCCTCAGACTTTGCAATAAGAAGGAAAAGTTGCTTTTATTTATTATGATGGAGACTGTTAAGTGTTCTAATCTCCTTAACTACTTACCTCTTTTGGCTTGTTCCCCCTGATCTGACTAAGAATGCAGTAGGTGTTGATATGGTAGATGTTGACTGTTAGATTCCCACAGCTGCACTAACTGTAACAGGAGTTGAAACAGAGTTATTATAACCTGTACACCCAAGGGTCACATGGAAGAAAGAACAAAATGAGATGGTAAGGGTAGGGTAAAGCACTTAGTGTTCTCTAGGTTTCCCATGTAAAAAAAAAAAAGAAAGAAAAAAAAAAAAAGAAAACCTGTTACACAGCTCAGAGGTCAAATCCAAGTATCCTGAAGACTATAACAGGGAAAACAGACTAGTGGTTGAAAGTGCAGTCATAAACTTACTAGCTGTAGTTATACTATGAAACGTAGGATTTTATAATAGTCTTACCATTGTTTTAAAACAGTTAATTTATTCTTCTTGAATTTGATTTGGATTTAGTTTGTTCTATGTTCATTCCAAGTCACTCTGAACTTTCATCAGTATTTTAGATTTTAATAATGTGATCCTTTTAACTTTTATAGCACATTTTATTTCTAAATTCTGAAGCATTCTTAAAAATGTGAAATTAAGCTTCCAATCATCGAGTATCATTTTACAGGTAGTTGGGTAAGCCCCAAAGACCAAGAAAATTAGAATAAGTTTCCACCTGTTGCTTGTTTATGTTAATTTAACATCAAATTTAATTATTCTTCTTATTATCTATATCAAAATAAATAATTCCCCTGGTATTACATCAGGAGTCTCTGATTAAACTAGAGTTAAACCACTTCAGGCAACTCTGGGAAATACTGCAAGCATTCTGGAGAGCAGGCTTGAGAAGTGATGTCTGGGAGTTGTCTGCCCTGACTCACTAGATTATGATTGCTTGCTTCTTTATAAAGTTAATGAAGTTTGTCCTCTGGGACCTGTACCAGGAGTAGTTGTGGTTTGATCAGACAGCCATGGTTTTAATTCTGGTTCTAGCACTTAATATCACATGAGCTCATCATTTAAAAGCAATTCTCTCGCATTAAAGTAGTTGATAGTTTCTATACTTACTGCAGTAGAAATGTGATTGGACCTGTTTTTCTAATAAGATATCAAATGGTAATTCTGAGGCCAAAGTACTGTATTTGTATGGTTTAAATCTGGCTCAAAGCCTTGAGTTAAAACAAACAACCAAACCAAAACAAAACAAAAAAACCAAACAGATTCTTCAGGAGGCAAGATGTCTCACTAAGCAAGTATGGTAACAGCACCAGGACAGGGGGAGAACTGTATAAAGAGCTTGCTCATTCCATGGTACCAATCCTACTGCAGTGACAGGCTTGGACCAGCTTCAGGACTGAGAATAGGTTTTGTTTAGATGTGTGGGATACTTCTCACATGCCTGAGGAAGATCCTTTCTACCTAGTTTTATCACTAGTGTGGGGAACATCTGCAGTTCTCCACCATGAAGACTGAGTGCAATGAGTGGCTAGACCAGCACAAAACTCATGGACTGTAACCCACAAAATGTGGTAAAAATCCATCAAGTAGGTCTGCACTATCCTGAGCTTCTTACAAGGCAGTAGCAGTGGTTGGGAGGTGGTGGGTTTCTTTGTTCTTTTATTTTTTTTAGAGAAGGGGGAGATTATGCTGATATGTGGTTCTTGGTTCCAGCCAAATTCAGCTCTAGCAACTAGTGTCTGTTCTGGAGCTCAGCTGATCAAGGGAGACAGAGGTTCTCTCTTGATTTGGCCCAAGATCTTGCCCCTGTGAGAGGCAGTAGCTTCTGGCTCTCAGCTCTCCACTCAGCAAAAACGCAGTAAAACTTGGACCCTGTGGTTCACCAGTCTGACTGGTTCTGTACGCTATACACCGATGACCCCTATGGCAAAAATTGCAATACACACTGAGGTTTAGTCTCTGAATTCCTTAAGGCTCAAATGAAGTCCCCAGTGTTTTGAGGGCTCCCAGTTCACAGAGTGCAAGTCACTGGACTGCATGCTGGGACCAGAATTCACGCCAGGCTTCTCTGATACCCGCAGGTATTCAGCCATGTGTCGCCAGGGCCAAGCCCCAACACCGTAAGCTATAGGCTTGTGGTCACTGACTGTTTAAGGAAACCCACTGAATTTAGCCTTCAGTGGATCTTCAAAAACCCTCATGCTGCAAAGCATGCATGGTTACTGTTCTAACAAATTCTTCTCTGATTTAAGATTAAAGGTTTGGCAGTTTGTAAATTAATTATTAGGTTATGTTGCTTTCTAAAACAGCAGATGGTTTAATAAAAGTCTACTCTCTAGCTGCCTTCACAACATCTGAAATTTACCTTCTCATGAGAGTGGCATTATAAATACCTACAGCAAGAGAGAGACAGTGAGAAACTGTAGCAGTTTTATGGCTATGTAAACAAACCTCCTTTGTCAGAATTCAGTCATCTTTAACAGCTGGGAGGTGATGGTTCTGGTGATGGTGATCACCTTCCAGATGATAGTACCTACTTATCCATCTCACAGTAATTTAAAGAGGAGCCACAGCTCATCCATCTTTTTCAAAGAGTTACAATGAATATTTGACTGTAAGAATTTAGCATTTACCCTTCATGGGTCAGTGGATGGGTTAGTCTTAAAGCATCTTTAGGGAGAGATTATTCTAATAAAGCCTCTTAACGCATAACATATACTGTACTAGTATTTCATGTTTCTGTAAAAAAAAAACAACAAAAACCAAAAAAACCCCACACATCTGAGTAGCAGGCTACAATTCCTAATAAGCCATGTTTTTCAGACAGAACATCCCCATGATTAGATAATGATGTGGACTTTTGTAGAGGGTAGATGAATGGAATTATTATTATTATTATATGGAATAAACCCTTTTGGAGAGGAGGTAGATATCCATAACAGGCTAACAGGAAGGCACTTTGTTTCTTGTTTTGAGCCAGTGTTCTAGGTACATGCATCTTAAAGGAAATCATTTTTGTTATTGTTGTTTTGTTGTTGCCTCCTCATTGAATCTCAATATCTATAAATTCATTATTTGTGTATAGAATGGTTTATCTAAAAATTTGCAAGACATACAAGCATAAAGTGAGATCTTAATTTACCATTTCTTATGAAAATACTTCACTTATATTTTACAGAATTTATAGAATTTTTTACTATGAAGTAACAAATGTCATAATTTTCTATGTAGGCTGCACACTTGTCTTGCCTGATTTGCATCTACATTTGCACAACACTTGCTATGCTCAGTAACTCACAATAATTTTAGAAGGCAGTTCAGGACAGGGACTGAAGAACATCATATTTAGTTAAACTGGAAGGGAATTTTGGCTGACAGTGTAAACAGGGTGGGAGGACCTTTGCATATCCCATTTCCTTGCTCTGTCATTAGAGAGAAAAGTTATCTTTTCTTCGCTTTAAGTAACTAACAGAAATGCCACATGGTAAAATCCTGAGGCAGACCTTCACTTTTGCATTTGAAAATACTGTGGTAAACACTGAGGAAGAGCTTAGGATTTTTTTGTTGCCTGTTAACAACTATTACAACTGCCATGTCTTTAGGAAGATTTGGCCTCCTGTTAGTGTTTTTCTACTAGTGAATACCAGGTCCGAGCATCTATAAAATAAGAAGTGAAAGATCCTAACCTCTTATAACCATAAAGCAAAACTCTAATCTGAACAGTGTAAAGTGATGCACTGACATCTACCTGAGGTCTGTGAATCTGCTCAGTCTCTGCTAAGGGATGTGGGAACTGTCTCACTTTGAGATGACTCTTTGAATCTTGACGATGATACTGGAAATTACTTTTTTTTCCTATTACCAATCATTTCAACAGAAGCAGCAAATTTTTTGTTTTGTTTTGCCCCCACACTCTGAAGGCAGTTTCCTGCTCACCAAAAGTGTTCCTCTTGTTCTATATCCTGTGGTTAAAACCCAACCCTGCTCTCTCAAAACTTGTGACATTGATCAATGTCTGACAAAAAAAAAAAAAAAAATTGTAGTATGCCACTAAAAATTTGATGGAAGGTTAAAATGAATTAAATGAGGATAAAAAAGTTGATTTATCATATATGTTCATATTTCATCCAGCTATTTTTAAAATGGAGTTGAACTGCTTGAAGATTTCTAGCATTTCCTTGGGAGTATAGCAGAGTTCAGCCTCCTGCTGCAGAACTTGGACCAGGAGGGCTCAATCAGGGAGGAAGACAGGTTATCCAAGGTAAAAACTGGGTTTTTATATACGCAAGATAGAAACTAGTATTTAGCATGCATCTTCTAATTCTCAATGTGTAAAATGACATTATTTCACGTGAACTCAAAGGAAGGTTTCGGTGACAGTGAGTAGCAGTAGACTAGCCAGAAATTAGTATAAAGAGGGTTTTTGGCCGAGGAACTGAATGAATGAGATCCCAGATTTGGGAAGTTGCTTCAGTGAACAGAATTAGAGCACAAAAATGTGCCAGGTAATATGACAGGTAACACAGAGAAGAGATAGTGCCTCAAAGAAAGTCTTCCCAAAGGACTCAAGAATCCAGGGTTCAAGTCGCAGCTTCTTCAAAATTTTCGTGCTTCTTATGACTCCAGTGAGTGCAGCCCAGATTCTACAGGTGTGGCAAGATCTATGCTATTTTTTTCAGGAGAGACTTAGGGACATATTATATAAATATGGGGCTAGATATTTAAACACCTTTAAAAATCTGTTCCATAAGATTTTAAGAGGTTAATTTCCATTCTTTTTTTTTTTTTCCACTGAGTTTTTAGTACCATATGGGGTGGTCACATTTGAAAATGACTGTGCAATGAGTGACCCTCAAAATAGCTGAGGAGGATCAAATAAAAGAGTGAAGTTAAGGGACATAAATTAAGGCAGTTTTGTATGTCTGTGTGGACTTTCTCCTTTTTTCCAAGAGTTCCCAAGCACTTTAGCTTAATGCTAGAGTCTAAGCACTTCAAAAATGTGCCTTATCCTTGCTCTGCGTAGGTTCCCTGCCTATAAAGTAGAGATAATAGCTTCTCCCTGTCTCACAGTGATAAAAACATTAAAAGATTGTGAGATTTTCCAGTACTACATTAATGGAGGCTGTATAAACACCTTAGATAGTGAAAAGGTAAGTTAAGCTTGCAAAGCAGAGGTCATGAGCAACTAGAGATGAGATGTAGAAAGGGGCAAAGTTGTGCAAGGCCTGGAAGGCCTGGTAATAACTTTATATACTGTATTATGTCTAGGAGGGAGAATTTTGGCTTTCACTGACCTTTATTCGGAGATTTTTTTCTCCTCTATTTTATTTACAGTTACATGTACTGACATTTGTACAACTTCACATTTGTCAGAGAGAAATCCTGCAATTTTCTCTTTCAGATTTTTTTTTAAATTGTGTGTTTGTGAATGCATGTGATTACCCTTCTATTAACTACTATGGCAGATAAATAAAGCTTGCAGTGAGGGTACAAGGCTCACTCTACTAATAGTAACGGTTATACAAATATACACATTTGATCTGAGAAGCAAATTTAGCCAAGAACGGTTCTGAAACTTTTTGTAAGTTGTAAGAACTAGAAGAAACTCGTATAGCAAGGGTTGCCTAGTATTTTCCACTGTAAGGGCATATTTTCAGAAATTTATGACTTTATTGTGCTCCAGTCTGTGTTTTTAAACTCCAAACTAAAATTTCCCATGTCATATGATTACCTGAGGGTAACTTTTGCCTGTAACAATAATGATTTGACCATTTCCTGAACTAACAGCAAGGAAATATATATTGTCCAGTATTGTTGATTTATTTTAGCTGGTTTGTCTCTCATACACTGGAACATGAAGATTTGGCAGGGTGATGTCCTCTCAATGGCTCTTTTAGACTCTGCCCAAATTTGGCTCTGTTGTTATTATTGAGAAATCACCTTTTTCACACTCGGTCTTGTTAGCAGCTGGCAGCTAAACTGCTGGCAGAGTCCAGCTTGTGTTCACCAGTGTGTTTCAGCTCAGGTGTCAAGCCTGAGCAGGACTTCCCCCATTGCTCATCCACGATTCGGTGGCCACTCTGGCCTGATGTGCCGAGTCCAGAGAGCGGGTTTGGTGAGGGATAGGCTGAGAGGAGAGAAAAACAGCGCTAACAGGTACAGAAGGGACAGGCCAATAGTGACTGAAGAAAATTATTTCTTCTTGTAGTCCAGGAATTACTCTGTTGGGGAACGAATAATTTCAAAATCCCCTAGAAAAGTGCGTCTTTCCCACATGGTACTGACTGGGATGCACAGAGGACCCCACCACCTGCTCTCTTGAGCTGCGCAGAGAATCAGGTAGTCCAAGTCCCACGCAGGGCCCCGTTTGGAGCCCGTGCTGTGCCACATGGTCTCATCTCCACTGCCTCAGACTGCTTTTTTGCGTCAGAATATTAAAATCCCAATGCTGATTGCTGTAAGGTTATGAGGTGGCATCCCTATGGCCCAGGCAAACTTAATGTTAGTATTTCGCAGCTTTTAGGTGCTTGATGAGAATCTGATTTTTCTTTTGGCCTAGTGATCTGAGCGAGGATGTGGCTCTTCGCTTAGCTTTAACATGTGAAATACCGAGCATATTTTCATGAAATATATGAAGGAGGAAAATCACCTTAGCCCCAGGATTGTCTGTAAATTTCATCTCCTACAGTCAGTGGTCATCCTGAGGAAAGCTTATACCTTAGGTAAACAGATGGCCTGATCCTGTTCCTGCTGGAATAGTGAGATTTTCCATTATAGCAACAGATACAGGGGTCAGGCCTAGAAGCTTCTGAACCAAGAGTCTGGAGAAAATTGTCTTTCAGACCCTTTCATAATTTTAAAGGTGCTCACTGAGCGATTCTCTTCTTGCTTGCCTCATTTCGACACCGAGTTATCTGGCTAAAAACCAATCTTGCAAAAGACCCTTTCGAAGCTGATCCTGCCAGAGGGCGACTGCTTCTTTAGCAGTGCAGAGCCCTCACACCACAAGGGAGAAGGGTTGTGTATTGAAGATATTTGCCTCTCAGCACCTTGCAGCATTTCACCTAATATGCCTGATCTTGCAAGTATGTCAGATCTGTAACTGTCATACGACAGGTTTGCAGCATTAGCCCCACCGATTGCCCTTTAAAAACAGTTCTCTAATAACAACAGAAAAATAAGGCTTGTATGTGTAGATGTGTCTGTAAGCGCACATATGTATGCATATACACGTATGTTTAGACTTATTACCATCTACTGTACATTAGAAAGCAAAACAATTTACTGTTTTCTGCTTAGCGCGGAACTTTTAAAGACTGCATATGGACTATACATATCTATATATGCATATACATATACACACAAATATTCCTGTCATCTACAGTGCATTAAAAAGCAAGACATTCTAGTTTGTTGTTCTTATTATGGAGCAACTTAAAAATGTGTGGATAGCATGTGTATTAGTGTATCAGTTCCTGTATTTCAGAATAGAGCAGCCCACAGACATGCAATCCAAAGTTGCTTGGTATTTTTAAGCTGAAATTAGATTCATTGCTTTGATTATTCCATTGTGGGCCCCAAGTTATATTTTAGTGTCCTTCACTCTTTTCTCCTTTATTATTTATAACTCACGCTCTTTGAGCAATGACCAGGACTAATCTGTAACCTTCTGTCCTTCTGCCTGATTCGTTCTCTTTTGAAACACAAAGATTGAAGCAAATATTCTCAGACTCTCTGTTAAAATATAGATAGATAGATATTTCTCCCATATGTCTCATACTCAGATAAGACTTAATGGAGGTTTTGCTTTTCTAATTCAGTCTCAGTGGACCTACTTCAAAGGAAAGAAGCAAAGGACCGGGAAGTATGTATTTGATATTCATTGTATAATAATGTATCTACCACACATGCATCCATGTAGGTATTTTATAGGCATTCACCAAATGGCTTGTGTGGCCATCTTGATTGTTAGATTAATGCATCTGTGTTTTGTGTTTGTTCTCCCCCCACCAATGTTTTTTGTTTGCCCTGCAATGTTAGCTGCACCTAAATAAATAAATTAAATAGCAATTCATTTGTGCTCACTCTGCATCACAAAGAAGTGGGGCATAAAACAGCATTAGCAGTGAATCCCCTGAGGACCAAAGAACCTCACAGGGGGCTGGTCCTCTGAATGGTCTCTGTCACTCCCAAGCAGCTAATGACTGAAACAGGATCCATTGCCACTGGGAGCTTTTAATTTCCTTACATTGTACAGATTGCTCTGATCCAATGCAAAGTGACAGCTACCATTTCAGTACAGCTCATTAACAGCTTTTGCAAGAGCCATCATGCACCATGTCTTCATGTATGCTATATTCCCAGAATCTGTGTTCATGCAAGCTAGAATTCAGACTTTGGAGAAGTTATAAAATAACGTAAGTTATAAAATAACGTAGTTGCAGACGTAATAAATGCAGTGTCTTAGATACCTGGGTAAAACAGGCAGTATATTTAAACTTATCTTGGGGCAGAACGATTCCATACTTCAGAATAACTTGGCGATTTAGTTGCTTGTTGAAAGACCAGTGATGATGTACTGGAGGGGAGGGAGCACAAAACGAAGAAAGCTTTCCTGGAAATTTAGGAAATGTCGGGATAGTTGACGGGGGAAGAGAATTCAAGAAAATTATTGGAAAATTAAGGGAGAGCTCTCAGCTTCTCTAAGACGTGGAAGCTAACTGGACATAGTTGTGTCTGTCAAGCACAAATGACAAAAACTAGAATAAATTCTGTATGATAGGTTGGTTTTATGTTTGTGTATTTTTGTAAGCACTAGAAAACTGCAGCCCGATCTGATCTCTTCACAGTCAGGGGAAATGTCTTGGTTTAATTTATACAAGAGTGTTTATTTTTCCAGCATGTGCATATAGAGAAAATTGTATTGACTGGATTAGCATTCCTGGCACTAACTTTCTTTTTTTCATTTTTTTGAAGTAATTTTTGTTAGAAAAGCAAATCCACTGACAGCAAGGAAAGAAGAGCCTGGATTTTTTTTTCCAAAGGGACCGTTTGTGTTGAATAGGAGAGTAGCAGAATAAGTCTATGAGATTACCAAGGTGCTCCTCATCCTTCAGCCCTTTGAGAGGTGCAAGAACTGCTCAGCTGTGGCCTAGTAATCCTGACAAAATTGATGAATACTGGAAGGATATCCCAAATCAGAAGCAACGTTGATGTTTGCCCTATGATGAGTTTATGGGAACATATTCATTGTGCTTCCATATTAGCATCTTGGATCAAAGCATATCAGAGTAGGGCCAAAGTCTGGAACAAACATGCATAGTTACAGCAGGCTCAGCAGAACTTGCTGAATAATTTATAACAATACAGGTTTTTATCAACCCTTTTTCAGCTCAGTGAAACTGAAGGTATTCGATGTCTTCAATGGTCATAAGGAAGAGTCTATTTCAGGACTGAGATTGTAAAATATTCTGTGGGCGTTTGCTGATGGTGGCATTTACAGTTGAGGAATGAGGAGTTTGGAAAGTCCTGTAGGAAACAGGTCACCTCTAGGTGTAGAATCCTGATTCTGAAAAATGTAAAATCAGAGAGGCGCAGCTTGGGACGTGCCTTGCTGAGTAAATGCAGCCAAGCCACAAAAAGTGGCCATGTAAATTCTTTCCCTAGTCTCATTTCTGACTGTTTGTGAGACTGACTGGAGTCTAATTGCCATGCATTTGGATTAGTGCATGAAATAAATAGTATCAGGTATGGATAAGACTGTTAGAAAAACTGTAATGTAGTTACATTTAGGGTTTATGTTCTAAATGCATGAGTTAATGAAAAACTGCAAGACATAGCACAATTATTTTAAGGTGGAAGCTTCCATTTCGACAAATTTTCATCTTTTTATGTCAAAGATGAGAGAAGTGCAAATCCTGGGCTTGTTGAGTAGATGAACCGAAACAATGTCATTAGCAAGTTAGCAGTACCACGCAAGGTCACTTGTACTGACAAGAAGTAGTGATGCTCTGTAATACAGAATAATAGAATGGTTTGGGTTGGAAGAGACCATTAAGGGTCACCTAGTTCCAACCCCCCTGCCATGCGCAGGGACACCTTCCACTAGACCAGGTTGCTAAAGGCCCCATCCAGCCTGGCCTTGAACACCTCCAGAGATGGGGCGTCCACAACTTCTCTGGGCAACCTGTTCCAGTGCCTCACCACCCTCATAGCGAAGAATTTCTTCCTAATGTATAATCGAAATACAGGACTTGTAGCAGGTAGAAAGACAAACCCAGTATCTTGTGTTTTTAGGGCAGTACACAATGGAATCAATGAGGAAGTAGTGAATTGTGGGTAGTCACCCACTCAGGATGGTGAATGTATGTTTAAGTGTCCAAAAAAAAAAAAAAGAGCTGGCTTATTCCAATGTCAACAATTCATTTTTGCTTTTCAATTGTACATTTTTACAAGTAAAACTACATTAAAAAAAAGAAACTAGTAAAGCATAAAGAATCTTGCTACAGCTCATAACCTGTTGTTTCTATCTGCAGTTTTCCTCATTCCTCACCCATTTTTCTATCAGGATGAAACATATCATCATGTATCATCACGTTTAATAAATAATTGAAATGCAGCTCAGTTTCTGAAACAAAATTAGGTCCATGTCAATAAGGTTAGGGAAACAAATAAGATTATGTAAGTATAATTATGTTCACATGATGCACACAAAAGACAATTGTTGGCTGTATGCAAATTAGAGTATCATGAAAAGTAATGTTATACTGAATGAAGATGGAAGAGCGGTAAGTAAATATTGCTGCATCCAGTAGGTAGAAGGCATGGTGGATCTACTTTGAGTGGCTATATGTTAGTAAAAGCCTGTGTACCTGAAAGTGGTAAGCTGCTAGTGCAAGTACGTAGACTTGGCTTAAGTTGTGCCACAAAGAACGAATATTTTGGACTCATAAAAATGGTTATACTGAACATAAAGTTCTCTCTGAGAACGATGACAAGAGGAGTAGCAGAGTGGCTCAACGTTAGCCAAGGCAGCTGCATTACTGAGCTCCAGAGTAGCAAGCATCATCCCTAGATAACAACTTGACACCAAGGACTTGGCAGGACTCCATGCTTTGAGAGAATCTCCTTCTTGCGGGCTCTTGCCAGGGAGCTGCAGCCTCCTAATCGCAGGGTGCCTTGGGGCTTGTCTGCGTGTGGGGTTGCACACACTCTACTGCCGGTACAGCTTTCACAAGTCTCTGTAGTTAGAATACTGCAAAGGGACAAATTAACCATTTGTGTGGAGATTATTCAGCCTTATTCACCCAACAATGAAGGTGAAAAATTTAAAGTAAATTCAAACAAGCCAGTTAAGTGAGTTATAAGTAGTTAGAATGAAATTTGTATGCAGAAAGACTTTTTAAAAACAGTTACTATCTCGTATACTCCCAAACCATCATGTTGGTTCAATCAGGCACATTTCTAGTGTACCTCAAGTCATTCTTTTTCTCTGATTGGAAAAATTCTGTTTTACACAATTGCACCGTGTTTACTGCAGGAAGGTTACAGTCCATTGTGCTCAAGAATACACCAGGCCACATGTCTTACATCTCTTGCTGAATGCATAAGCAACCAAAATACTAAAGCTCTAAGCAGCATGTTACATTACCTGTGACACTCAGAAGAATTCTGTAAAACAGATGTCTCAGATTAATTAAAATTATGGGTTAATAGTACTTAATGGTGCTTAAAAAATATTACTTTCACCTCTGACTTCTCTGTGAGGGGGAAAAAAATCAGCTAACTACTAAGGATCTATTGAAGATCCTATCCTGTGGCCTTTTTTTCCACCCAAAGTGCAGTGGTACCTTTTCAAGTGGAAAGGTTGCATGTGTGAGTTAAATTGCAGGGTCAGATGCTGCACTTGGATGTGTATGAAGAGTCCAGTTGATGATGGTAGATGAATCAGGCCTTAGATGCTGAAGCTGGGGTGTTTTACCCTTCTATTTGAGGGATAATGTGTGGCCACATTTTCAGAAATAGACAGTGGCTATGTACCCTTAAAAAAAAGTTCCTAAAATAAGCACTCTGTATTGGTTCTCATGAGCAGGGTGTGTTAACAGCTGAATAATTTTGGGAACATCAACTCCCAAAACCATGAATACAAAATTGTAGGTTTTTTTTTCTGTTAAATAGTAATTTCTTGCTGCTTTGGGTTTTGAGGCTCCATGGTTCTTGTATTCACATTTCTATTCTCTAAAACCATGAAAAGCTGATTTTTATTTTATTTTATTTTGGAAGGGAGAGAGAGAAGACATCTTCTGTATTCACTTGACTCCTACAGCAGGACCTTTAGAAAAGCGTCAGATACCATAAATGTTAGTGAAGCAAGGGACTGTCAAGGCTACATGTGGTCCCTAGACGGAGACCCCTGTGAAAAATCAGCAGATGTATCGATTCCTTCTTTGTTATTGGGAATATAGCTTCTAGGATTAATAAAGAAGCAGGCAGACTTTGTGGCTCTTCAAAAAGTGCAAGTCTTGCAATGAACGATGTAGCCCAAGATGGGACACACATGCATTTCCATTTAGAGTTCAGTTCTCTGTTGGTCTGTGTCAAGAGGCTGGCGTTACAGAGACAAAGCGAGCTTTGGGGAGGAACTGCAGCAGAATGGCTACTGCCAGCCTGTGCTGTGTCTCTGCATGTGGGGCTCAGTGCTCCCAGGCAGTAGTGGGCGGTGATGACTTGGCCTTCTGCAAAGCAAGGAGGTGCTATTGTGTGTGGCTATCCCACTTGCATTCCCCTTTCAAGTAGCACACAGGCAAAAAAAAAAAATAAGGGGGGCAGCTAACCTTTTTGACAAGTAGAAAATGAAACAGGGAGACTTTTAATTCTGCAAAAAGAAAATTTATTTATTATGGTGTAAGAATGGCATATTAAGACTAATATTTAGCTTGCTTTTTTGTGCTTGTTTTTTTTTTGGAGGGAAAACTTAGTTGGTCTTACAGGTCTAAATGTTTCCTTGAACCTTCCCCCTCCACACTGAAGGACTAGGGGAAAGCAAAGGAGTGTGGCTGGGGCTGGGTTATTCTAGCTGCAAGAAAGAGGAAATGGTATTTAAAAAAACATTTAATTAAATGACAACACTTGGGATTTCATTTAGTTCACATTACAGGAGGAATTTAGACTTCCACTGCTACCACCTGCTGCCAGGCTGAGCTGTGAGCATTGTTACTGCCTCTCACCGATGCAGGTGAACTTACTGCTGAACCACTTTCACAGTCCAGAAAGCATGACATTCCTTGTTACCAGTGGGAGGAAAGGCTAATTGAGAAGTGTGTATAAAAGCTGTAATGAGTAGCATTTACATGTATTGATTAGAAGTAGGGCCACCGTCTCTCATTTATCACCACCAGCAGCTGTGAAATTTTCCCCACGTCGATTGGCACGGCTCATATTCCCGCTCCTCTGGTTCTTTATTGCTTTTTCTCCCCCCCCCCCCCCCCCCACCACNCCCCCCCCCCCAACCCCAGACCAGAGTGCTGATCCACCAGCTGGAATGGGCTGGTAATTACTCCAGCTTCTCCACCAGCTGCCACAATTGCCAAACCGCTGGAGTGAAAAATTCCATCCCGCATTTCCGATTTTTTACATTACCACTGCATAATCATATTTGACGAATAATTAACCTGGGTTAATACTTCAGGGAGCCATTTGCAAGTAAATTGATAAGCTGAGTGCTGTAAAGGCGCACAAGGGCTGAAGGCTTTAGAAAGCTGCACACTGCCTGTGCTGTTTTAATACGCGTGCACCTCCTGACCATCTTAATTAAGGGTGGCCTGGAGGTGCTGTCCTCCATCCTTCTCAGAGTGCAGCTCAAGAGGAAGGAGAGGAAATAAATTCAAGTTAAACTCTGCTGTATTTCACTTATGGCAGCGGTGCAATGGACATAGATAAGTGCGCATTTCCTCCCTTTTATATTTGGAAACAAATGTTAGATCAGAAACTTGTTTAGCAGTGAAATCAATGGAAGTTTTCCCTGCAAACTTAGTGGAGCTGGATTCAGGTCAGGTTGGAGAGCTGATTTCCCCACCTTTAGCAATGACATGCAGGTCAATGAGAGAGCAGAGCTGAGTCCTTTTGGGAATGTATATATTTGTATATTTTTCTCAATTAAGAAGGCTGCACTGTTTCAAATGCATACCTTCGCTTTCGGGTTGATTCTGGACTTCTGAGATAAGTAGAGAACCTCCCTGACAGACTTCAGAGGTTTATAAATCCACTCCTTCTTCAACTTCAGCTTTTAGAGTGTTTGGCATGTATCTTATTCAGAGCAGGATGGCACCAAATAGTTATCTGTAGCTTTCATCAGGGTTTCATGGTTTCTCTCCTCCTCAAAAACATTTTCAGTTTGTCCTTTGCTTTTAAATCAGCTAGCAGTACTTGTTTATTTTCTTCTTTTTTTTTTTTTTTCTGTTATTGTTGTTTTTTGGCAAATATTTTAGAAGAATAAGCTTATCACAGGTGAATCAACAACAGTTTCATAACGTGCTTATAAGGATCCTGTAAGAGTAAACCAAAATAGCCTTTTTCTCAAAATGTAAGATTGTTCAAATGACAAGTCCTACAAAAGCCTTTTCTGCTGCCAAACCTTATAGATATACTTCCAGCATAGGCTCTTTGGTAGATCCTTGCCTGGCAATCCAGCAAGAGCAAATAAGCCTCCTTCCTTTAGGAAAACAGGTAAAACCTTTAGGAAAACAGGTAAAATTGATTGTATTTCACCATCTTAGTATCTTTCTGCAGTGTTTTTCTGACTCAAAAAGTCAGGCACTGAGGCCACATAAAGGGTGTGGATAAGTGGTCCAGAGAACTTGTTTTTCAGGTCTAATGTTACTGTCGTCCAGGCAATACTTGTTCCTCAAGGTGGACGGTAAATGCCATAGAAATATGCTACAGTATAGTTTTGGGCTAAGCAGGAAGCAAGGATTAGAGTTATATAAGACACGTATTATTATAAATCTTATAATTGCCTGGGCTTGTTTGTTGTTTTTTCTTTTTTTTTTTTTTTTTCCTAAGTAGCAGCAGCATTTCTTAGATTCACAGAGGAATCTCATAAGGAATATTAAAATATATTCCTATTTCTCTGGAGAAATGCCAGAAGATGTTGTCTAAATGATCTAAAGAGGCAAAGAACTGGTCATTCAGAACTTCCAGAAAAACTGTATGATTTATCTCCTCAAGACTTGCAGCCTAACTCCTAATTTTTGGGAATATCTGGTTTGACAGTTTCAGTGGTAGTCGTGTAAATCAACAGTAAATAGATTTGTGTGTTATGTTCTTGCACTTGCCAACATCCCCGAGTTGGTGGCACACAGAATGCAATCTAGACAGCGTTAGCAGTGGAGTCGCATAGTGGCTCAACTTCCCCACCCAAGGGAAAGTGGTCCCCAGCCCAGGATGTTGGCTGGCTTTTAACTCCCCGTGCAAATGCCTGTGAGCTCCCCATGAGGCCTTGGGATGTCTCATCTCTCATTCCCTAGGAATTCCTCTGGAGATGAAGAATGGGCACGTGGGAGCTGCAAGAGTCATTCACGTTATTTCATCTCTAAATGACAAGAAAATCTAACAGAAGATGGTTAAATAAAAAACTATGTGTTAGAGTTTAAGAGATCAAAGTGGTTTTATTCACTAAGATGACTCAGGAAAGGGATGCAGATGGGATTATTTCAAGTTAGACATTGTCACTAAGGTCCTATGGAGAGCCAGGCTTTCTGTTACATGGCTCCCTTTTACAGGTGTGCTGACTGCGGGAGCAAATTTGGGTATGTTGCCATGAAATGTTAAGCCTGGTACCTGGAAGAAATATCATGTTTCTTGAAAGGAGCAATATTTCTTCAAGAAGCATAGGCCCCAATCACGTCAAATATTATCTTTTGATTATGTCATTTACTTTAAGTAAGAGCGGTTTATCAAAAGAGGCTTGAGTTAAATTTTGCCTTGTCTTATGTGTAGTGGTTTATCCTGTTCCTAGTGAGAACCTGAGGATTTCTGGGCTGTGTTTGTCACAGGAAACCTCTCTGGTTTTGGAGAATTCCAGGAGGAAGAATACCATTTAAAAATATGGTATTTATATGATTTTCAGTGGTTTTGCTACTTTTTTTGTAAATAGTCTCAGTTTAATAGATATTTTTGTAAAACATCTTTATTGTGCAGGAGCAAAGGTGGCCAAATCCTGAATTTCTTCTTTAAGCCTCAGGCTGAGAGCTGTATGTATTGTGGCAGACATATGAGCCCTCTGTAAATCCCTATTAAGAATTTGGTGCAGGCGGTTTCCATAGCAAATGAGATACAACAAAGACCACCACTATTAAGTCACTGCTGGTCAAAACTCATTGCGTGCCAGGTAAGTTTCTGAGCAACTGGTGCTAGAAACTGAAGCAGGAGCTTCGGGATGCAGCCCATATTCACAGTAAATATAAAAGGAATTAACCTTTTCAGTTTGTTTTCCTCCATCGTGCAGCTTCCCAGGTCCACCTTATTATTTTCATGCAGCCAAATTGCTGTCCATCTTATTGTCTGCTCAGCTGTTTCTGTGATCGTTCTCTTTTAAATCTAAATAGGATTGCAGGGGATGGCCTGGCGATTCAGGAAATAAATAAATAATAATAGAAATATTGCTATCATGCTGTATTTCTCCGGCATGGAAGCAGTCTGGCTTTTATTTTTTATTTTTTTATTTTTCTTTTTTAAGTAATGCTTCTGTGCATGCTAGACAGAAAGTCGGCGCTAGGCATTTGTCACTGTGTGAGGTAATGCAGGGGAAGCAGTTCCTTTCAAAGCTCAACTGTAGCACTAAGTGAAATCAATGGCCAAACAATCTAACACAATTGGTCACATATTGATAGAATTAAACACCGCTGTTAACGTGACTTGTCATTGATCTGACAAAAACAGAGTCCGGGGTAAAAGTCGCCTGAAGCCTTTAGACTCTGTGTTTATGTAGCAAAGGTTGGGAAATTATTCGCTCCATCTGCTTCCAACATAATTTTTTTTATTTTTGCTGACAATACTCCTCACTCCAGAAACCACTGGCAGAGCTTTAACCTCTTCATTGTCAGAAACATGCGAGTGAGCAGTGGTCCCCCTGCAGCGCGAATCCTGATTTTGTGTGGGGCATCAGGTCTCTTGCATTGCGCCTGCACTGGGGATCTCCCGTAAAAAAAAAAAAAGTTATTCCAGTGGCGGGAGCCTGTTCAGCCCTGGGACATGCTGGTCCAGATCAGCTGCAGGCAGTTTTTGCTAGCAAGCAAACCCAAACAGCAGAATACGGAGTGTTAACGACTTCCAAGCAAGGGAACGTATCAGGAAAGCAGAGTTAGGGCCATGCCTTCTGGCGCGTAATGTATCTGGTGTATGTAGGGTATTGCCTGTTGTCACGTGCTGGCTGCAGTTCAGAGGGGAAAAATACCAATAAAAGCAACAATTAAGAGGTTTTCTGCTAATATCCCTTGAAAATAGTCTGCATTTCAGGAATCATTTTTATCGAGTTCTAGCTTTCCATCTGTAGTTTAGCTGTTGGCCTTTCATTGGTATGTCGAATCCCAAAGATTTTACATTATGAAATCCTCAGCTAGCTGGAATAATTGCCGTGCATGCTGGAAACAAATACCTAACCTAACAAGTTCCTGAAATATCTGAGCAAATTGCTCCAGAATATTTGCAGGGGAGACTTGTTCTTAACGCTGCTGAGCTCTCTGATCTGGTCTACGAGCTGTGCTTTGCTTTTAGGCTGATTGCAAATCTGATAATGTTTTCCAAAGTACCATATGAGGAAGGAGCCTGAGTTTGTGAAAAGTGTAGCTTACCGGTCACTCAGTCACAACAGGCCAACCCCGCGTTTCTGCAGCATTCGCGGTGTCGGGAAAGGCGTTCTCACCTCTCTGCGCTCACAGTCACTTCTCCCCCTCGCTCCTGCAGCTCTTTGCCTCTTAGATGTCTATTTTGTTTGCTGTAATCTTTATGGTGCATTGGAGGTTATAGCTATTTGACAGTTTGATGGTGGGTGTTGCTTCTTTGTTTACCTGCTGGCTGCTGAGGGCTGGCATTGCCGGTTATCATGCAGGCAGGCTGGGCTCCTGCAGGTGCTGGAGCGCGAGAGGCATTCATGGGCAGCCGGAGCACAGCGTTACGATCAGCAGCAAAAGGCTTCCATATGCCTTGGTTTTTGGGGAGAGCAAGGAGGTGCTGTGTTTGCCGTTTGTTTACTTTTTTTTCAATGTTACTGTTGTATAATAAAAGCTTTCCACCCAAGTTTGGTGTAGATATTGCTGGTGGATTGTTGTTGCCTGTGGCAGCTGCAATGGCAAGATTTGCTGTGCTGTATGCAGCCTAGGGACTCTGAGGCAAGTTATCGCACCTCCACGATGCCTTCCTTTAATTCACAAGCCTTGAGAAGATGTAAGGAGGGAGGGAGGGAGGGAGAAAAAACTTCCATGTACACAGTAACCTAGTCACAGGGGGGAGAGAGTCAGAGAAGACTTATGCTGCTTACTTGCACTTCTGGCAACATTACAGAAGCAGACAGGTTTCTTCTGAGCGGAATATGAGTTTTTCCAAGATTATTAGTAGAAAGACATTCCCCCAGTAGGAAAGGAGCAGAGATACCTGTGCACAGTAATTGCACTCTCACAGTCTGAAGCTCTGTGGGACGCAGTGATGGTGCTGATCCACCTTCTCCACACCCTTGTCATGAAACTCTGGTTCATCGACGGTGCACACATCTGAACTGGAAATGTGAAATGCTTGGAAAATATTACCCTATTCTGAAGCCTAAAGCTAATTGCCCATCACAACAATTCCCAGTAGACTCATATGTCTGAAGTCTCAGTATGAACACTAAAAGCTCATTTCAGGGGTTAAAGAACCCTACAGACAGCTGGGATGTCAGGAGGGAGATGTAATTGCATAACAAAACTGGCAACTTGTATGGCTTGGGAAAAGAGGAGGACACAGCTGCTGCATCTTCAAAGAAATAGCAGCGGCCAGGCCTTTGAACTCTACCAGGAGAGATCACCCCACCCAGAGGGCAGCAATGCAACATGGCCTTCTCATAAAGGTGCTTTTGTCACCCCTCCCATCTCAGGTGTACTCCTTCTCTCTTACTAAAGCAATCTAAAAGTCCTACAGCTGGGCAATGCTTTCATTCAATGCCCTGATGCGGAATATAAAGTGTGTGAAAGTCAAACATCATACTGCAGTATTTACCTGTGATTCCAACAGAAAACATATGCACGACGGCTTTCTCTTGTCTTTCTACACAGTGGCTGGAGTAGCTTTCATAAAACTTCTTCAGCAGTTGCACTTGGGTGATGTGGATGCTTACAGCACCTGCAAACTGTGTTAAAGCAAGAATAAGTTACGTGAGATGAATTTCAGACATTTCAGAGTGGATCCACTTCTGAATATTGCCTATAGTTTTAGAGACTGCTTTCACTTGCAGTAAGGAATTCAAGACCTTTTTGTAAGATGCAAAGGCTGCAGTTTTTTGGTAAGGGGCCTTACCTGTAATGGCATTTTCTCACCAAGAAAAATTAAGACAGCTCAATTTAAGGTGAGTAGACCATGCAGGTATCTCCCAGTATCTATTTTTTTCTGCGTTATTAGAGAAAAATCAGAAACACTCCTCTTATTTCATCAGTCATTGCAAGTAAAATGGCTTAAAAAAGTAAAAAGCTCTTTATGTTTTCTTGATGCACCTTTTCCTTTACCTTTTGGAAGGTAGAAATTAAGGATTTTAGTTACTTTTTAACTTCTAGGATCCAAAGCACCAGAGATCTATTTATTTATTTTACTAAATCCCCACATCTATTCTTTAGACATACAAGCCTATATTTGCAGTGTTTCCCTTTTGATTTTTTAATGATCAGCAAACAGCATTTCTGTCCAAAAATTGCTCAAAATTTGTGTCAATTAACTTTTTCTGAACTTCACAGGTTTCAGGAACAATGGCAAACTTCGCCCTGAATTTGTGCCTATTCACTAGAATACTGATACTTAATTTTAGATAAGGAGCTAGTTTAAAAACTACATTTAACCTTCACATTAATATTATTTGATCACTTTTCTTATTGTGTAACACACTAACAGAAAATTTGAACTAACTGTCTTAGTTACACTTACAGTGATGTATTGTGGTCACTGGAGACATTTTAAATAGTGCAGCCAGCTGAGTGAGGTTTCGGTGCTGTCTTTATCTCTTCGTGTCCATGAAGTGTTTAGTTCTTATTATAGATTACTTATGCAGTCTAGGATTGAGTTTTTTCTCCCTTAACTTAGACAATTGGCTGACCAAGGACAGCTCTTTAAGTAGGGTTGAAAGATCTATTATAAATTATCAAAGGCCTGTGAAGCTGGCTTCATAATAAATTATCCCAAGTCTCATCTAGTCCCTAGCATTGCAATTGGAATTCATGGGAGCCTGGCCTGACAAGTCTCGGGAGAAAGTCTTAATCCTTCAAGTGAAAGCCTGAAAACTTGGTATGACAGAGTGTGTGAGATAAAGCCATGACGATCTGCCAAGACTATTTTAGAAATTTTGTGCTTAATGGCCTCAGCTGTATTTCTCACTTGTAGTGTTCCTCCTCCAATGGATGCTTAAATCTATTGACATGGTGAAATACAGATGGGCTGATAGAACAGGTGAACTCTTAATTATCTGTGTGCCACATTTCTCTCACAGTGAATACTGTGGGTTCTTGATTTCAGGAGTGTTTTTGTCTCCATACCTTACTGACGTAAGTTCACAGACCAGAGCAGAAACCACAATGTCTGTGGCAGGGCAGGTTCTGTATGGGCAGAGAAGAGAGGAATTGCAGCCACCTGTGTCACAAGAGGTGGGAGCAATTCTAATGGGGGCTCCAGCCCCCATGCCACCCTGCAACTTCTCTGCAGGTTGTATCAATTCCAGGACAAAAGAAAGTGTGCAAGCGTGCCTGCAGAGTCAGAGCTGGTAGCTACTCAGCACTCATTTTACTGCAGTTGTTTTTTTTGATTCTCAGGTGTATTTGGATCGAGCTGAATTGAACAAGACTGAGAGGGATCCAAAAAATACTCTGTAAAAAAATTCTTAAAATATCTTTTCTCTACTTAAAATTGTAATGGCATTGAAGTGTTTTCAATTGAGACTTCCTAGTGTAGAAAAAGTGTTGCTTCAGGAAGCTAAGACCCTTTCTTTTAGGATAATGCTCTTAATTACTTCTGTAAAAGTGTCATGAAAGGTTTGCACCTTAGACCTACCACTAAAGCAAGATAGTCTATTCCTATATCCTGAGTATGTACTTTTAGTAGAAGTTTCATGTTTTTGGAGAATGATAAGGAAGGACATGTTGCTGTGGCAGAGAGACTGGAAAAAAATAGTTACCATTGAATCAGTTGGCTAATCAGTGAATAAAGGTTAAAGAAAATCCACATGAGATGCAGTAATGAAATGCTGGTATGCGACACAGCAAGGTATGAATGATAAATGTATGCCATGCCTTGCAATATCATATGGATATAACATCCACCTAGATTTTATAGTTCTTTATTATTTGTATTGCAGTGTTTTCTAAAAACCTGAGCAGGATTGCATATTTTTTAAAGTGTGTTTATAAATCCAAAACATTGGAAAGCTGGTCAGGAAAGTGAAGAACATGTGCATCGTGATGACTACAATAAACACAAGGAAGAGCAATGGAAGCAAACTGAGAGAAATGTCTGTTAGCAGGTGATGTGTATTGTATGATGTGTCTATGGGGCATGTATGGCACTTCATATAGGAATGACAGCAGCTATGTCTGCACACGTGCCATAAAGAGTGAATTCATGTCCTGCATAAAGATATTTTGGTGTATGCCCAGGAGTCAGCCTGCCCAGTGATTAATATAAGTGCTATTCTTCCCTTTTGATGGAAACCCATCTGGAGGGGAAGGCTACCAGTAGCTTCAGCGTCAGATTATTAATGTTGCTGACATACAGAGTAACTGTTGCTAAAGTTGCAGGGTTAAACCAAGCGCGTAACCACATTATCCTCTTCCTCCAAAAAGACGTTCACAGTCCTGCACAGTGGTGTCCCCTGGCTGTGATCCAACAAGGCACTTAAGTCCACTTTTAAGAACAGGGATGATGCCACTGATTTCATTGGGTCAGCCCAAGAGGTGTCTGGCACCCTGCACGATCAGTCAGCCCTGCAGGGACCGCATGCGGTCCTCTCTGCAGAGTGTGGGAGGCACTGGAGAAGAAAGTCAGTTTCCTTTCTCTGGAGGTGTTGGAATAAATATTTTACAGGCATAGGTAACTGATGATGAAATAAATTTCATTATGTAAATTTAAGATTTCTTTAAAAAATATAAATAAATATTCATAATTATTTTTATGCATGGAGTGAGATTGGTAGTTTTTGAAGTACTAGCATGTAGTTGTTTGGTTGTAGTTGTTTTTGAGTAGAAGCAGTATGGGAGGGTGATCCTGGGCCCCTTGTTTTGTCTGTGCATGAACCGTATCTGGCCTTGCATGACACCAGGACTATTGCAAGCAGCTTCTTTCTGCTGTTGCTGGTAGCTAGGCCTGGATGTCATGCACTCCACAGCCTGGAGGTACAAATTTCTCCCCCTGCTTACTGCTGACTGCCAGCCGTAACTGGGAGCAAACACACTGTAGGGCACTCCTCAAGGGGTGCCCAGCTAGAAGGCACCTTTTTTCCTTATTGCAGTCTTGTGCTTAGTCCCATACCTGTTGTGACATGACAGGGGTGTGACAAGCTTTGCAAAGGAGAAGGTACCCAAGACATCTGTTAATTGCCATCAGAGAGAAGTTACTTTGGTCAAATGAAAGAAATGGAAAAAAATAAAGCTATGTGGTTGGTCCGATGACTAGGACGGCTGTTACAACTGAAAGTGTTACTTCAGGGCACGAGTCCTGCACTGACACTGAATTCAAGACCCTGAAGTGGTGAGAGCAATTCTGTATATACTGGTGCTGGGCTCCAGGAGGGCTGAAGGGTGCTGGAAGTGACCTGGACCCAGGAGTCCCATGTCACTAAAATGTCAAGGCTTTGCGTCTGGCTTTCCTCCTGTTGTGGAAAAGAAATAGAACTATTTTAGTGAAAGAAGATGGAGAGGAACAAGCACCTTAGAGAAAGTGGGGCTGTAGTGTCATGGGGCATTATCTTGGGAAACAAGAGACTCAGTTGTGTCCCCTGAATGGGATCTTAGTGCTCCCAGCCTCAGCCAAGCACAGAAGCTGTTGGGGTGCTGGCTGCTCTTAGGTAGCCTGGTGTGTTTATTTCCCCCTCTGCTTCTGGTTTTGATCTGGAATTTCATTTTGGATGTTAGAAATCAATGTTCTATTACACACTGAATGTACTCTTTCTCTTCTGAAAATGGAATTTTGATGAAATACATCTGGTAGTAGCTACTTTTGGCATTTTCCAATAAAAATAAAACAGCATAGAATCAGAAATTTTCTACTTAGGTCTGTAGGTGAAACTAATCCTGTATCAGGGACACAAAACAGAAGCCTTACGGCAGTCCTTATGACAAATTAGTCCAAATGAAATCTGCAAATTTTTGGTGTCCTTTTTGTAAAAAAATTTGAAGTGTATTTTTGTTTAGTTTATAGAGTTTTAGGACACTAAGTGACATAAGAAGATGACAGTATTTTTTTTCCTTTTTTAATAGATAAATCATAGATTCATATCATAGAATCACAGAACAGTTTGAAGGGACCTTAAAGACCACCTAGTTCCAACCCCCCTGCCATGTGCAGGGACACCTCCCACTAGACCGGGTTGCCCAAGGCCCCATCCAACCTGGCCTTGAACACCTCCAGGGATGGGGCATCCACAGCTGCTCTGGGCAACCTGTTCTAGTGCCTCACCACCCTCATAGCGAAGAGTTTCTTCCTGATGTCTAATCTAAACCTACCCTCTTTCAGTGTTAAGCCATTACCCCTTGTCTTATTACTACACTCCCTGTTAGAGTCTCTCTCCAGCTTTCTTGTAGGCCCTCTTTAGGAGGGCAAATGATTGCATATTTTTAGCCCACGCCTTTTGGTTGGCTTCAGAAAGATTAGCTATTGTATTAGCTCTTTGTAATCCCAGTCTTGACACAATGGATTTTATGGCACTAGGTGCTGTATACATACAGAACAAAAAGACAGAGCTATCCCCAGAAGTTGCAACATTTTTGAAAAATATGGAAATCTTAACAATGTTGGGAATGTTAAAATAGGTAGTGGAAATGAAAAGTGTCTTGCGTGCTGTTCCTGCCAGGTACTAATTAATTCCAAGATGTGCCAAAATGTTCCCAATTTTCACAACCATGGTGTGACTCAGCCTGACAGGACTGTATCCTACATTCTTTAGCAACCATGCTACTGATGAGCAAGAGTTTCGTTGTTAAAGCCTTTTCTTCATTTTATTTGTTCTTAGGGGATGGAAAAGAGCAGCGTATACAACAGCTAGAAACACAGCATGCATGTTGCATACATAGAAAAGCAAATAAAATAGAAATAGCGAGATACTGATATACATGAGAAAAATTGCATCAATACTTTAGCCATACATCAGCTTATGAATACTGTATTGATCTGTTTTCCTTCCAGCACCAAGATAAGATTAGTGTTACATGCATGGAGCTTCTTTAGCTATTGGATGCCAACTTTAGTGATTAGAGCATGGGGACTGATAGTCAAGAAATCCTGAATCCTAAGTCTGCTTTGGACAAAGCACTTCTGACTTTCTTTTCTTACCTTCCCTACCTGTTAATGTGACAAGAGAGGTACTTCATACTTGCCTGTCTTACAGGTCTGATGTCAAGTGTCTACTGGACAATTTATGCGATTTTAAAACGTTGTACGTGCAGAAAAGCTGGTGCCTATTATTCTGGTCCATGAGTGTCCCTTTCACACAGTTGCGTTTTATTGCTTTGTAGCATTTGTATTGTGGCAGCCAGATGCCCAAGCCAAGTGTTAAGTCAGACACCACATAGGCATCTTGCAGGAGATGGTCCCCGTGTTTCTGGAATTGCTCTCTGCTCTGCAGATCAGGACTAGGTACCATCGCTTGTGGGAGGCTTCCTCCAGCATCCTTATGCCTCCTCCTGGCAGAGGCAGCCCTGCATCCTCCGGCTCCTTGCTAAATAACGTGCCTTCCCCTCCAGAGCCTGCAGTGTGTCTCTGCATCTCAGGGATATGAGTGTGTTCTCTAGTGAACTATCTTGTTGAAGACAGGAATGGAAACAATAAAAGGAATCAACTCCATAGGAAAATAGAATTTCCTCAGGTATTAAGTCGTGGTCTGTGTTTCCTCCCTCTTGCCCTGTGGTGTTTTTTTGTTTGTTTGTTTTTGTTTTTTGTAGGAGAAAGGGAAAATAGGAAAACCAAGTCGCATAACTGCACATCATGGCAATACATAATAGTAAGCAGCTTTAGTGGCCTTTTCTGTCGAAGTGCTGCCACTCTCCCTGACAATATGGACATGGTGACTAAGAAGGATAGAAAGGAAAACTGAGCTGGTACAAAGGAAATACAGAGTGTACTATACTTAAAGGAATTTAGATCACTGTCTTCCCAAGGAAAACATTTTTATTAACCAGCTTTACTTTACAGCTTTAAAAAGGCATAATTTTCCTTGTCATCTCCTAACTACATTTATGTCAGGAAGGTGCTTCTGAAGTGAAGTATGCTTCCGAGTTTATAAGATGCTGGGTTTGGTATGGTTCCTACTGACATCTGTTGGAGCTTTTCTCTCTAGCCTTATTAGAAATGAGTTCAAGTATGGGAGTAATGAGAAAAGCCTGTTTGCTTTTATAGTCTCATTTAAAATCTGTTTAGGGTCTTGTGAACACCCATGTACACTCTTATCATGACCTGATTTCTTCCCCTAGTTGCAATTTTCAGAGACGAATCCATCACTAAAGACCCAGTTCTGTGCTAGCACGGGGCTAGGTAAACCCTGTTAGAAAGCTATCGTATTGCAGTCCAGAGAAGTAGCCAATGAACTCCTGTGTTTTTTATGAGCTTTTGGAGTCTGGCAGAGTCCCAGGATTGTCTTAAAATCTACTTTCGTTTATTTAGAAAAAAAATTGGGAAAGAAAGAAACATGAAGAAATCAGACAGGTAAAGAGACTTTGCACCGAGATTTTTAGCACACCACAGCTTTTATTTAAAGCATGCTGTTGCTTCTATTTAGCAGCTCTACTGCTAAGCTCCAAACCCAATCTTATTCAACCTTCCCTTGGGAGTACCCTTTACTGAATTTGTAGTGAGTCAGGAGGTACCTGACTCATGCTTCTGAGACAAGAATTTATCTGTGGGCCGAAGAGAAGTGCTTTTGCCTTTCTATATCAGGTATCAGCCCTGATTTGCTCCCATCAGGCGATCAGATGCTCCTTCAGGGGTGACTTACCCTTGTGGCTGCCTCCACGACAAGCTGGCATTCCTCAACAGGAGTTATCTTCCAGTCTAGGCTGATTACCTATTGGTTTCATAGCAAATAGGTCAAAGACCTTCCATTTCAGGCTTAGGTTTGTGCACTTGCAGCCTGGAGCCGAATACACAATTCATCATGACCTTAATCCAGTGCTAGCTGTCTCCCAGGTGGCCCTTTCTCCCAGCTCGGTGAGTCCATGTTTGCTAGCAAGGTGTATCGGTTACGTGCAGAGAGACATTGCAGATACTCTCCCCAAAGCTGCACGTAATAATAAATGCTAATTTTTCATTGGCAAAAATTCAGTGGAGAATGCAGCGCTCTTTGATAGGAATTTCATTTCTTTACAGGCTTTCCATACCATGGCAGGATTAACCCAAGTGGATTTCACCTCTTTATGCCAGTGATAGATGTGATCCTCCTTTATGTGGTCAAAATACCCTTTCTCTGCATCTCATCCATCCAGCGCACGTACGTTGAAAATGCGTTGATTTGTGGTGCAATTCTGAAAATATTTTCTCTTCCTGTCTTAACTACAGCTATATTTTAACATTAGATTTTAAGAGACTGGGAGGAAATGCTGGATATACCAAAAGAAAAGGAGAGAGTGTTGCAGCTCAGATCTTCTCCTTATTTCTCAGATGACAGACTTAGAAGAAAAAAAAAAAAATCAGTCGTAAAACTATAACTCCCTCTTCAATTAATTTCTTGAATCTGCTTTCACCCTGAAAATGCTGCAGGTTTTTGAAGTCAATGATTTACAGAATGTAAATATGTGTTTAAAAACAAGTAGTTGATGTAGTTTGAGTTCTTTTACTCACCTTTGCAACTAGGTACACATAACTGCTGTAAACCAGATTTGAACAGTGGAGGGGACTGACTTTTAGAGAGATATTTCTATTGCCATTCTTTATCCTTCGGAAGGTGCTGGAGTATAAACTAACTCCAAGGGGGAAAGGAGGGAAATTGTATTTCCACTCGTGTAGGAGTCAATCTACTTTCATTTCTGTGTATGAAGTGATATAAGGATAGTTTTACTTGGAGAGAGAGAAGAGGAGGAGATGTGGGGGAGATGTATACACATATGTATATACACACACGTATGTATTAAGACAGATTATTTCCAAAACGTAATGTGTATTGAATAAAATAAAAGTTGTTGAAAGCACACAGCCTAATTCCAATGGTTCGTGCCATATTTGGAAAAGCCAGTATGAGCAACAAAATCAAGTGCATCCCTTTTGCATTAAGCTTCCATTAATGCTGTTGTTTTGCTTGCATTATTTTGATTGTCACATTCATTTTGTTTTGCTTCTTAGGTTGTTTTCAGTGTGCTTTTAAGTGGTGCGAATGTACGGTACTTCCTCACTGTTTGATGTTTTATCCAAGGATGGACCAATTGTGGAGGAAGTGTAACTAAATTCAGTTGACTGCATTTTCCCATTCTCTTTCTGTTTCTAATTCTTCTCTTTTAGCACAATAATGTTTTAAAGGCGACAAGCAAATCTTTCTTTTATAAACCAGTACTTCATGTATAGCCAAATGGTCCTTGTCCAAAAATCATCTTTCAAATCAATGGGAGTCTTTCTGCTGAACTTGCCAAGCCCGTCTGTCATTGGGAGGCTTACGTGTTTCAAGTGCTTTGCCAGACTGAGGTTTCAGCAATCTAAGTGGCACACCATGGGCAGGACTTTGTGTTGTCTCACACCCTCTGCAGTCATTTACACTGTTATCAACTCTGTGGAAGAACGCTTCCTCCCAAAATGACAGTGCTGTGTCTCACAGCTTTCTGCCAGCACCACAAAGTACTCAGTGGTATTGGATTGGACCCTCTATGTTTAAAATCATCTCCCATTTATTCTGCCACTGCAGTTCCTAGGACACTCACCAGCCATCTCCTATGCCTGTGATGTGATGCCAGGCGCTTGCCCAGCACTGTGGTATGAGCAAGTCTGTTGTGAGGTTTTGCCTGAGCACAAAGCTGGCCCCAAATGCTCTGCTTTGTGTCTTGCACAGCTCTGCAAAACTCTTCCTGATGTTCTCAAAAAGTATCAAATTGATGTTGCAAAACGCTATGCTGAACTGACAGTCCACTGTCCAGAAGCAGAGCTGGTACTGACTCTAGTTGTGAAGTACCGCGCTGGTTGTGAGGCCACAGTGTTAAGCACCATCCGTGTTGAATCTAGGGAAGGGCCACAAGAGAACTGAATAAATCCAAGATCTAATATCCCTAACTTTAAGTATTTTTTAAACTGTTGGAAATATCAGTGGAATCACCTAGTCCTCTTTAGCTGAAGTATTGAACTCTGGGTTGGAAAGAATTTTCTAAGTATCATGAGTGAAGTACCTGAAAAATGTTATCAAAACCCATCAAAGTGTCCTGTCCCCCCTCCCCCCCCCCCC
>VXAL01016284.1:155106-173490 GCA_013399475.1 Chauna torquata | reverse complement strand
CTGGGGCGGGGGGGGCTCTGCCACGTGGCCCCTGCTCTCCAGAGGGCCCTGTCGCTGCCTACGTGGCCGGGACATGGCCGGGCGGAGGGCCAGCCCCCAGCAGGCACAGTGCCCCCGCCCCGCATGGCCACCGTCGGCTCCCAGCACAGCCCCGGCAGCCCCACGGTGGGCAGCCCGGCCCCACGGCTCTGCGGGGAGGGGGTGGCCACCCCACACCCTCCCCTGCCGAGTCCCCATCCCCGTCCCCATCCCCAGGGGGGTTACGACTGGTGGGGGCTCAGTGAGGCGGTGGTCCCACGCCGCACTGCCAGGCCAGCTGCTGCCCCGCGCCACGTTGCACCGTGCCACGCTGTGCCGAGCCATGCCATGCCACGCTGTGCCGATCTGCGCTGCGGCCACGCTGTGGCATGCAACACCGTGCTGTGCTGCACCGTGCTGTGCCGTGCCGAGCCGCGCTGTGCCAAGTCAAGCCATGCCACACTGTGCTGTGCCATGCCATGTCATGCCATGCCATACCGTGCCATGCCATGCCGTGGTGTGCATCGCGGTGCTCATGCAGGGCGGGGGTGCCCTGATGCCCCCCTCCCCAGGCACCACGTGGATGCAGGAGATCCTGACGCTGCTGTACAGCCGCGGGGACGCGCTGCCGGCCAAGACCATCCCCAACTGGGAGCGGGCGCCCTGGCTGGAGCAGATCCACTTCAGGGGCGCGCTGCGGGACACGGCCACACACCGCCTCATCACCAGCCACCTGCCCGCCCGCGTCCTGGCCCCCATGCTGCAGCAGAGCAAGGCCAAGGTGAGCGGGGCTGGGCGGGCTGGGGGTCCCCGCGGGCACACCCGGTGCCTGCAGGGCTTCCCCCAGCGGGGGCGGCTGCCAGGGACTTTTTAAGGTAGAGTGGAGCGGCAGGGACCGAGCCTGGAAACTCCCTCGCTGCTGCAGCACTGACACCAGTGTCCCCCCCCCGACCAGGTGATCTACGTGGCCAGGAACCCCAAGGATGTTGCCGTTTCCTTCTACTACTTCCACCGCCTGGCCAAATTCCTGCCTGACCCTGTCTCCTTCGACGCCTTCCTCCAGAAGTTCCTTGAGGGCACTGGTAAGGGCTGGGGTGCCTGGAGGGGGCCGTGCTGGGGGCCGGCTGCGGGCCCCTGTCACCCCCTGCCTCCCCGCAGTGCACTACGGCTCCTGGTTCGACCACGTCAAAGGCTGGCTGGGTCAGCGGCAGCTCCTGGACATCTTCTACGTCACCTACGAGGAGCTGCACCAGGTGAGCCCCGTGTCCCCGCGTCCCCCAGCCCTGCGTCCCCCCCACCGCCGGCTCACCCGCTGTGCCCCAGGACCTGCGGGGCACGGCGCAGCGGCTCAGCGCCTTCCTGGGCTGCCTGCTGGGGCCGGAGACGCTGGGGGCCCTGGAGCAGCACTGCAGCTTCGCCGCCATGCGGGACAACGCCATGGCCAACTACTCCCTCATCCCCCGCGAGATCATGGACCACAGCCAGGGACGCTTCATGCGCAAAGGTGAGGGGTGCGGGGGCGATGGGCACACCGGTGCCGGCAGCACCCCCGGCCCGGTCCCACCGGTCCCGTCCCGTGCTGTCCCACAGGCGTGGTGGGGGACTGGCGCGACCACTTCTCCCCGCTGCAAAACGCCCTCTTCAACCGTGTGTACCAGGAGGAGATGCGTGACACTGACCTCTGTGCCCTCTGGCCCATGGCGTGAGGGCTGGGGCCCCCCCGCACCCCCGTGACTTTGCACCCCTGGGGCTGGCAGCAGAGATGGGAAGCAGCTGCTCCGTGCCCCGTCCAGGGGACTTTTCCGGCCACACGCCACTGCTGTCCCCAGGGCCATCCTGCCCCTTGGTGGCCCTGACCCCCTCCTTCCTCTGACCCGGCAGGGAGCAGAGCTCGGCTCGGGAAAGAATAAATATTTATTGTGATTCCCAGGCCAGCAGCGCTTTCCCAGGGGTGTGGGCCAGGCAGTGCCGTGCCGGTGGCGCCGGGTGCAAGGAAGTGCTGGGCGTTATCGGGGCCGCATCGGGGCAGGGGCCCATCCCTGGGGACGTTATCTCATCCGGGCGAGGGCCGGGGGGGGCCGTGGCGGGCTGCCAGGTGTCTTCTTCAGCAGCACCCAGGCGGCCCCATCCCCAGCGCGCCCTTCTCTGCCCCAGGGCACGCCCGCGCCCCCTCCCAAAGCCCTGGGCTGCCCGTGGTGCCCTGAGCAGCTGCTGGCACCCACCTGCCCCCCATCCCCTCGTGGGGTGTTTGCCCTGAGGGCTCACCCCCCCCCGCCCCCCCAGCATGCCCACAGCCCCTGCCCTGTCCTGATGCATTCCAAGCAATTGCCTTATAAAAAGCTCGTAAAGCGCAGGCAATGTGAATAATTAACCCCGTGAATTAAACATCGCTGGCTTGTTCGGTGTGGCGAAGCGCTCTGGGGAGGTGCGAGGGCCAGCAGGGCACCCACCGCCCCTGCGCCCTTGTCAGGGCTCGGCTGAGCGGGGACAGGTGGTGGGACCCCCCCGGGGACACCGGCACCCTGCCGGCCGGCAGCTGCCCGTCCCGTGGCACCGGGCTCCCCCAGCCCGAGGGGACCCCTGCACCCATGGGTTGGGCAGCGCTGGAGGGGGGCCCCAGCACCCCCTGCCCATGCCGAGGGCCGGATGCAGCCGCAGCCTCGTCAGGCGCTGGGTTTCTATGGCGACGTCCATTATCCCGCTTCACCGGGGATGAATCAGGCGCTATAAATACGCCACTGATCAGGGTGCCATGGGCACCGCGCTCTGCCCGCATCTGGCAGCACCGGCCCTGCGCCCGGCGGGTGCAGGAGACGGGCACGGGTGGCTCCGTGCGGGCATGGCTGCTTGGATGGGGCCAGGCTGCGCCAGCACCCTGCCAGGGTGACAGCAGCGTCCCCAGCAGGGGACACACGGGGCAGGCTCTGGGGCAGCCCCTGCCCCACAATGGCTGCCCCGGGCCCCAGCTGCAGCCCCCGTGGTGGCCTTGGCGCTTGTCCCCCCCAGGGGAAAGTCATCTCCCCAAGAGCATCTGCAGGCAGCAGGATGGCAGCACACAGCACACGGCACATGGTGAATGACACACGGCACATGGCACATGGCGCGTGGCACGCAGTGTCACACAGCACGTGGCATGAGGCAGCCAGCACGCAGCAAACAGCACGCGGGGTTTGGCGCAGCAAACCGCACAGAGCGGCGTGCAGCACGTGGCAGCAGCGCGGCACGCGGGCACGTCGCGTGCAGCACACAGCCCGCGGCCCACGGCACTGCACATGGCACACGGCACACGGCACACGGCACATGGCACATGGCATATTGCAGGCAGCACACGGCACACGGTGCATGGCACATGGTGCATGGCACATGGCACATGGCATGCAGCAAGCAGCACATGGCACACGGTGCGTGGCACACGGTGCATGGTGCATGGCACATGGCACGCAGCACATGGCACACAGCACGCACCATGCAGCAGGCAGCACACGGCACACGGCACAGCACGTGGCACAAGGCTCCCGGCACTTTGGCACAGGGCACACAGCATGGCGCGTGGCACAGCACCAGGCACGCAGCACAGGGCACAGCACATACGGCATGGCACACGGCTCACGGCACACGGCACACGGCACACGGCACATGGCAGAGGCATTGTGCTGGGCAGGGGCAGGAGCACGGCTCTGTCCCTGCCTCCGCTGGCCTGGATTTTTGGGCTGCGGAGGCCGGCAGCGCAGTGGGGCAGGAGCTGCGCAGTGGGGCAGCTCCGGCACAACTTCAAAGCCACGGCTGCTCCAAAGTACAGCAGCTACAAAGCGCTGCTGCTTCTCATTCAGCAGCCGGTGGCTTTCAAGTGACAAATCCCTGCTAATCAGAGACACAGCCGAGGCAGCCGGGCGGCAGTGCGGTGCTTGGCAGCTGGGGGATGCTTTCGGCTTTCACTTGCTTCCACCCCCTGGACCCTTTGCTGTGGGATGGGGCTGTGCTCATGGGCTCAGGTAGAGCAGTGGGCTGTGTCTGCAGAGCCCGTCCCTCTGTCCCCACCATCCCTCTGCCCCATTGAGCGCCCACAGCTGGGATTTTGTGGGATGCAGCAGCACTCCTGGGAGGCCCCGGCACCCAGAGAGCACGCGGCACAGGGAAGGGGCAGGTTGCTTTATTGGCTGGCGCCTCCGCGCACCAAGGACGGGTTCATCATGCAGCCTCGAAACAATGTCACAGTGACAGACAAGCATGGACCACAGGGGACCACGAGGACAGCGGGCACATGGGGACAGAGCGGGGATGGGTCGCGGGCACGGGCCGCCGGCAGCGGGCAATGCCCTCTGGGGACCCGGCCGCCCCGGGCAGCATCCAGGCAGCACGGCATGGCACCCTGCACCGGGGCACTGGGGCTGTCCCCGTGGTGCGGCGGGGGCACGGTGCCGGTCCCCACGCGGGCACCCTCACTGGGGCGAGCTTAGGCTGGAGTCGGGGGTGTCGGGCTGGGGGCAGCGGGGCGGGAAGGCCTTGTAGCTGTAGTACTCCACCACCTGCTTGGGCACCTCGGCCAGCACGCACTTCGCCAGCGCTGTCGGGGATGCCTGTGGGACGGGGCGGGAGGGGTGACGGGGTCTCAGTGGCACCCACTTGCCCCGGCACGTGCTATAGCTCTCCGGCCGGCAATGCTCATCCCCCGGAGGGGACGGGTGGGGACGGGAGGGGACAGGAGCACCAGCGGCCCCCACTCACATTCTTGAACTCCCGGAAGGGGACGAACTGGACGATGTCGCGCAGGACGGGCTCGCCCCTGGGGGAGCGCAGGACGCCGTCGTCCCCGTCCAGGATCTGCATGTCGGTGAAGTCGGCATTGCCCACACCCACGATGATGATGGACATGGGCAGGTAGGAGGCGCGGACGATGGCCTCCCGCGTGTCCGCCATGTCCGTCACCACGCCGTCCGTCAGGATCAGCAGGATGAAGTATTGCTGGGGGGAGAGGGATGCTCTGGGGGGGCTGCCCGGGCCGGGGCACCGCCGGCTGCTGCATGCCCCCTGCGTGCACTTGGCGAGCCCATGTTTTCAATGATGCAGCCCCAAACAGCCCGTGAGGTCCCAGGAGAGGCTGGCATTTTCCTAAAATCCTCCTCGTCAGCGAGTGTAAATAATTGTCGGTCTTTTAATTAGTCCCCCTGCCACGCACTTGTATGTAAATGCGCACACGGGGACGTATGCCCTGCTCCCCCCGGCACCTCGCCGGTGCCACGTGGGGACGCACCGATGCCTCCTTGGTCCGCTCCTCGTCAGCTGCCACGCGGGCCACCTTGGAAATGATGGGGGCCACATTGGTGGGGCCGTAGAGCTGGATTTTGGGCAGGCAGCTCTGGTAGGACTCCACGACGCCCTGGATGCCTGGGGGGGTGCAGGGTGAGGGGGTGGCCCAGCAGCACCGCTCCGGAACGGCCGGGGGCAACGGGGACGGGGTCTGGGACCCGTGCAGTGGGGCTGGGCTCACCCTCGCACTCGTCGTTGTCGGGGTTGAAGTTGATGGCAAAGTCATGGGAGACCTGGGGGGTGAGAGGGGCGAGGGGCAGCCAGGGTGCCAGCAGGGCCGGGCATGGCCCGGGGGTCCCAGCCGCCCCCGTACCTCGTACTTGGGGGGGATCCGTGCACCAAAGCCCAGAGCGGAGAATTTCTTATCACTGCAAGGGAAGGGGTGCGAGGAGCCCCGGCATGGCGGGTCGTGGGTGCCAGCACCGAGGTGGCCGTCACCAAGGTGTCCTGGCCCCAGGGTGGCCATCACCGGGGTGTCCCGGCCCCAGGGTCCCCACTGGAGCCACCAACCTGTCATAGTCCTGGCAGATCTCACCCACAGCGACGAGCGCCTTGAGGTACTCGTTGGGCTGGTAGGGGTTGATGTAGTGCAGGGAGCAGCTGTTGCGGGGGTCCCCGTTGGAGGCCGTGAAGTCGATGGCCACCTGGCACGGGGGGGTGCCGGTGAGGTCCTCCATGTCCCCAGGGCCGGGAGCAGCCCCAGGCTGCTGTCCCTGCTCCGGCACCGTGGCTCAGCCCCGGCCCCACAGGGGGACACCGCTCACCGTGAAGTGGATCTGGCAGCCGCCCATGATGTAGTCCAGGAAGGAGTAAACCCTGTGGATCTGCCGGAGCGACCCGCCTCAGCCGCTGCCGCCCCACTCCGCCCCGCGGCAGCCTTGCTTGGCTCGCCTCGGCTCGGCTCAGCACGGCTCAGCTTGGCTCAGCTCGGCTCAGCTCGGCTCAGCATGCAGGCACTCACCTTCAGGTCCAGTAGCACCACGACCCCCGAGTTCTTGTAGTTGCGCTTCTTGATTTTGTACTTGGGGTTCATGCACTCCCACTGCACCTGCGGCACGCGGCACCCTCGCTGCCCGGGGCCAGCCCCGGCCCCACAGCCCCAGCCCCATAACGCGGCGGCCCCATGGCCCCACGGCCCCACGGCCCCGTGACCCAGCCTGGGCTGATGTCCCCAGAGGAACCCAGTCCTGGCCATCCCTTCCCCAAAGAGGGGGCAGAGGGGGCGAAGGGCCCCCAACACCAGCGGCGGAGCTGGGAGGTGCCTCCTGGAACGGGAGCTGTTAACAAGCCCAAAGGCTGTGCCCCAGCCCCGCCGGCCACGGCCCCACGGCCCCACGGCCCCGTCCCTGCTCCACCTTGTTTTCCCCCATCGCCTTCTGCATCTCCTCGAAGGTGGTGAAGAACTCGCCGATGAAGTCGTGTTTGCCCCGCGAGTCGTAGTCCCACACCACGCACTGCGGGGGGACACGGCTCAGCCCCAGCTGGGCGCGTCCCCCCTGCACCCGCCTGGGGATGGGGTCCCCATCGCCCTTCCTCACCCTCAGCTTCCTCTTCTCCTCGCAGCTGCAGAGCGAGTTCAGGGAGACCTTGAAGGGCTCCCAGATGGGGCTCAGGTTGTTCTTCACCACCTGGGGGGGGCGAGGGAGCTCAGCAGGGCTGGGCACCCACGGGGTGGCTGCGGGACGGCTCCAGCCAAGCCTCACCTCGGTGCGGTACACCAGCTGCTCGCTGCGGTCGTCATCGATGCGGTAGATCTCCAGGAAGGGGTCGGACTTGCTGAAGAGGTCCTGGAGGAGAGAGGATGGGGCCAGGCAGAGCAGAGAGCCAGCTGTCCCACCCCTCTCATCCCATCCCATCCACCCCATCCCAGCCATCCCATCCCAGCCATCCCACCCTGCCTGTGGGCCCTGGCTCACCTTGTCGTCCAGCTTCTTGGCCCGGAAGGCCAGCTCCACATAGCCGTTGTTCCCCGAGATCTCCTCAGAGATGACCTGCCAGGAGAGGTGGCCATGGGGTGTTCAGCGCCCGGCGCGGCGCTGTCCCCCTGACCTCCTTCCCTCCCTGTGCCTCCTGACCTCCACGCGCCTCCCTGGCACAGCAGGGACCTCCAGGGTGGCCAGCAGATGTCAGGGGGGACCCCAATCCCTCGGCACCCCCAAGAGCCTGGGGCAGCTGGATAACTGGCCAGGATGGGGTCCCACCACACATGTGCCCCAGCTCAGTGCCACCCCACTGTCCCAGCTAGATGCCATCCCAGCACCCCAGCTCAGTGCCACCCATGCACCCCGGCTTGGTGGCACTGCAGTGTCCCATCCGGGTGCCACCCGCGCACCCCAGCCCAGCGCTGCTCCCTGCCGCGGGCTCGGCTGCTCACCGTGATCGTGGACTTCCCCGCGAACTTCCCATACTTGAGGAACAGCGGCTTTGTCACCCGTTTCTGCGCCACGATCTGCAAAAACGGATGGGCTCGGGGAGGGGACGCCAGCCCACGGGTGACCAGGGGGATGGCGGTGGCGGGGGCTCACCTGCCCCACGGTGCACTCCATGCCCCCCAGGAAGTCATCGTCGTGCGTGCCGACGCCAGCGTGCCCGTGGCTGTCGTACACCTCGAACCGCAGCTTCTGCACCTCCTCGAAGTAGTAGTCCACCGTGAAGATCTTGGCGAAGACGGGGTTCAGGTTGCTCTTGATGACCTCGCTGCGCTCCACCTGCGAGGGCAGAGGGGGCTCCGCCAGCCCGGCCGGCCCCGCCGCTCGGGACCAAGGGGCTGCCCCTGGATCCCGGCGCGGCAGCGTGCGGGTGCTGGCTGCGCGGCCATCACCTCCTCCAACCGCGCCTGCGGAGCCCCCGAAACACGCCTTTCCTCCTAATGAGCTGGGATTTGCTCACTGGGGGCAATAACAGTCCACGCTCATCTCAGTGCAACTCATCCTTCGATCGGCTCAAGCCCCCGATCCGCTGCGTTGCACCTGTGAGGCAGCGGGGCCACAGCCAGCTCGGGGCCGGATCCGGGGCCGGCGGAGGTGCCTGGGACTGTGGGACACAAGAGCCTGCCCAGAGCCAGGGCTGCGGAGGCTGGCGTGGGAGGCAGGAACACAGGGACTGGGGGATCAGGGACATGGGGACGCAGGGCCTGGGGGATGCCGGGCAGCTGCCGGCAGGACCAGCTCTGCACAAGCGTTTGTCTGCTCGTGCTGCTCCCCAGGGGAAGAGCATTTTGTCACAGCACCCACGGCTGGCGCGGGAGGGAGAGGTGCCCCTGGGTGCCAGCCCTGGGTGCCGAGGCACCGCTCCCTCCGGGGGCAACCCCCACATCACTGGGGCTGCTTCCGAGGGGATGCTCAGGCTCTGGACCACATTTTCCCTCGGCTGTTCCTGCAGGGGGGCAAGCCCCTGTGCTTGCCCTGGGCCAGCCAAGAGTGACTAAACCCGGAGAGGCCACTCAGCAGAGGAGGGGTTGGGGACAGGCGAGAGATGCCGTGTCGGATGGCGCTGGATGGGGCCAGTGCAGGGCGCAGCCAGTGTCCCCCGCTGGCTGAAGGGGATGCGTCCCCCATTGCCCACCAGCCCTGCCCGCTGCCATGGCTGGGGACAGCGCGGAGTCCCTCCAAAATGCAGCCCAGGAGGGGTCCTCTTGCCCTTTGGATCTGGCCCTTGCACAGCACAGCACGGCACAGCACGGCATGGCACTGCATGGTACCAGTGGCACGGCACAGCACAGCACGGCACAGCCCAGGGGTGCCGCGTCCCCGAGCTGGCACGGGGCCCCTCGCCACCCGCCCTGGCTCCAGCTCCAGCGAGCAGAGTCAATTACACGCAGAGGGATTTAGCGCTAAATCTGCCGGCTGAGCAGCAGTGATTAGCGAGCGCGGAGCTGCCGGGAGCTGAGCTGTGGGGCAGCCATGGGAAGGAGCCTGGCCAGCCCCAGCCCCAGCCCCAGCCCCAGCAGGGCCGTGCCAGCCCACAAGCCCTTGATCCACCCCAGGGGTGGCCAGCGCGTCCCGGGGCCCTGGCACAGGGCAGCCGGACCCATGTGGACCCACGCACCGTGGGCTCCCCATTTCCTGGTGCTGCCGGACCCCGGGGGACTCACTCCGAGCCAGGACTCGGCACCGTCCCCGTGCACCGCCTGAGCATCCCACAGCACCCTGCCCTGCGCCAGGAGCCCCGTGCCCTGCACCTTGCACCCCTGTCCTTCACCCCACCCCGAGCCCTGCACCTTGCACCCCACAGCCTGTGCCCGCACCCTGCTCTGCGCCTTGCACCCCACCCCGTGCCATCTCCCGCACCTTGCACCTCACACCCCGCTCTGCACCCTGCCCAGCGGCTCCTGCCCTGGCGCTGGCCCCGTGGACGTCGCAGCCACCCCGTGGCTGTCTCTGCTCCTGTCCCCGTCCCAGAGCCCCCAGCCCCGTGCCCAGCACCCTGCCCCAGCCCCAGCCCTGCCTACCTCCACCCACTGGCCCTGGGACTGCATGAGCAGCAGGACGCAGGGGTCCGACTTGTTGAGGGTGTCGCGGTCCAGGAGGTGCTTGCAGCTCACCCGCAGCTCCACCTTGGAGAGGACGGCCAGCGGCGCCTGGGAGGACGGCTCAGGCGCTTCGCCCATGGTGGCCGTGGCACGGGGGGCAGCCAGGCGTGACAGGGGGCAGGTGGCCCCGTGGGCGAAGGGCATGTGGTGGGAACAGGGCGGCCGCTGCCTTCCTCGCCGTCAGCGCACTGGGCAGGTGCCCGTCATACCCGGGGCACGTGGCCCCGCGGTGCCAGGCGTGGGGCCGGAGCCCGGGTGCAGGTCCCTGGTGGTGGCGGGCACTGGCGAGGGCTCGGGGGCTTCAGGGGACAGGGGCACAGGCAGGGACTGGGGTGGGGTGACCCGGTGGGTGTTGGAGACCCTCTCTGAGGCGGGGTGGCCGGTTCCAGTCCGGGTGGTGGCTCTGCAGGGCCCTGCAAGGTGTCAGAGCACCGTGGGATGAGCTGGAGCTGGGTCACCCCCAGGACAGCCAGCCCCACGGGCACGGCTGTGCCCCCATCCACCTGCTGGCCCCCCTGGGGGATCGCGTGGGGCCATGCTCAGCTCTGCCCCCAGCCTCACCCCACGAGGCATCCGGCTTGGCAGGGGCACTGGGATGAGGCTGGGAGGCTGCGCAGGAGTGGGGGCAGCGCTGGCAGCCCCAGCCCGGGGCCCCCTCCTCGTGCCGGGGAGCAGGACCTCCCCTCCCGTCCCTGCAGCCAGCGCGCCCTCCGCCCGGGCAGGGCTCACAGCAAGGGGCAGCGGAGCCAGCGGGTCCCTGTCCATGCCGCAGGGTGATGCCAGCAGCGCTGGCCACGTCCCACTGTCACCACTCAGGTCTGGTGACACCCTGGGGTAATGGGGGGGATTTCTGCCCACTGGGGACACAGGGTCACTCTCCACCCTGCTTTTCCCCTGGCTGGGGACAGGGGGGCCACTCTCCATCTGCATGCTCGCAGGGCTCACCCAGGCAATGCTGCAGCGCTCGCCCTGCCAGCCCATCCCCATCCCCATCCCCATCCCCATCCCCATCCCCAGGCTCGTTGCCCCCAGCCGCAGCCCCCGGGGGCTGCCCAGTGCAGGCACAGGCTTGGGCAGAGCCGCCCTCCACCAGCCCGTGCCGGGAGCTGGCACCGCCTGACCAAAGTTTCACGGCGAAGTCACGCCGGGCCCTGCCCTCCCCGGCACATGGCTCGGGTACCCGGCTCTGACGGGCACCGTCCCCTCCCTGGCATCGCGGCACCGCTTGGCATCCCCCGGCAGAGGGGGGACGGTGCCCCCGCCCTGCCGGCCGCCCCCCTCACCTGGGTGCCGGCGGTCCAGGCACCGTGCGATGCTGGCCGAGGGCTGGGGCCGGCGTGGCTGCCGGAGCCGGTGTGCCAGCCGGAGCTGCTGCCGCTGCCACCTCCACACAACTGACTCAAGCTGCAGTTCGGGAGCGGAGCCCTAAGAGGGAGACTACAATCTGCGTTAACTGCCTCGCTGCCGGCACCGGAGCAGAGCCCGCCTGTGGGCACTGAGGCTCTGCGGGGGCCAGGCGTCCCCGGTACAGCCAGCCACGCCAGGCCACGTGTCACAGCTCTGGTGACATCTCCGGCCTGCCCTCCTGCACCCTGCCCAGCACGGCCCTCGCTCCACGTGCCCCACGGCCCCCTCGCCGCTCCCCGTGGGGTGCCCGAGGCCCTTCCCGTCCCCCCGCGTGGTCCTGTCCCCCCCGTGCTCCCCGCCAGCGCCCCAGCGGAGCCGTCCCTGCCGCAAGGACAGGGGGCCCCCAGCACGGCCGGGCCCCCATGTGCCAGAGCTCCGGGGCCGTCCCGGGCCGGGGCTGCCCCTGCACCCCCATGCGTGGCTCCAGCACTGCAGTGCTGTCAGCCCGGCGTTATGAAGTACGACGTAATCAGCCCGTAGTCGGAGGGATTAAAATGCAGAGAGGGCTAACGAGCGGGAGGGCACTGCAGGGCGCTGGGCTCTGGGAGCTAATCCCCAGGCTGCGTGGCAGAAACAGCCCCCGCTCCCTCCCCGTGCCACCTCGCAGCAGCACGGGCAGCCCGCGGCCCCTCCGTTCCAGCACCCCGGGGTTCGCCCAGCCCCGCCGGGGCCGGGGGCTCCAGCTCGCAATCCCGTGCCCGAGCCCTCCGCTGATGCGACTCCCAGGTTTCTGCCGTTGCACCGCTGACAACGGCTCAGCCCTCCCGGCACGGCAACGCGCAGCGCGGCTGCGGCAGGGCCCCAGACCTGCTGAGCCAACCGCGGGCCAGGCGAGCGCTCCCCGGAGCAGGACGGAGCCCACGGCCCCGTGACTGGGGCCAGCAGCCCCCCGGGGACATGGCAAGCAGAGCCCAGGGGCCCCCAAGGATGGGACAGAGCCTCAAGACTCTTCTCCGGCTGGGACTGGGCTCCTGTATTGAGGCCACCAAGATATTTCCCTAAAGAAGTGGCTTAGAGGGCTGTGGGAACAGTGCAAGGGGCAGAACGGGAGCAGGGAGAGGCCGGGGCGGCTGCGAGCTGGGTGACAGCGCGCGCGGAACGGTGCGGTCCCGTACCGGGACCCTGCTCCACCCGGCGGCAAGCGGCAGCAAGCACAGCCCCGCGCTGTCCGCGCACCCCTCCAACCGCCTGCTGCCGGCCGTGCTGCGGCCGCACTGGGGACAGCGGGGCACAGCCCCGGTGCCACCTCAGATGGCATCTAGGTCCCCAGACGTCACTCAGCAGGCATGCCAAGCACCCGAGGGTGACATGCCCCCGTCACTTCCCACCTTCTGCAGCAGAGCTAACAGCTCTCGCAAAAAGCCACACGCAAAGGTGGGGAAATAATTAAATCTAAAACGATCACATAGAAGTAAAGCAGCCTCGGCACTGGTGGGGCACCCTGGAACAGCCTCGACTTTCTCCTTTCCAAAGCCCCCAGGCTGGCTAGCGCTGTGTCTGAGAGCACAGCACCAAGGCGTTGCTTCATACCCACCCCTTGAAGCTGGAGCAAACACAAAGCCCCCGTTTCCTGAGAAGTGCCCCAGTCCGGCCACACACGGTACTGATGCCCCAGGGAAGCTGCAGGCAGCCAGCAGGGGAAGCTCCCAGCAGGGCAGCTGCTTCCCAGGCAGCAAGCTCCCGTCACCACGCTGCGCCCCTGAAGACAAAGCAAACCGCCGTCCCAGAAATGAGGTGTTTGTTTCCTTTGCTGCCAAGGAACTTTGGAGTCCCTAATCGCAGAGAATGAGAACTCCCACGCCTGCCAGCAACTCCCCCAGGCTGCGTCCCTCCACGCACAGCTGCCCACCATGGCACCCACACGCCGCCGGTGACACGCTGCAGCAGAGCTGGCAGGCAAAGCTCCAGGGCAGCTCCATCCCGTACATTTGCCCTGAGACGACACCACACGCTGCTACATTTCTGCATGTTTTTATTGACAGTTCTACCGAGAACAGTTCATTTCTTCTTCTCCACATCCTGCTCTGCCGCCTCTTTGGCACGTTTTGCACGAATCCCGAAGAGACGGGCATTTGCCCGGGCCATGCGCAGGCTGGCAAAGGCCTTGAAGTTCTTCTCCTCTTCTGAGATAACACGGGCCTTCTCCCGTTTGAAAACCTAGCAGGAGAAAGAGCCTGACAGTCAGCACACATCAGAGGCTGCCAGAGAAGACAGTATTTAAGGCTTAACACAATTAATCTCACTACATTTTTTTTTTTAAACCACTGGCTCCAGGATGCTGTTAAGAATACAGAATTTGTGCCATCTCCAGGCCCTGCCCTTATCATCACTCCACCAGGCACCTCATTGCAACCAGTTCCTAATTTGCCAGTGCATGTCAGCAGACAAGCAGAAAATACCAGGGAAAAACAAGCACAAAATGAAATCCAAGTCAGGTTTGTGGCACACTATCAATAATATCTTTCAGAATTAGCAAGGGTTTCAAAGAAACGGTTACCTCGCAACCTGCCTGGGCTGTCATGCTGCCAGCACACACCCGTCCCCTCAACTGGCAGCACAGAAGTGCCCCAAATCTTATGGGGGTTCAAGCTCCTTCAAAGAAGCAAGGGGACAACCCCCCCCTCCTGCCTGAAGGAGGCAATGCTGAACACAAACGCACTGTAGATGCTTCATGTCCGGTTTTAACCTGTGTCCTCGCAAGAACACTGCCATTTTGGGGGGTTATTGTGCAAGTTCCACTCTGGCCTTCTCTGGAGAGCGTATGTAGCTATGCTGCTCCCTTGTGATTTAGGGCAGAAGTGGAATATGATTATCCTCAACGAATTTAGCTTGACTTAAACCTCTGACATGGGTGCCTAGAGCTCTCCTCTGGACCCAGAAGCACAGGTTATGATTTAAGGACTTTTCTCAGTTGATAAAAAAAACGAGGAGACAGCTTCACCCGTTTTTTTTTTTGTTTTTGGATCCAAGATGGGAAGCGTCTGAAGCCAGCAACCCTTAACCGTCCAACAATGAGAATAAGAGAATCCTCTCCCCTAAGCCTGAGCCTCAATTACTTCACACAAAGAACATGATTTAGGGCTACACTTACATTCCTGATTGGCATAACTGGTCCAGACAGCTGAGTTGCCATCTTGAGTTCCTCAGCCTGCATAACAAGAGGGGGAAAAAACATTTAAAAAACAGTATTTAACACTTCTCAGTCTAGTACCTAGATTAAAAACATGCCTCGTAGACAGGTTCCCAGCTTAAACACATTGTTAACAATTCTGACTGGAGACTTAACACCAATGGTAATGAATTCAGTGTTTCACCCAAGCAGCTACAGGAGTATTTGGCACAGACGTGCTGCATCAGCGAACTGTGTTTTGCCTGGCTAACAATTAGCCCAGATCTGGCCAGGGGAGCAGCGGCCTTTCAGGAGTTCTGCCAACTGGAAAAACATTGAAGCCTACTGTGCCATTTTTAGTTTGTCTGCTCAGTGTGTTCTTCAGCAATTCCTTCTACAGCTAACTCCAGCTTCTTGTGCAAGCATTGCATTGACAAGAGTGATTTAATCATTTATCTGAAATAAAGTTTAAAGTAAACTAATTCGAAACATGATTCCAGACAAGTAGCTTTATCTACTGGTATTGGAAACAGACTGCAGTGGACAACCCGAAAGCTGTGCTGAATTTACAAAGCTGCAAGTTTGCGCTGCTAGCCAGTTTAAAACTGGAATAGCCTAGGTCTGGCAAAGATTTCATGTGCTACTCACAGCAGTTTGGAAAAATCCACTTTATTCACATACATCCAAGGTTCAAAAATAGTTTCAACTTCATAATCCTCACGTCCACACTTCTGCCAGTCCCTCAAGTCACACTGGAAAGCAGTGCTCTCCTGACCTAAGTGGACAGGTTCGGCAGAACTTCCATGTTCAACCAGGCTGTGTAAGATGCTAGAGATCCTTCCATCACTGTTCTGAAAAGCAGCCCACGCAGAGCCCAGCTCCGCAGACAGCACTATGGTTAAGCTGCTCAGGGCTGACAGACTCTCCAGAAGACTGAAGGTAGCTTGAACATGCTCTCTCGTTTCACTACTTGCACCTCCCCATGGGAAGCATACATTTTTCACATGCAAAGCCAAGAACAGACAGGAAAAGTGAGCTCTACTCTGGATCTTGGTGAGATTTTAATGAAACGCATTTTTGTATGTCAACAGCAACAACCTTCTCAAGCCTTCACTCCTTTCACTGCACTACTCAACTGCAGAGAGCGCGTCCCTGCCCTCCTCATCCTTTCTGTGCAGTCACCACCCTGTCAGAACAGATGCTCCAGACAACCGTTTCAGCCGTTCTGACAGCTTAGCTTCACAAACCAAAATTCAACCGGTTGAAGCAGAGCACCCAGGGAGTTAGCCCCAGATCTGAGCTGCACCCCTTCAGCAGCACGGCAGTCCTCAGGCCAGAAGCCAGCCCAAAGCTTACTGTCCTCCTGGCAGCCCAAGCCAGCTCACAGCACAGCACATCACTGCGGCAGCCGGCTCCATCAGGCCTGGCCTCGTGCTGTGCGCAGTCATCCCCCGATATACATGCATAGGAACGAAGCTGCCCTCCTTCCAGAGGGGTTTGTGCCACAAAAACCATTCAAGAACACTGCCTGACTGCACACCAGAGCACCAGGACGGACTGACGACCAAACCTCTGCAGAAGGTACCAGAAGGAGACCCTGTCAAGTGTTTGTAGCAGCCAACTACTTACAGAGCTGTCTCCCTTCTTAGGAGCAGATGGCTTCCTTGGGAAGAGGATAAGCTTGGAGCGGTACTCCTTCAGCCTCTGCACGTTGGCTTGCAGCGACTCTGTAGACTTGTTCCGTCGCCTGGGATCCACAGAGATTCCAATAGTCCGGGCAAACTTTTTGTTAATGCCAGCCAGCTAAAGAGAGAGAGCGTGCAGCATCAACACTTGGCAACTCCCGACGCCACCGTGCCACTGACGGGAGCTGCTCTGGTCATCAGCCAGGTTGAGCGCAGTCAGACAGAGGCTGGAGACAGCCTCAGCACCCGACCGATGGGCCCATCAGCAGCACGGGGGTCTGGCAAAAGGGACCGACTGCGCCACAGCTAACGGGCGTCTCGCTGTCTGTGTTTTAATAGCCAAACCACCACACAGACCTCACCGTGTAGTTTTTGCAGACTGATTTTCTGAAGACAGCACAGTGCAACCCCCGAGTAATTACGAGTGGGACATTTAAGCTCTGATATACACTAGACAAATATATGAAGTCAGCACATGGATAACTGTGGTTGGCTGAGTAGTGGAAGCTCCATTAAAGAAATACTTTTAGTAATATTCTTAAACAAGCAATAACCTCATTTTCTGTTAAACATCTATGTACCATTTTATATTCCAACATTATCTTAAAATTGAAGAAAAAGAAAGTAATGAAACACTTGCCATTCACAAGAACAATTTTACTGCTTCAATGCACTAATTCCACCGTTATAAATGTTTTAATTAGACACTAAACAACACACAAGAGGGGGCTTTGGATGCTGGCTGCCAGCAAGCTCTAACATTTATTCTTGCTGACGGTGTGGAAACAGGCTGGTGGGGCTGTCTGCAGGCCATCATGGTCCAACACCAGCAGCATATGAGCTAAGAAACACCTGGGAAGATTTTACAGAGCCTTTTCCTGAAGCAAGGCAAGGGCACTGAAAGCTTCCCAGTCTTTAAGGTGATCACAATCTATTTGCTTCACAGCATGTCCACACAAGCTAAATTTTGTAGGATTTGCACAAAATGTGTTTTACAAAGAAAGAGATGTTTAACAACAAAACCGAAAATCAGTCATTATTTAAAATGAAGACAGTTCACACCCTACCAAAACCTGATTTTAACAGTATTTTGTTTTAACTGGCAGTCTGACCAGACGCACCAATATTTACTTTTCAAATTAACCTTTCAGTCTGACACATGCTATTGCTTCCCCATCCCACAATCACAAAAAAAGGAAGACTAATATTTTGTATGCTTCTCCATAGCCAGCAACAGCAGCAGTCTGTCCCTGGCTAACTGCGGTCTCAGACAGTGCAAGAAGACGCTGACACTTCGCCGTGTCACAGCTACTTATGCATTACCTATATGCAAAAGAACAAGACAACCAAAATTGAACTCAGAGATAGTTTTATCGAGTTGGGATCAGGCCTTCATACTTACTTTAAGCTCTTCTAGGCTGAAGCCTCTGCCAGCACGAACTTTTTTGTGGTATCTGACAGTCGGACACCTCACGATAGGCCGGATGGGCCCAGCCACGGGGCGAGGCGCAATACGGCGAGCCTTTGCCTGGCGGGCCTTCCTCCTGGAGCATTGAAGAGGGCAGCGATCAGGAAGAGAATATTTGTGCCAGATACACCACTCTCACACAGCTAGCTGAGCTCCCCTGCAGGTCAGCACCTGCTGCACAGGGACCTCTCAAAAACAAACACAGCACTGACCTAGCAGCTCAGATGAACCGATACCTGCGTCTACAGAACTGCCACAGTCATCAGACATACAAGGGTTCAAGGGAATCATCAAGGAGGTACAGCGATTCCGGAGATTTCTCATCACTTGACTGCAGCTGGAGCCAAGCCTGACTGGAGACGCCGCAGCAACCTCGGAGCCCTTCACAAACGGGCTCAGGGATGCGCGGTGCTCCGGTCTCCTAAGCAGCCCGACGCAGGCCGGGCCGAGCCCCCGCCACGCAGGCTGGGGCAGGCAGCAGCAGGCCCGGGGAGCCCGGCCGCGGCACTCACCTGCGGATCTTGCGGGCGGGCTGGTTGAACCAAGTGGCCACTCGCCGCTGCCAGTCCTTGTGGAAGTGCGGCTTCAGGATCATGCCATTGCGGCTGGGCGCCATGGCTGCTCGGGCCTGCGGACACGGGCAGGGCTAGAGGCGGCCGCCGGGGCTGCAGGGCTCCCCCTGGCACCCAGGGCAGAGCCAGAGCGGCCCCGAGCCCGCGGCCCCCGGCCCGGTCCAGGCCGAGCCCCAGCCCCCGCCAGAGCCACCCTCAGGTCCCGGCCCCGCGTAGCCCCCGGGCCCGGCGCAGGGCTCCGAGCGGTTCCCGAGCACTGCCCGGCCCGGGCCCGGCCCCCGGCGGGC